>CM053785.1:485705618-486125618 GCA_028749045.1 Cupressus sempervirens
GACATGGTTTCTTTGGTCAAAAGGGTTGTGGTCTTGTTTAGATGCAATGCAACTAGTTTTATAGAGGCCTTTTGAGGTCATGTAACATAGGAACAAGATGGATGAGGTAATGGGGTTGATTTCTTTATATGTATCTGATAGTCTATAGTTTCATCTCAATGGGTGCAATACCCCTTTACCTATGTGAACCAACTTGATGGCTTGTTTGGCACAGTGAGTGAGTTTACGGCACTTTAGATTGAGGCATAG
Organism: Cupressus sempervirens; assembly: GCA_028749045.1. Taxonomy (NCBI): domain Eukaryota; kingdom Viridiplantae; phylum Streptophyta; class Pinopsida; order Cupressales; family Cupressaceae; genus Cupressus; species Cupressus sempervirens. Next base: position 485,705,868 of record CM053785.1, read on the forward strand.
CTTACCTCTCTTGTACCAGATTATTTTCCTTCCAATGAGGACTTTGTGATGAAGTCAAAACAATAGAGATTTTTATTGCAGTGTTGTGGGAAAACCAAGACTGACACTGAGTGCATTTACCTAATGCTTTCTAGGCTTCACAAAAAATTTTAAATTTCTACTTCTACCTTCCATTCCACCATAGATACTTTGAGTACTAGATTTACCATGCCATCCTTTGAGGTTTTTTGAGATCATTTGATTTGAGAGAAAGCTAAGCTCTCTTAGTTGGTTTCTCTCACAGGCTCACAGACTTATGCATTAGTAGCTCAGACATCTTCTGGAAAGAAGGAGAAGAAACATAAGTCACATCCTACAAAGTCTGAAATTGATTCTAGCCCTCACATCTCATCAGGCCCACCTCCTCTAAAAGAGGATAAACCAAAGCTAGATAGACCGAAGTGTGCTTATTTTAATAAGCCTAATCATGATGAGTCACATTTCTATGAGAAGAAGTTGGATGCTATGCCAAACAAGTTTTAGATTTAACAGCTCTCCTTCAAAAGAGAAACATTGATATCCGTTCTACTTCTCACAAATCTTCTTCTTCATCATTATTTCATTTAGATGGTAAAGACATAGGAAAGGGTCATGCACTATGTGAAACTACTACTTCACATAATTCTAGATGGTTACTGGATTCAAGTGTTTCACACCATATGGCATCTTCTCAGGGTTTGTTCTCTTCTTTTGAGGCTTCCACTCCACACATTTTGATGGGGAACAACACGGTTATGACTGTATGTGGGAAAGGTTCTATTGGTATTAATGATGGTAAATTTCATGATGTACTATGTGTTCCATCTTTGTCCTCTAACCTTCTCTCTCTTTATTAGATTACAGACAATGGGCCGGGGAATATAGTTGAGTTTGCACAAGATTCAATGCACATCAAAGATAGTGAAATAGACAATATTGTTGCTACAGGGACTGTTGATCATTCTTCCCACTTATACTCTTTCTCTCATTTTGTTCCACCATCTCCACTATCGGAGAATCACTCTCCTTCCTCATGAGAGACTACTGAGGTGAAGTCGGGTGACTTCAACTTATGTGTTGTGACTTCTACACCTCCACCTTCTATTCAGATTTCATCTATTGCATAAGATTGCTCTTCAACATTGCAGCTCCAGTCATTGAACCACCTAGTGCAGTTGTTGAGGATATATCAGAGGACATACATCTCCTCTTAGATGATAGATTTAGCACACATGTTATCCCACCTCCATTGGAGATTCCATTTTAGGATTCTCATACATTCTCCTTTGAGCATAAGCTTAGACTTTTAGCTTCACCTTACATTCAAGGGTTTCATCCTCCTTGTCCAATGCCTTTGTTTCTTTTACATTGGAACCAAACTGGTCTACTCATCAACACAAGAGTTCTACCATTCTAGGGGGCATATGGAGTCTCGATCCTCTATCATGGGGGGTTTCATTGTACTTATGGTTTTGAGAGAGTCTCTTGAGACATATCATTTGTAGTTTCCTTTTTATCTCTTTTTGGAGTAGGGTTTTTCTCACTGGGTTTTCTCTATTTCTCCATTTCATAGAGATTTGGTTTTGATAGGGTACCTCATCAAGCCTTACTTCTGGGACCCAAGTTTTCTTCAACATTGTAGTTTCCTTTCTTTTTCATGCATTGTTTGTAGTTGCATTGTTGCTCATCTTAAGGGGGGTGTTAGAGTAAAGGATTTATTTTATTTTATTTTATTAAATTACCTTTACTCCCTTCTTAAGATTTTTATTTATGCACATGCATTCCCATTTAATAATTAAATATTAATTATTAAATGACATTACCTCTTAAGTTTTCCCTTTTAGGTTTTACGATCTCCTTTTGTAAGGATTCATCAATTGTAAATTTCAATTCATTCTTTCAGTCTGATAAAATATTCTTCCATATTTTTAGAGCCAAACCCTTGCCTTCTGTTTGTCTTTTTTTTTATGTGACTGGTTCTTGCATGTAGGTGTTCTTCGGGTTTTGCGGATTTGTATTTCTCAAATCCTTTAGTTCTCATGGACTGATCTATATGTTGGAAGATATAGAAAAGGAGCCAAATGGGAGGATGTCTATAGTCTATGCATAGGCACAAAAAGATATTACTGGCCAAATATTTATCCTGTGGCTTGTTGAAAGCATCATTTTGAAAACAAATCTTAGTAGACCAGGGTATTGGTAGTTCTTTTTGTAAGTTACTTTTAAAGAAGTGATTGGTAAACTTTTTGACTTGATTGGTGATGTTGGCACGATATGTCCTTTGGCTCCATGTGAAACACTTTTGACTTTATGAACTAGTGACGCCACAAATAGGGGACTCCATCCCCCTATTACAAAACTAAGGCCTAAACCCCTTGACACATTAGATTAGTAAAAGCACAAGTCGACAATCACAATGGCCCAATAGAGGTTTGAACCTAGGTGGGCACAATAACAACACTACCACTCAACCAACACACTAAGCGGTGAACCCCTCCTTCCATGAGTATTTAATCAAGTTACAAAACTTTATAATGTTCAACTTTTTAATATAAATTAACAAAGAATCTTTCCTAACACGAGATTTATTGATGAGGAATAATTTTATAAATTAACACAATCATATTTTCTAACCAAAAAAAATTTAAAAATAAAATAAAATAAAATAAAATTGATGAAAAATAATTTTTAAATATTTATTGAATATCTTTTTTTATTAATTCTTTTTATTAGCCATTAAAATAATCTTTCTCCAAGAAAAAATTCCTACAAAATATTTCAAAATAATTTTCATAATAGAAATTATTATAAACTAAGTAATAAATATTAAGGAAATTAAATAATAAACTTATGTAACTTAAATTTGTAATAAATAAGTATTGATATTTTGAGAATAATAATAATATATTAAGTAATGTATACAAATTATTAATAAAATTTATTTTATATTGATATAGTCGTATATTTAGTAATGTATATAAAAATAATATATTGTGTTAATTTAGAAAAAATCAAATTGTATTGTTGATAGAAAATTAATGAAAAATAATATTATAATAATAATGTATCTAAAAAATATAGTGTATTTACTTAGACAAATTGGATGGTAATATTGATAGAAAATTGATTTTAAAAAATAGTACATTCTATTAACTATTTTTATAATAATTTCAAAAAAATACATACTATTATGAAAACTAAAAATATTTCATCAAAAATATATTAATTTAATTTTTAAATCAATTTATTTTAATTAAATCCTTGAAATCAAATTTTATAATTCATTATTAAACATATTTTTCAATTTATTTTTAGCTAAAAAATATACTTCTTGACTATTGAATTGTTAAGATTATTTGTAATAATATATATTTTCTTAATTTTAAAGTTGAGTAATAATGGTTACTATTAGAGTAAAGCAACAATTTTTTTTTTTTTTTTAAGTACCATATTAAAAAATATATATTACTAAATATATTGAATTATGAAATTATTTTCTTTTAATATATATTTCAAAATAGAAAATATAATAATACTAGTTTACTTGTTATATATTGAATATTTAAATATGATGTAAATTGATAAGTTATATTTTATAATAGTTATTTGTATTAATTATTTTAATATATATTTACTTTTTATTGTTATTATCTATTATTCAACAATAAATTTTAATTTAGAAAGGTTGAGAACTAAACAATGTATTGTATTATAATTTTTGCTATTGTTTATCTTCTTTTTATTGAATTTTTAAGCAATATTAAGGAGAATTTTAAACATTAAAGAGGACATGCAAAATTAGGGGGGAAAAAAAAGTGTGAGAATAAGGATACACTAAATGAAATCTTATTTAATTGCTAAGGCTATTATTGATGTGGAAGAAGAAATAAAGAATTAAATATATTTACAATAATTTGTATAAGTGTTTAGAATTATAAAAAATAACAGAAAAGGTTCTTAGAAAAGCTATAACACTAAGAAAAGTTTAGCCAATCATATGATAAATAAATAGTCTACACAAATTACAAACTTAAAAATATTATATTTAACTATAGTACATATAAATCTTATAATAAAACTTTAAAAAAACTATGTATTTTAATGGGTCTATAAAATTCAATTTAGTCACAAGAAATTATTTTTAAAAATAAAATAGTTATTAATTATAGTATATTTACTTTTAACAATGTGCAAAATAATTGCAAATATTGCATGAAAATATTAGTCTAATAAATAGATTTTGTGATTATAGATCAACAATGGATATACAGAAACCCATATCCGAAGATTCTCCTACAAAAGTAGGAGAATGCTTCAAAATCATGCACGCAATAAGGTAGAGTTAGTGGAAAAAACTTGTATTCTATGAGATATCTTGTCAATCTTGTAATGAAACATTAAATGAGCATCATCCAAATTTACACAATTTACATACAAGTAAATATTTTACAAAAGATATTTACTATCACTTGTATTTTGAAAAGCTACAAGAGTTATGCTAAAAGAAAAGTATTTGTTTGTTTTTATTTGGCAGATGTATATTGATTAATGTATTTTGAATTGTTAAAAATGAAAATGATTAAATTGATTTTTTTATGTATTAAAAATAGCCAAAAAGAAAGGGGGTTGGCCTTTAGTACAATACTATGGACAAACCATTCATTTACATCACATGTCCAGAGATAAAACTACCGACACATTAAATACCCATCCGTTAACATCAAAAACAAATTCCCCAAACCAAAAAAATGAAACTTGATATTATCTAACAGAGTATGCCAACTACTAGTAATGAAAACAAAATTACTAGCACACCCCATGTTATTTTTTCTTCTAAAAACCATGAAAGCGTTTGGCCCAATCATCAACAAGAAAACCATATAGTTTTTTTTATTCTTCCATGCCAAGGCCCTCCTTTTTATTTTCTTAGTGCAACAGTTGGACAGTGGTAGTACCAACATGATTCACTTTCAATGAAAACTTGGAGAGAGTAGTAAAACTCTCATCCAAAGCATTGAACTAGGCATTGAATGCCTCCATCTCCCTTTTCATGTCCTTAACCAATCCAGAAAACTCTTGACCCCCAGTGCAATTTTCTTTAACCACCTTCGATGCCTAAACCTCCATCACAATAGGGTTAGTAGAAAACATATTCTTATATTTGGTGGTCATCGTTAGCGAGGTATTCTTAGCTTTTCCAGGAGAAGGAATAGCATTGGAGGTAAAGTCCATAGTATTAATAGTAAAGCTAGTAGACATATGAATAGTATCTTGACTAACTTTCACCTTTTTCTTAATTTTCACCTCCTCTAAAGACGGGTTATTCTCCTTCGTCCCCACTTTCATGTCCTCTTCCTCCTTCCCCGTTCTTGTTTTCTCATTCCCCTCCTCGCTAGCTTCCTACCTTGTCTCCTCATTAATTACCAAATTTCTACAGGCCTTTTGTTTCACTCTACCCCTACTTTTGGCTAACCTAGCCAACCTCCTACAACCACCCTCATTTTCATCTTCAAAACCAACAGGCCAATTTTTGTTGGATTTTCTAATTTTTTGACTTTTGCTTGCTTTGGGTTCCACCCAAAAACTTAGTGTTTTTTAGGGTTTCCAGAGGTGGTGGAAGATGGGGAAGGCTAGGGAGTGGGGGTCGCATAACAAACCCCACCATTACCAGTAGGATTATGCAGGGTCTACTTATTAATTAAGGCAACAAAACGAGGGGGGCAAGGGCCAAATGAAAATTATAGAGGCAAAGGATAAGACCCTGATGCAAAATAGTGTAGCTTTTTTCATTTTTCCCTATCTATCCCTAACCTCAGACACAGTAGCTTCAAGATCATGTAAAAGAAAGAACAAAATGGAAATTTCATCATGGTGCCTAAAATGATTCAGGAGTGAGAAATAGTAATTGATATGTTATCTATTTGTAGAATAATTTGTTTCCCAAGAAAATAATTTGAAACATTTACATAGTCTTGTTTGCAGTGTATAAAAATATTATATGTTATATATTTGGTCATATTGAATAAACATTCATTTAATTGGATGTTTCAAATTTAGAGATTATGAAGTTGATGATTGCATGTGTTTGTTTTGTATGAGCGTGGGGAACATTTTATGGTTATCTTATGCCTATGTTCCTACATTTTGAAACAAGTTAATTGAGTTTTAAAAGGAACATATGGGTGCTTTTGTGCAAATGGAAGAAAATGTATTAATATACAAGTTTGTGAGGGAACGTTTTATGGTTATCTTATGCCTATGTTCCTACATTTTGAAACAAGTTAATTGAGTTTTAAAAGGAACATATGGGTGCTTTTGTGCAAATGGAAGAAAATGTATTAATATACAAGTTTGTGAAGAAGTAAAATGAATTAGCAGGTGTTGGATGCAATAATATTAAAATAGGAAGCAGCCATACATATAGTGTGAATAGGAAAATCTTGAAGACATTATTTTTTAAGTGTACAAGTGAGAAACATTACCAAATTAGAGTTGTTAAAATTGACTAGTACAAATCAATGGACCTTGATTTGGGAGCAATATATTTTATATATTGAAGATACGTTTCACTCTTATTAAATATCATGTTTATATTTCAAAATCAATATTCAATTAATCTTTATTATTAAAAAGGTTTTTACATCCCAAAAGTTCAATCATGTGATGAAAATATATATTTTTTCACATATAATGCAAAATTATGATTATAAATCATGAAGTTTTTTTTAATTTAATGTAGTACTGGCACAAGTTTGTTAAATGGCAAGTTAAGTACACATTCTTTGATAGTAATAGAGGATGATTGTGTAATGTCGTGTCCTGGTAAACTCTTTTTTGTGTTGCAACTCAACTTGTATATAGAAAAAATTACCAAACGTTTTATTGTGCAAGATAATTGAGGCATCTTTATTTCAATACCAAATAATAGTGGCTAATATCAAGTCTAAACATGCAACTAAAATTTACGTACAGAGATGAACTCAGAATAGCTTCACTAACATCAGTTCCAAATAATATGCATCAAAACATAGCAAAATTTGAACATACAATTTTCTGGTAAACTACTTGAAGCCGTTGGTAGGAGAATCACGACTGGAGAAGAGATATAGATGTTTGTAATTCTATATTGGAACTTCTTCAGCCGCATGTACCTAGTGAACCTGAACAAGAAAACTACCTTGAGTAGTCATCTTCTCTACCATCGTTCCAGGCCTACTGAGACTTGCATACGATCACCTTGTGATGTTATGAATTATGTTTATCAAAAATTCCAACTGCTTGCTTTTGTTACTTCCTCCTTCTTCAGTCTAACGACCCAAATGATGATGCAAAAATGCTCTCCCGAGAGCTAAAATGCAGTGCCAAACATGACAAGAACAGTTGCTACATCCAGTATAAGTGTTCTCCTCGACTATGAGACCCATGTTAGCATAAATATGAAACGGTAAGGTCCAGTTGCAACTTCCTCAGAAAAGCTATTGTTGGGGTGTCATCTAGGATGAAAGAAAGAGGATTATCGTCCTTGAACAAACTTTGCTCCATTCGGAATTCACCATTCCCCAACACCTTCGTGCATCCTCTAAAGGCTCCCCTTCTTCACACTCATTCAGGAGAATGTGTTACCAAGACCCTACATGCACGCAGTAGTCATGTGTTACTTCTAACTACTAACAGAGGATGAAGGATGTGGACACCAACGTGGAGAAATGGATGCAAAGTGCCACGCATTGAGGATGGCCCACTCCAAAGGCACGATGGGAGGTAGTTTAACATTAGGTCGAGTTTAAAAATAATATATCTTTTTATGCCCAATACACCCCTTGCTAGAGACTAAGGCCTATCGGGGTGAGGAATAGGTTGAAGTACCCACCGAGCATAATTAGCAGAAGGGAACATGACAAACCTCCCTTTCCAGGATTGCTAGTCCCTAAGAAATCGAAGAGCGGGATGTTGGAGAATCTAGTTGCCCTCCCAGGTAGCATCTTCAATTAGTAAGTTGGCTAATCTAACCAAATACTATAATAGTGTTGCTCCTTAATTGTCCTTATCTGGTACCAAGCACTTCTATGGGAATCAATTCCAACTTGCCCTCTTCCTCAGAATCTGAGACCCATTCCCTTTTCAGATGTCCCATATACTACGAGATTAGAGGGAGATTTTATTGTCTATTAAGAGAATGTAGATCCCTCTAGGATTTCTTCAGGTACACAGATGAGTGTTGCATTGCGCTCTATCTCTGTGAGTCCTTACAGCTTCGCGACCACACTTTACAACTATCATTTCCCACGAGCCAGACCCATTCACAACTTATCATGACCTTCTTCTCACCCTTAGCTCCGGCTCGAGGTGTAAAGCGAACATGCAATTTCCCTAACACTGGTCATTCCAAATCAGTGAGACCCCGTAGTGGACCTCTTCGTCAACGACACTCCTCTCATAGCACTCAATGATACCATAGGGCCCCTAGTAGCCGCCGACCATATCAGTCGCTGTTGGATTTTTTCCTTTCGAGGACGGATACCTAATCTTTTCTATGATGTCTACTGCTCTCTTCTTCATTTATTGTGTTTGTTCTTTTGTGGACACCGTTTGGTGCTTAATCACTATCTTCTTGGTTGTAAGCTTCCAATCCCATAGATCCATGTTGTGGTCTTTTGTTGGACATTAATAAAATTATCTGATCTTATCTTCATGAAAAGGGGGTAACCTTAGTGAGGCTATGATGTGCTGCCTTAATGCCCTTTTTAGGCAACAGACATGAAATATATTATGAATTCAATTGTATGACGACAATTCCAATTCATACATAGCTTCCCCAACCTTCCTTGTCACCTTGTAGGGTCCATAAAACTTAGGTCTGAGTTTCTCACACCCACAATTTTTTAGCAAACTCTTCCTATAAGGTTGGAGTGGTAGAAATACCATCTTCTCAATCTCAAAAACCCTCTTAGTTCAATGTTGCTCAACATAAACCTTTTGTTGATTTTGAGCCTGCTACAAATTTTCTTTAAGAGAAGATAGGATATCTTGTTGTTCCTGTAACCAATCTTTGGCCAAGGGTGTTCGGCTATCCATCAAAGCTAAATCCACAAAAAGAGAGGGGCTTGTACCCATAAAGTTCTCTAAAAGGGGACATGTCGATAGTCATATGGTGAGTGTAACTATAATAGTACTCTCCCAAATACAACTATCTAATCCATGCTCACTACTACTCGAAAAAAATAGTTGTGAAGGTACCCCTCTCTCTATTTATTCACTACCTCTGTTTGGCCATCTGTCTGGGGGTCGTAACTAGTGTTGGGTGTCAACTGAGTTCCCTCCAACCTAAATAACTCCTGCCAAAAGCTACTAAGAAACTTGATGTCCCTATCACTGATTATGGTTTTAGGAAGACCATTTAACCTAAAAACCTCTCTAAAGAATAATTTTTCTACCTATGAAGTTTTCTAATTGGCTATGACTGCAAAGAAATGTGCATACTCGGTCAGTCGGTCTAGCACCACAAAAATATTGTCTTTACCTTGAACCTTCAGAAGACCTATGATAAAGTCCATGGATATAATCTCCCACTAGTGCTCTGGTATCGGTAAGGGTTGCAATAATCCAGTGGGGTGTACATACTCAGATTTGTTCTATTGGCAAGATAAGAACTCCCTAACATAACGAAGAACATCGTCCTTAAGACCCTTCCATGTAAACCTCTCATGTATTTTCATGTAGGTTTGAAGGTACCCTAGATGACCTGTGGTAGGGCTATCATGAACTACATGCATAATCTTCTCTTTCAATTTGGATTTGGGGACCGAGTAAATCCTATTTTTGTAATAAATAATGTCACCTATTACCATGTACCTATCATCCTAAATCTGCCATTCCATAACCTCGCAAGCGAAGGTATTTTTGAAGTACTCAACTAATAGTTGAGATTTCCTATCAGCTAAAATCTCTGACATAGAACAAGTAGCATTGGTTGGTCTCCTGGATAAGGAATCTGCAACTACATTGTTCTTCCCTTTGATGTACTCAATGTCAAAGTCATAAGCTCGGATCCTGCTGGTCCACTTTTGTTTTCTCTTGTTTAGCTTATTTTGTGCTAAGAAAAACATTATAGGCTATTATGATATGTTCTCACAACAAAGCATCCACCTGCTAGGTATTGACTGAACTTGGCTAGAGCATGCATGATATTTAGCATCTCCTTATCATAAGTGGAATAGAACTTCTCATGATCTTTTAGTTTCTTGCACTCATGGACAATAGGATGTCTATCATGCATGAGTATAGCCTTGATTGCATCACCTAATGCATCACACTCCAAGATGGATGAATAAGTGGTGAAATCAGGTGGTGCTAACATTGGGCATGTGTTGTCACCCTCTTGACTTTATCAAATATCACTTCCAAATCTCTAGACCATCTGAAAGCCCCTTCCTTCGTGAGATCAGTAAGAGGTGTTGCAAGCTATGAGAATCCCTTAACAAACCTCCTGTAGTAAGAACACAAGCCAAGGAAGCCTCTCAAATCTGACACATTCTTTGGTGGTGGCCAATCTAAAAAAGCATGAATCTTGTCCCAGTGCACCTTAACTCCATTAGCATCAATCACATGCCCCAAATACAAAATATTTGTTTATCCAAACTCGCATATGGATTCTTTAGAAAATAATGAGTGTTGCTCCATAATTCCTAGGACCTCATCAAATATTTTTGATCAAGGAAAACAGGATTTGAAAGGGCCCTAAAACCCGATTACATAGTAACAACAAACCAAAGGAGAAATAGGTTACCAACCAAAAAGGTGACCGAGGTGGCTACAAAGATAACTCAGTACAGCACAGCCACTACACCAAGTTTTGACCGGGCACTTGGAACCCCATGGTTAAAAAAGATTACCATTAAGTCCCTAACCATGAACCACAACAATAGACAACAGGCCAAAAAAAACCAAGAAAGCCAAAGCGAGGCAGGGACTCAAGATTTCCCTATCAGTCCCACCTTTTGAGAACGTAATGCCATGTCAAAAGCTGGGTTGGAGAACTTGACATTTTTCTTCTTGACAGTTGTCCATCTATCCTCCACCAAACCATTAACCTTCTACCAAGCAAAGTCATCATCTACGCAGCCATCCCCCACTACCCTTGCATCCCGAGGACACTAGAACGAGGCAGGAACATCCACAACAGAAGGAACCGCAAGAGAGGAGACCTCAACCGAGGCAAGGACCAAAGGAGGGGACTCCACCACTAGAGGATGGGGAATAAAAGATGACACCATCGAAGGGGCATCAACAATACCAGACGAGACCGCAATTGGGGCAACAACATCACCAGTCGAGTGAGCCACCAAAGAAACCGGAGGAGAGCTAACAACCCCAATAGGTGAGGCCTTCTGAACCGTTTCGTGATCGTCTAAAACCCCTTTCCACCAAGAGGGAGACTTCTTCGGTCTGGAAATATCTGAATAGCAGTGAGCAAGGTGTTCGATTTTGTGGCATTTTCGACATTAGAAGGGGTTGCCCTCGTAGTCAAGCATTTGAATCCAAGATCCAAAAGAGGAAACCAGCTTAATCTTTGCAAGGAGTCCCTTGGAGACGTCAATCTCCACAAGAATGCGAGCATACGTCATCCAAAACACATTGGACAATGCCGTATCAACTAGTAAGAATTCCCCAAGGGCCATCCCCACAGCCTCCAGGACAGAATCCAACCAAAGGTAAAGGGGGAGATTCGGTAGCCTAACCCACAGCGAGATTTTATTGAAGGATTCAGTCAATGGGTCAAAATCCTGAAACCAAGGTTTGGCCATCAAGGGGAACTTCTCCCCCCATGAGAAACTCCGATGCAAAATGGCATTTCTATCATCAGTAGATGCGAACTTCACAATGAAAAAACCTCGAGCCACAGGGAAAATCTGGGCCTCATCCATAATGAGGGGTTCCCATTCACAGGAGATCTAGGCATGCAGGGCCGACAAAGAGGGCCAAAAGCCCTTAAACCAAAAGATAGCAGCCATGGATGAGTAATCATCCACAAATGAGGCTATCTCATTAGAAATTTCATCCTCAAGATCCAAGAAGATTGGGGGTGCCAACAACAATAGGAACAACCTCCCGCACCCCCAAAGGTTTAACCGGGGCAATGTCGGCCTCATAGGCTGCAACATCAGCATATGAAATAGTCAACCTAACCCCTTCACAATGCGACAGAGAGGCCAACCCCACAGGATCAAAGCCACCAAAACTAGGCCCAATGGCCGCGGATGGGGAGTGAGCCCGAGCTAGGGCATCACGAAAGGTCGTTGTGGGAGTCGATGTTGCAACAAGGGCCAACCCAGTAGCTCGCACACCCACAAGAGTGCCAAACCCAAGCGACCACTTGGATATAGCAAGGACGGACGCAGTAGGAGAGGCAACACGCAGAGGCACAAAGACGGGCGCAGCAGAGGGCACGGGAATCGTCGAACAGGCGTCGTGCAGAGCCATGCAAGAATCCTTGTTGAGATTAATTATTAGAGTTTATTGCAAGTGTTCCTCCCATGTCTTGTTAAAAATCATAATATCATCAAAAATTACTAGCACAAACTTACGCAACTACTTATTAAATATGTGATTCATGTATGACTGGAATGTAGTAGGAGTGTTTGTGAGCCCAAAAGGCATCACCAAATGTTGCAAGTGTTCCTCCCATGTCTTGCTAAAAATCATAATATCATCAGAAAATACTAGCACAAACTTACGCAACTACTTATTAAATATGTGATTCATGTATGACTGGAATGTAACAGGAGTGTTTATGAGCCCAAAAGGCATCACCAAAAACTTATAGTGGCCATAGTGACACCTGAATGTAATCTTATGCATATCCTTCTTACAAACCTTAATATGATGGTAACCATAATGGAGGTCAATCTTTGAGAAGTAGGCATCTTTGTGTAGCTTATCCAAAAGCTCTTCAATACAAGATATTGGATACGTGTTCTTAATAGTCCTCTTGTTCAATGTCTTGTAATCTATGCACATACACAAAGTCCCATCCTTCTTCTTGACCAACACTACGAATGAAGCAAATGGACTAGAGGCTTGGCCTTATGTGTCTCGTGTCAAGTAAGTCCTAAATAGTCCACTCTATCTCCTCCTTATAATGTCTTGGATGACGATATGGTGTTGTAATATTTGGCTTAGCTCCTTCCTCCAACTTTATCACATGCTCAAACCCACGATCAGAAGGTATACCAAGGCGGGATATCACCAATAACCACCTTGTGCTTGTCTAGAATTGCCTCAACATCAATGTGATGGTGTTGCCCTAAATCTGAAATAGACTTAGTGGAGATAAACTAATGCGTTGCCCACTTTGTATCCTCATGTCTCAAGATGGATTCCATTCTATGAGTGAGATGATCTTGGGACCTCTTATCAATCATAGCTCTGAGAGTGACCTGCTCCTCTCCCTTTTTGAATTCAATTTGTTTCTAATCATGGTCAATGGTTTACCTACCAAGATTCTGGAGCCACTGTAGACCTAATATGGCATCTATCCCACCTAGCTCAACCACATAAAAATATGTTGTAAGAGTGTAAGTACCTAGCTGATCATCTAGTTGAGAAACCATTCCTGAACAATCAAGAAAATCTCCACCAACAACCTTAACATCAAAGTATAGAACGGGGTCTATTTGTAACTTATTATTAGCTGCTATATACATACTAATGAAAAAAATGTGTGGCCCCTGTGTCCACCAAACACACCATTTGTTTCCCTTTAACCACTCCCTTCAGACAGATGAGGATACTTGTAGGAACTTCTAAGAGAGTAGAAACTGTGGGTGGCTGATCCGAAACTGTTTATCTACCTTTCCCAATTGGGGTTGCTCATGAACATCATCCTCCTTGCTATCATTGGATTTGTTAGCATCATTTTCATCATCTGAAACTACCACAATATAATAAACCTTTCCTGTCCCCTTGCATCTATGATCCAATGACCAAGGTTCCTTGCATGTGAAACATAAATTTCTCCTTCTTAGCCAATTTCTTGACTCAAATTCAGTTTTGGGTGGGTCAACCTTATATTGATTTGAGGATCTCATATTGGTTTTAGGTCCCTTAAAGGGCCTTTTGGAAGGTTGGACTGCTAAAGATGAGCTATCCAAATCAAATGCCATCTTGATTGCATTTTGTAAAGTACTCAATTTCAGCACTTTGACAAATCCCTTGAACTTCTCAATCATTTATTCCACAAACAACATTACCTTTTTTTTTTCAATCATGTTTGGGACGATAATAGATATCCACTAAAATTCATCAATGTAAGTATCCAAGGATCCACTGTGTCTGAGCTGCTAATTCTTTGTAGTAAACCTCTATGTCCTTGTCAAATCTGCTTATTAGTCTATTACTAAACTCCTCATATGAACTAATCATGCCATGATCTTGGGTTACCAACCCATGATGTTGTCAATCATGAGCTGGTCCATCTAGATGCATGGTAGCAAATTTGATTGCATCGATTTTAGACATTGGCTTAAGTGTGAGAAAAGCATCCAATTTTCGTATCCAAACCCTAGCTATAGTTTTCCCACCACCATCAAATATTGGTAATAAGAACTTGTTCATAGCATGGTTTAAATCTCTATTAGGAGTCATTGGCCTCCTATCATGTCTAGCTCTCATCATCTCCCTTCGTTGGTTCATATATTGGACGAAACCTAAAACCACCTAAACATTGTCTAGAAACAAATCTCATTTGGCATGTATAGCCATGACATCTTTAGGTATGTCTCCTATAGCTCCTGCATCAACAACCTCATCATGTTGCTAAGCAAAAAATGACATTAAAGGCATGCCTGCAGTTTGAGTTTGTTTCTCTTTGCCACGTGGTGATCCAACTACGCTCCCACCCATACTGTGATGACTTTGGGGTCTTCTAGGCCCAGTATTCATCTGTTGTATAGCTTGCATGAGTTGTTGTAGAATAGTAGCAACTTGATTTTGTCCATCTCTCAAAGCCCTTAAGGTGTCTCCCGCTTCTCTGTTTGCCTCCTCTACTACATTTGGAACCCTTCCAGGCATTGAATGTACTCCAACGACCTCCTAAATTGTTATGCCTTCAGGAATTGGTGGAGGTTTCCAAATTCCATGTGGTTCTCTATTGTACTAGTGCATTCAAGAAAACAATCCACAAGGCAGTAGGCTTGTTGCTCTAATACCACTTTTAATATCTTGTCCTAGTAAACTCTTTTATGCATTGTAACTCAACTTGTATATAGCAAAAATTACCAAAAAATTTATTGTGCAAGATAATTGAGGCACCTTTATTTCTATACCAAATGATAGTGGCTAATATCAATTCTAAACATGCAACTAAAATCTACATACAAAGCTAAAGTAAAATAACTTCACTAACATCAGTTCCAAATAATATGCATCAAAATGTATCAAAATCTGAACATATGGTTTTCTAGTAAATTGCTTGAAGTTGTTGGTAGGAGAATCACAATTGGAGAAGAGATAGGATGTTTGTGATTCTATATTGGGACTACTCCAGTCACTTATACCTAGTGAGCTTAAACAAGCAAACTACATGGAGTAGTTGTCTTCTCTACCACTATTCCAAGCCTACTGAGGCTTGCATTCGATCACCTTTTGATGCTATGAATTATGTTTATCAAAAACTCAAGCACTTACTTCTATTACTTCCTCCTTCAGTCTAACAACCCAAATGATAATGCCAAATGCTCTCCTGAGAGCTAGAATGCAATAAAAAACACACAAGAAGAGTTGGGGCTACCTTCAACGTATATGTTCTCCTCTTTGAGACCCACGCTAGCAAAAATATGAGATGGTAAGGTCTAGTTGCAACTTCCTTAGAAAAGCCACTGCTAGGGTGTCGTCTAGGATGCAACAAAGAGGATTATTATCCTCAAACAAACTCTGCTCTCATTCAGAACTCACTGTTCCCCTAACACATGCTTTGTGCATCCTCTAAAGGCTCCCCTTCCTCACGCTCATTTAGGAGAATGTGTTACCAAGACTCTACATGCACGAGGTAGATGGACGTTACTTCTGACCACTGACAAAGGATGAAGGAGTTGGAAGCCAACATGGAGAAATGGATGCAAAGTGCCACACATAGAGGATGGCTCACTCCAAAGGCACGATGGGAAACAACTAAACATTAGGTGGAGTTAAAAAATAATCCATCTTGTTATGCCCAATACACCCCTTGCTAGAGACTTAGGCCTATCGGAGAGAGAAGTAGGCTTAAGTGTCCACCGAGCTCAATTAGCGAAAGGGGACATGACAAATTGCCTAACATCGTATATGTTATTTTTGTCACAAAATTCCTAGTTATGCATTGCACTAATTTTTCTTGAAATTGTGTTTTCGAAGGCTTTTGTTTAATGATTCCCACCAACCTATCTATATAGGGGAGAACTTACTAGGTTCTATAGTAAGAATTCAAATAACACGCTTGCATTTTGTGAAAAAAAATCATGTGCATTGTCTCCACTTCTACATTTGCACTCATATGTACTGAATGTGTGAACCCCTCTATCTATTTACACACAATTACATGACATTGTTTAAACTTTTTTCCCCAGGAAGATACTACCTAGTTTGCATTGTTCTTTGATTAAGGATTGGTATGATAATAAATAAGTAGACAAAGATAATGCAAGTTAGGCCACTTTAACCTTAGCATACCTAAGACATAATTATATCCATGTTTGTGATGTTTTTGTCCTAACACAAACCATTTTAAAATACTACAACAAAAGTCAAGAGTGTGGCACCTTTTGGTCATATTGATAGTGAAAGTTTGAGTTTCAAAAACATATTTAAATTTTATTTAGAGATCACTGAAATTAAGAAAAAAAAATCACATTCCATTGGTTTGGCACTTTCATGGAAGTACTCATGGTATCCTTTCTTTTTAAGGACATTGTTAACCATGATGTGATTTACAAAGCACAATTAATATAAATTTGTTCCCATGAAAACATTAGCTCATATCTTAAAACATAAATTCAAATGCAAACTTATATTTATTTTACGAATAAAATACATTAACTTATATTTTGCAGCAATTTTTGAGCAAAGAAGTTCGAATGTAAACTTATTTTTCTTTTATGAATAAAATACATTACCTTATATTTTGTAGCAATTACAATGCAAAGAGGGCTTTTGCAAGGGTTTGTAATTCCACCAAATCCACTAGATTTTTCAGAATTAAATTTCTACTATTGTTTCCCATGCTTTTGTCAAATTTTTAATTCAGTTTCTATGATTGCTTTGCATGAAATCATCATTTCTACAAGACATACATCAATAATGCTATAATGAACCATTATATCAAAGCACAACGCACTACACCATCTATGCTCTCTGCAATTGTCATTTATAGATTATGTAACTAATATGATTTGATAGGAAACTAATTTGCTTTAGTGAACCATGAAACCCGATTTGGTTTAATGTAATATGATTTGATTTTATATTCAATGAATGGTAATTGATTTGATATACACAAAGGGTGAGTATTTTCTAACCAAAAAAGAGTACCATCCAATACTAAGTGGTATCAGCAACAGACAAGTTTAATGCCAAAAGCCCTTGCAATATTGTCTATCAACTAAATATAAAAATATTTTATTACTATGTTTTAAAAAAATGTTATCATAAAATTGTGTATTAAATTACATAGTTATCTTACTTGTTTATATGAAACATATAGTAAAAACACATCTATACTAAAGTTATTTGTGTATATACGTATGTATATATAATGTAAATTATTTAAATTATTTTCTACTAACTTGTTGCCATGGCTTCCACTCTCATTTTGGCTATTGCCACCTTCCCCCATTCTAATTGTTGTTGAAAGTATGATTCCCTTCCACCAATATTAATCTATAATTTACAATCATATGTCTATGTTCAATGTGTTTCTTTTTATTAGAGGGACCAAGGTGTCTCAAGGAGTCAACAACTAACAATCTACTAGAGAAACGCAAGGTGATTGGGTTGGTTTGTTTTGTTTTGTGTTGTCCATTTCAATCATACCTATTCGTTCTACCTTATACCTTAAATTCATCATTTCCTTTTCACTTTTATCCCTCTCCCTTCTTTATGCGTTGTTTTGTGTTTTGATCCCTTTGATGCCTTCTTTCTAGGGAAGGATAAAAAGGCACAAAAGGATGTATGTGACTATAAAAATCAAGATGATGACATATATGTTGATTATAAATCATTTAAATAAATTTGTATTGGTTAGTGTTAGGAATATGTGCGGTCAGCACAAGAATATCACTTTCTCATGTCATTAGGCACATTAATGTCTTGCCATCATCACAGGATTTCTATCATTGCGTTGGAATACTAAATGGGAATGTGCACCACCTAATCATACATCATGTATTCATTATACTCCCTTAATTCCCTTGCACATTGCCAATAGGTTATAATTCATGTGTGGGTGAAACATTACCATCATATGATGCTTTCTTTTTGTAAAAGAATGGGGGTTGCAATTCTTGAAAGTTCGTGTTCATGATTGAAATTGTGGGCATTATTCTTTTATGGTTGGCCTCCCCTGAAGACAATTCACCCACAACATTGTTTCCTCTATCCCAAGAGGAGGATCTATGCACATACAAGTCTAAAAGTATGTAAGCACTCCCTTCGCTTATGCAGATTATTTGCTTAATCCACCTTGCTTCAAGCCTCACAACTAAGGCTATTATACCGATTGTGCTTCTGGAAAAGGTTGGTTCTCATATGCTTTGATAGGTTCATCTTTATAAGCGTAGTACACTGTTCCTAGGGAATCTAGCATGATATATATGCAGATAAACTATTTAGTTTTCAAGCAGCCCTTACAAATCGTATTTATCATTTATACCGATTCAAAGAATGTCTGTACTTAGTGTATGTGCATTGTTAGAGCCCGAATCTGTGTAAAGGAGGCATATCCAATTGTTTCCCAAAACCTTTAACACATAGCAATTGAACATGCCACATTTTGCCTTGAAAATACATACATGCTTTGTGCATTTCCTCAGTTGAGCTTTGACACTGACCTAGTATTGCAATCAAGATCAGAAACTCACATGAGCAACAATATGTACGAAAATGTCTCTCAATGCATGCAGCACTGGTTAACTTTCAAATATATGTTGGGAGCAAACATCACATTTTTCTACAAAACCTTAAACAAGCCAAGATGGAATGTCAGCATTTTGAATGATTCTTTGGTTGCATATATGAATTTGGAACTGCTACAAAACATATGAATATCAACAAGAAACAACAAATTCACAGAGATCTAAACATTTGACATCACAAAACATACATTAAAAGGCATGTCACATAACAAGAGATATGCCAATCCCTGTTTATGACATGCATTTAGATTATAAAGAACCACACAACTTATGAGTCTCTGTCCTCTTCATAAGAGATCTCCATAATAATTATCTATTACCGTTCTTTATTAAAAAAAACATTTGCTGCATAAACTAATGCACTCTCATTGCAATTGATTAAGGAAATCCTAAATACTAGAACTGAGATCAGATATTAAATTGAATTGACTATGAAATTGCATATGCATTACCAAACACAGTATTAAATTGCACTTTCTCCGAAAGGCAAATAATACGATAAAATTCTGCAAAAGGATGGGAAATTCCCACATGCACAAAATTTCTTAAAGGGATCTTGGCTTCAAAATTTATTCCCTCAACCAAGGTATTATATCTTGTGTCCACTCACAAAGTTCGCCTTCTTTGAACCAAAGCCCTGCAAAATGAAATGAGAGTTGGAAATAAGTAACAAAAGTTATTTAAAAAGTTGTTCATATAAATCTTACTTGCCAAATGTGGCATATACATCTAAAACACAAGCATTTCCTGCTACTGCTCCACATCTGATAAAATAAAACCGTGCTCACATCATGCATATGCTTAAAAAAAGCAAACATTCTATAGTTCTACATATGTTACATTGTTCTCTCTCCTAATAATATTATCTTCCTTTCCTGTTACTACCTTACATATAAGAAAGTAAAATGTGTTTCACAATATGCAAGTGTTAGAAAACAGGCAAACACTTGGGCTAATATTGCTAGATAAATTATTATGCTTTGTCGAACTTCCAGGGAGATTAATATAGAAATTCAGATCACACAAGAGGAACAATGAGAGACCAACAGAATATAAGATTATAAAATCCTGTCAAGTATAGGATTTCATACAAAGAATGACACAGAATTTTAGGGCCTCGTGAAAAATTCCACCCTGATATCTCCAGTTAGCAAAATTCCACCCTGTACATTTGGCCTATTACATTACATCGTTTGCATGTACATTTCACAAATTGCATCTCATTTAGACCAAATTATGTGCCATGGCACAAGTATAGTTCAACACTTCATGAAATTTGACACTAATTCAGTATGTTAACAACTGTAAAATGAGCTGCAACCTTGTTGAAACAAGCCTCCCAACTCAATTTCTAACCTTATGCTTCATGTGGTACATACAAGTTTCCCAAATTATACAGAAGTTCATCCTGAAAGTAGTGATCTCAAGTTGTCTCACCATTATGCAACTTATGATAGATTTTTATAAATGAGTACAATTCTAACAGAGTTGCTCTCAAAGCCACATGTTAAGAACAATAATGCCCGATGAAATGGAGTTACTGAAGATATTGAGACCCTTATGATGTCAATCTTGCTCAAATATGTCTACAAGAACTTCAATGTTTGCAGTCTATGTAAACAATGATCTCCCTCCCAATACATAATAGACTAATAGTTCAAACACATTGGTGTCAACCTCTAAGATAAATGGGATAATGCCATCAGTCAAATGCTATAAAGCTTCACTATTGTAACAAAAAGGTGATAATTTGAGTTTGAGACTGTTCCAAGTGTGTAGCTTGATGCATCAATCTCAACCTCAGATGGTTGATAAAGATCAAATAACATGTGCATTGGTGCAAAGTAGAGTCTGCATTTGAATTTCGATTGTTTCTCTGATTTTTACCAAGGATCCAAGCAATCTATGAGAAACCAAGTACAAACCTTCTTGTAGAAATTTGCCGACCCTGAAAATATGAATATTAGCCAAATCCACATGTAACTCATGTGCATCCACAACGTATCCAGAACAGTATATTTCCATCATATCAAAAGGACTTTCCAAATATGGATACAATTTGTGATGCTGCAAAGTGCTGAGAACATGTTGAATATGATGTAGATCTCGCCCTGTTTATTAAAAATAAATATTAAAATATGTCATCAAGATAGAAAAGAAAGAATAAGTTGTGAATGTCATTCATCATTGCTGTTAATGTCATGAGGCTCACCAGAGCCAAAGAAGGTTCTCTCCTGGATATCTATGGGTGTAATAGAATTTGTAGGTACCCCAACTTGAGATAGGTCTTGCTGAAGAACTTCACACTGCAGATCTAAAGTAATCTATTACATGTTCTAACCTTCAAAGAGTATGGTATATCTTCAAAGTCATCTTGCTCAAAGCTTTGTAAACAAAGTGCAATCTCCACGAGTGATCCAAATACAATCATGATAAATCACTCTGATAAAATTATTGAGATAATCAGCCATATTTCTAGTTAATGAGTCTAAAGAGGAGTTTAAGACATACTTTTAACCTCATTTCAAATTTTTGAGTGACAATGTAGTCGATTGATATATCAACAGAACCATTGGACATAGCAAGGTAGCAATTTCATTTATGACAGCAGTAGTTGCATGTCATTAGAATTTGGAATGTGTCATGGCATCTTCGCCTGATATTTGTAATTATTTCACTGTATCAGTTTTACTCATTTCAAATGCATATGAATAATCTCTTCAAGTTCCCTGTCTTTTGTATTTTTCCAATCAAGCAGCCCATGAGTTGAACAAGGAACCCAAGCTACTAGCCTTATATTATCGAAGGTAATGGTCTCATTCTTTTTGTGAAATAGAATAAAGAATTGAAGTCTCCAAAGTTGCTAATCAGTTTCCAGTGAGGAAGAACATAGTGTTGTGCCACCTCAAAGGGGTAATAAAGAATCTTGAAAAGCAGTACAACTACATGAGGACTTCTGACCGAATGAATAGAAGGTAGCTCCAAAACAAGAACTTTTCATAAACGACAAAATTATCAAATAGTGAGAATGCTCTCCAAGTAGAGGAAAGCACCCGAAGGGAAAAAGGTGGAACGTTCCTATTACGATAATAGATAAACGTCTATTACTAATTAACGGTAATCTATTTGTAATCTATTGTAAATATTAGAATGTTTCTAATATTTAGTTAGTTGTAGTTATCTATTAGCTTTTTTAGCTAGAGAAGAATGTTTCTATTCTTTACAATTGTTTCCTGAGGAAACATTGTTTTATTCTTTTGTATATATAGACCTCTCTGTCTCTGTTAATAACAAGCAAGTATTTACCAATTACTTCGTAATATGGTCTCAAAGCCAATACTTCAATTTTTTTTGACAAATTTATAATTTCTTTTGAAATTATTTGTTCAAATTTTTCAAAATTGTTTCTGAGATTTCTATTCTTGAGAAAATCGTCTAGGCTCTCATAGTTTTTTGGCCATTGTTTGAAATTTGCGCCATCAACCCTTTGCTTTGCTCGTTTGTTTGCTTGTCCGAAACACCATCAACAGCGATTTTTGTCCATCGGCATCTGAAAAACGTGAAGTTCTATTGGTCGTTTTTCGCGATTTCTTTAGGGCAAATTGCGTACATACACAAATTGCTGAAAAGGACCATTTTTTGGTGTTCCGTTCTCTACAAATCATGTTTTACAAAGTCATTTTTTGGTCTTTTTTCCAGCAATCTTCTGCTCTACTCGTACCTCCATCCAACGCCATTGTTTTTGGGCAGCAAATAGTGTTTTTTTTGTCATTTTTTTGCTGCAAATCATGCCGTTTTTTGCAGACTTTTTTTTGCATTCCGTTCTTCAAATGCACGTTTGTTACACTCTCTTTGGGGTCGTTTTTTCTTTGCCAAGCCAAAAACGACCTTAGCTCAGCTATTTGCACCCTCAAATAGCATTTTCCTAGCCTCCCAAACTCCATTTTTTTGCAAATCCGAGCTTTCATCGTTGCCGCCTAATTTTTTTCGATACCCTAATTTTTTACCTCGGAATCTTTTTTATTACTAATTCTTGATGGTTTTTTCGAGAGCTTAACTGGGTTGTCGTCCGTTTTTATCCAAGCGCCTCGATTTTTGTGCCTCAATTTTCAAGCCAACAAATCCAAAAACCGACAACATATTCTTTCTAGATTTTCAAGCTCTTCTAGAGTCATCCTTCAAATTTTCTGGGTCTTCCTTTTTTTGCCTCAAAGAACGTGCCTTCACAGATTTTCACGTTTTTTCATTGAAAAATGTGCCATGGCATCTCTAACGGACATCCTTCTCAAGCACAACTCAAAATTCAATGGTCAAAATTATGGCACTTGGAAGCAACGAATCATAGCAATTTTTGAATATCAGAATACCAACCAAATTGTTCTAGGTGTTATGAAGCGTCTGACTACTCCTAGTATTGATTAGGATACATGGGATCTGAATAATCAAGAGGCGGTGATGCTCCTCAAATTATCTGTGACTGATGATCAGCTCTCTTAGATTCCATCCAGCAAGACAGCTACTAAGATATGGACACATCTCAAAGGTCTTCATGACACTTCTGACAAAAAGCAGAGCTTTCTTCTTGAAAAACACTTTGTTTTCTATTATCATGGATGAGCGAAACTCGCTTCAAGCACACCTGAATAGGATTCAAGAAATCCATGAGCAATTGCTTGCCATCGGTCTCAAGATAGAGGAAGAGGACATTGTAGTTATCACTCTTTGGAGTTTACCAAAGTCCTATAAGCATTTTATCGAGACTCTCAATATCACGTCTTTTGGTGTTGATATGAAGTTCACTAATCTCTGCACACTTCTGCTTCAGCAAGATCGGTGGAAACAACAGTTCCGTAGCAGTTCTAGCTCCACCTCTACAGAGTAAGTCTTTGCTACTAAATCCTTTCAGAAGGATAAAGGCAAGTTTCATCAGTAGTCTTAGCAGAAGTCTTTTGCTCCAATTTTAGATGGCTCTCGAAAGAAAAACATTCAATGCAACTATCTCCACAAGTTTGGGCACATGAAGGTTGAATGTCGGAAAAGCTTATCTGCACAATCTAAGTAATCAAGTTCGCAGCCCAAAGCAAATAGTGCAGAGCACATTGAGCAGACAGAATCTGCCTTTTACAACGTTATAGATAAAAGACCTGCAGATCATGTGAAGTCGTCTACCTGGTACATTGATTCAGGTGGCTCTCGTCATTTCACTCACTAAAAAGACTGGTTTACTGATTACCAACCTTATTCCGATTTTGTTATTTTTTGTGGTGGAGAAGAGTACACTATTGTCGGCAAAGGTAACATTCAAATTCAGTCTGCTAGGAGGAATCTCATTTTCCTCAATGTGTACTATGTTCCAAGAATGGAACTAAATCTACTCTCACTCAGTTAGTTACTACGACATTCTCCACACTTTGATGTCACCTTTAGTTCACATCAATGCACCATCACTGATCAAGCGACTCAGTCTACTGTTGTAGTGGGTCTTGAGGGCCATGGTCTTTTCGGACTTACTAATTCTAATGATTCTTGAGACTTAGCTATGGTTGCTCAGCGGTCTTCTGTTAGCACACTTTGGCATCAACGATATGGGCACTTAAATGTGCATTATGTCTCACAGCTTGCTCGAGATGAGCTTGTTCTTGGATTGCCAGAGATTTAGACTCAACAGCTTGGAGTTTGTGATGCATGCTAGGCTGGGAAGCAACATCGCACACCTTTCACAAGTGGCGATTCATGGCGCACTTCTCAAGTATTTCATCTTGTTCAAGCTGATATTTGCGGCCCTATGGCCACTCCTATTCTTGGGTCCAAGTATTTTCTGTTGTTTGTTGATGATTTTAGTAGAAGAATTTGGGTGTATTTTCTTAAAAAGAAATTAGATGCATTTCCTATATTTCAGAATTTTAAACCCTTAGTTGAAAAAGAGCCTAGGAAATCTATTATTACTCTTAGGTTGGGGTGAATTTCGTTCTAATGATTTCTCTAGTTTCTTGGACACTTATAGCATCAAACGCCAATTAACCACACCCCACACACCACAACATAATAGTGTAGTTGAACAATGGAACAATGCAATCACTCAGATGGCTCGATCCATGCTCGAACACAGACATGTTCCAAAGAAGTTCCAGGTAGAAGCACTTAACACTGCAGTTTATCTATTGAACCGATCACCCATAGTGGTGGTCAAAGGTAAAACTCTGGAAGAGGCCTGGTCAAGCCGCAAGCCTAGAATCAGTCACTTAAATGTTTTTGGCTCCCTAGCTTTTGTTTGGATCCCTCATGCATTACGCACCAAATTGGATGTCAATAGTCAAAAACTCGTGCTTGCATAGTCTTCACAAAATCTACCACTTGATTGACACTAAGACATCTCGTCTCATCTATAGTCATGATGTAGTCTTTGATGAGTAGCGAGGACCTTTCATGCCTATTTCTCATGATCCTGATCCAACAAACCAGCCTATGAAGGCTCATGATTTGGGAGTTAGGCTTCCATTACGTCTATGTGATGGGAAGGCTCCAGTAGCTCCTGCAGCTCCAATTATACCAATGGTCTTTGTACAGACACCTCTAGCTTCTCCTGAAGGATCACCTCGATCTGTAGATGCTTCATCTGAGTTTGATCTAGATTCTTTTGATGAGGAACCTGATCACCAAGCATCTCCTGATACTATTGTTGGTCGTTCTCCTCTCCGGCCTAAGTGGTGGGCTAAGACACTTGTTGATCTTCATGATGATGAGCTCATCGATGGGAGAACTGCTCAGAAAAAGAGAAAACCTACAGAGTCTGTTAACTTTGCTCTCATGGCCAACATTCATAGTGCGTTTGAACCTCAAACATATTTTGAGGCTAAAGGAATTCCAAAGTGGGAACAGGCCATGACATTTGAACACTAGAGCCTACTGAAGAATAACACCTGGGTCCTTTCTGATCTTCCACCAGGGAAGAAACCTATTGGCTGCAAATGGGTTTACAAAATCATATACAAATCGGATGGTACTTTGGATAAGCAGAAAGCTCGTTTAATTGTGAAGGGCTTTTCTTAGCGTCAAAGCATTGATTATGAGGAGACCTTTGCTCCTACTACAAAGATGAGTACCATCAGATTAGTCCTCGCCATGGGAGCACAGTTTGGTTGGAAGGTCCATCAGATGGACGTCAAAAGTGCTTTCCTGAATCTCCATGAAGAGGTCTACATGACACAACCTCCTGGTTTCAAGGTTGTTAGTAAAAACCATCAAGTTCTCAGATTGGTAAAAGCTCTCTATGGCTTGAAGCAAGCCCCTCGGCCATGGTACATAAAAATTGATAAGTACCTCAGTAATCAAGGCTTCAAGAGGAGTTCTTCAGACTCAAATTTGTACATCAAGACTACTAATAGTGACATCATCCTTCTAGTTATTTATGTGGATGATTTGATCATCACTAGCAATTCGACATCTTTGATTTAGGGAATCAAACATAATTTATGATAATCTTTTGATATAACTGACCTTGGGCTCATGCATTATTGCCTAGGTGTTGAGAATTGGCAATAGTCTTCTGGTATATTCATCTCTCAATCCAAATATGTCAGGGCTCTATTGGACAAATTTTGTATGCAAGATTGCAAGCCTACATTTACACCTATGGAGAAAGGTCTCAAATTATCTCCAAAGCCTCTCCTTCTGTTGATGATACTACATAGAGGCAACTAGCAGGTAGCCTCATCTACCTCTCTGCTACTAGGCCTAATATCAGCTTCGCAGTCAGCTATATCTCATGTTCTACGATAACTCCTAAGGTTGATCATTGGATGGCCGCAAAGCATGTGCTTTGTTATGTGAAGGACACTTCAGATTATGGACTTTTGTACTCTCGAAGTTCTAATCCTAGACTCAGTGGGTTCACAGATTCAGATTGGGCAGGCTTTGTTACGATAAAAAGTCAATTTATGGATGTGTTTAGTTTGGGATCCGTTGCAATCACATGGACCAATAAGAAGCAACAAGTAGTTTCTCTCTCTTCTTCAGAGGGACTATTAAAGCAGAATGTGAAGTTGTTTGGCTTCGTCGGATGCTTGGGGATATGTAGATGTCACCAGCAGGACCAACTACTCTGTTTGTTGATAACGAAGATGTTATCAAGTTAGCCCGAAATCCAATCTTCCATGAACGAACCAAGCATGTGGATGTTCACTGTCACTACATACAACAACTGGTTGAAGACAAGACAATAAATTTGCAGTATGTTCCTACCACAGATCAGACTATAGACATTCTCACCCAGCCTCCTGAGACTGATAAGTTTGTCAAATTTAGATAACAACTTGGTGTTGTGGATAGATTAACCATTAAGGGAGGGTATTACGATAATAGATAAACGTCTATTATTAGTTAATGGTAATCTATTTGTAATCTATTGTAAATATTAGAATATTTCTAATATTTAGTTATTTGTAGTTATCTGTTAGCTTTTTTAACTTTCTTTTAACTAGAATAGAAAATCTCTATTCTTTACGATCGTTTCCTAAGGAAACATCGTTTTATTCTTTTGCATTTATAGACCTCTTGGTCTCTATTAATAACAAGCAAATATTTACCAATTACTTCGTAATAATTCCACCCGTTCAAATAAGCATATAGCCATCCCATGAAGATATACAAGCTATAAGCCTTCCATTATTTTCTTCAATCTCAAAAGAGGGGCCATATAGAATCTGACAAGGTCACCGGGAGACTGGGAGACTTTGAGGTCTCCGGTACTGGTACTGGTACCGGTACGGCAATTTTTCAAATAGGAGACGGGGGTACTTGGAGACGGCAAATTTTTTTTTTTTTTTTTTTTTTAAGATAAATTTTTAGTAGTTTAAACTTAAAGAGTCTAATACTAAAAGTAAATACAAAATTTCAAAATTTCAAAATAGTAATACCGTAAGACTAAAAGACTAAAGTAAATAATAAATTAATAATACTAGTGTTGTCACATTAAAAATTAAAATAGATTCATAGAGTCAA
Source organism: Cupressus sempervirens (assembly GCA_028749045.1). Lineage (NCBI taxonomy): Eukaryota > Viridiplantae > Streptophyta > Pinopsida > Cupressales > Cupressaceae > Cupressus > Cupressus sempervirens. Next base: position 485,734,049 of record CM053785.1, read on the forward strand.
ACTGTCAAAGATTATAATAATAATAAGCGGTCAGATACAGAAGTATATTACTGAAATAGATTTTAAAACCTGACAAATTGGCATTGCTACAAAAAATTTGTGAAAATTATTGAATTATTCAACATTGATGCATGCATAGAGACACACTTAGGATTTCTATTTTCTAACTAAGAGTTAGGATTGCTTAGTTTAAAAGGGAGTAAATCATTTTGTAATAGTGTTGTTTTTCCAGTTACACAAATTCAACTAACAAAGATTCCTATATTGGTACTAGGATATTGCCAACAGCAGATAAACAGGTACGAATAACAAATACGACTTATACATCAAACTGAAACATGATATCCTCTTGAAAAAACAGAAATATGGGACCAAATAAATTCATGTTAACATACATAAAACCTCTAGTCTATCACTGTTATCGCTGAGTCTTTATCAGCAAATAGATGCTTGGTTTTCATGAGGAATAATACTATTATCAAGCATTTGCATATCAGATTTCTGTAACATACGTAATACTATCTTCTAATGCACTAACAACAGTTTTTGCACCCTAATTCCTCAGCCGCATAAATTTATGTGATTTGGGATCTTTACTGCAATCCTGTACAGCTTCCAATATGTTGTCTTAGACTTGTATCGTGTTCCTGTAGGTGACGTACATCACCAAGCAGTTGTTACGAAATTCATATAGTACCTTAGATTTTTGCATTAAAAACATTTAAATGAGGGCTAAAATATATAAAATTATTTAATATTATATTTTTCATTTATATTTTATCAGGAGACTTCGGGGAGACTTCACTTTTTGGATTAGGAGACGGGGAGACTTCAGGAGACTTCGTCATGAAGTCTCCAACCTTTTTTGAGGTCTCCGGAGACGCGAAAAGTCTCCGAGACGCCACTTTTAGGGGGGAGACGGGTCTCCTGGTAACCATGGAATCTGACTATTGATATCTATCCATGTTCATTTTGTGGAATGAGTAGTCATTTCAATGTTATTAGAAAGACCATGTAAAATTTGAATTTCAACACATCCATCCATGTTCATATTTTGCAATGTGTTGGGAATTAAGGTATCTCAACATTTGTAAATATACTATTTTATTTATTTATTATTTGGCTTTTTCTTGTAAATTTTGACATATTTTATTATGTCTTTTAATTATATTTGTGCTCTAACTATGAGTTCTTTGTGGATGATATAAAATCCTCCACAAAATAAATAAATTGTGTTCCACTTAAAATGAGGCGCTAGAATTTGTCCAAGGCCTTCGATGCCATGTCTATATTTTGTTGTATTAACTGTATGCTGTCATAAGGTGGATATATTTGGCAGACTTGGAGTGCCCCTCTTTTGTGGGATTCTATTACAAGTAATGATAGAATTGATGCACAAACGCCAAGAATAGGAGTTACTTTGTGTAGGACTAGAAAAAGGGTGAGAATGCATAATAATGAGAGAGCCATAAATCTCATAAAACTTATGCAAACAATCATAGTTTAAACATAAAAGCAACTTGAAATGAAAGAGATTAAACAACAATAAACCCCCTTTCAAGTTGAGCTTTTATGCTCTCCTTTCTTCTCCATAACGTTGAAATTGATGTAGCTCTTGATCTTGACAAGATGCACCTATGATATGATAGCAAGATGATGATATGATAGTATGATATGATGATGACAAAATGACAAGATAGCAAGAATACTAGGAGAATGTGGTTAGCAAAACTAGTGCAAAGAGGCTCAATTTATAGGATTTGAGAGTCAAATGCAAGAGTGGAAGGAAATATGTGCAATTGGAATATTGTCATAGTTAAATTGCACAAATTAGAAAATTGTTATGATTAAGAGATTTAAATTAGAAAATGTGTCATAAAATGGCACATTATGACAAATTGTAAGAGATGTGCATAGAAACATATTAAAACATTTAGTGGAAAAGGGGAAAATGAAAGGGAAGGTGTAAGAAAAGGAATGGAAAGTGTAAGAGTTGGAAAAAGGAAGGTGTAAGAGTGGAAGCTAGAAAATAGGATGTGGAAGCACAATTAGTGGGAATGTGTAAGAGTTAGAATTTTTTAATTTAAAAACTCATAAACCCCTCAAAAATTAGAAATTAGAATTTAGGAAAAACGAAATCAAAAAATGGGAAATTAGGAATTAGGAAATATGAAATTCCCATAATTCATGAAAAGGGAATAATTAATTGAGAAATATTAATTAATTGAGAAATTTAGTAAAGAAGAAGAATTAATAAGATGAAATGAAATTAAATGATTAAGACATAGGAATCGACTATGGGCTATCTAATCCTATAGGAAAAATTTATAAAAATGATTGGACAAATGATGAAATAAACATAGGGATAACCCTATTGGAGGATTGTGATACAAAATGCAGATCAAATGTGATAGAATTAGATGGATCAAAGCCAAATAAATGATCGAATTGATGAAATAAATTATGCTAGATGAGGATAGAAATTGATGACTTATCAAGGACACATGACAAGGATTGATGAGAAATGGCATTTAACGGATTTGGCAAATGCCATAGGTTGACTGAAATTGATTTATAGGATTGATCAAAAGATCAACAGACATAGTCAATGCTATCAAATAAATTGGATAAGGACATGATCAGACACTAAAAGACTCAACAATGTCAAGGATCAAATTGATGACAAATGACAGCAAGGCATTGAGGAAAATGATGATGCCAAGGATCGAATCGATAAAATGATGACATGCCAAGGACACATGACATGAATTGATGAATGTTGATAAGGCACTAAAGGACAAAACAATATCTAAAGGACCGATGATGATTACTAGGGTTAATTTCAAGTGATTTCGATGACATTGGAATGGGTTTGAATCGGTTTCAAAAGGTTTAGATTAGATATGAATCAATTCAGAGGTGATCTGGATTTGACTGAAAACGGTTACAAATGATGAAAAACATCTCGAAAGATATTCAAAGAACATTGTGAAACAAGTTTGAATGATGATCAAGTTGGCCAAAAGATCGAAGTTAGTGAATTGAGAAAATGGGACAAGTTAGGATGCAAAGGTGATAAAAAACTAGCTGTGAACCATTTTTTAGCATCTAAACTTTGAAAGCTAAACAAGCTATGACACATTTTTTGTCATGAAATGCCTATTTTGAGATGGTCTTTTATGAGCAAGCTGGTCACCCATGTTGAGTGGGTCAAATTGGAGGTTACAAGTGATTGGTTATTGGAAATCATGCCCAAGTTGGGGAACATCTTTTGGTGGTTTTGTAACATGACTTTGAAAACCATTTATGATTTCCAATTTCCTCATTTGTTTATAAAGTGATACCTGGGGAGGTGGATATGATAATAAGAAATTGCAGGTATACTGGTGTAGTTGAAATGGTGCAAAAATTCTTTGAAGTTTGTTGAAGATAAGATACTCATGTAAAGACTTGCCTTGCAAGTGTAATGTAATCCTCTTTTAGATTTGTTAATACATTGTGGAGATTTTCGAGATAGGTTTTTCCTCTCAATAGTGTTTTCTCAACCTAAATCATTATGTCATAGTATAAATCTTTATATGCTTACGAATGTGTCTCTACTATTTGTAATAAGTTTGAATCAATTTTTTGTACATCATTCCCTTTGAAATTGGTGTAAGAAGTTGTTTCCACAAACCTTGCTTCCTTACAAGTGGTACCTAAACCTGATCACCTTTGGTCCTCGTTATTGGTTAGAGAATTTTTTGAGCTAATCATTATTTAAGTGGGAGCTTGTGTAGAAAGAGAACTTTGTGATCTTTACTGTTACATCTCAAATTTTGACCTAATTTAAATTTATTTATAGCCATTGAATTGAATGGATTTTCTTTCATAATCATGTGAAAATGGTAGTTAAATATATCCGTTGTATTCATTATATTAACTGTTTAATGATGATGGTCATTATCCACTGTTTGTCATATGATGATTAGTAGTTTCCTGGTTTCGGAATTATGATCAATAACTAAATTTCTTATCTACATTAAATGTTATTATGGATTTATCATGGAACTTGTTATTATCTTGAAAAATGTTGCACGAGTGGTTGCACAAGAAGATGAAAGGGAGAAGCATTGCTAAATGGGATCAACGGAATTGAATACAAGCTTAGTCCAATTATCAGATTGACAGGTATGACCTTTAACTGTCTTAGTAAGTGAACATCAAGATACAATCGATGGACACGCATGAGCTATTAAATAAACATTTAAAATATTAGTTATTTTTTGAATTAATTAAAAATAATGCGTACCTCAAATGGCTTTTGTTTGACTTTTCCGCCACATCATTGTAATGTATATTTATGTACGTGCACATAGATATAGAAATAAAGGTGACACAATAATATTATTTTTATACAAGATTTTATCTAATACATACATTTAAATACATGTACAAGAAGATAAAATAATCTTCCAAACAAAACATGTATTTAGATACACATAATAATAGATACGACTTTGGGTAAAATATATAATATGATGCCAACTCATAAATATATCTACATGCAAGTAAATAAATATATTGTAAATTATCCTCGATTTATAACCTTCAAATCTTTTTTCATATTTATTCAATTTCTTGTTAGAAATCGAAATGCACATTTGGCATATTATATTGGCGATCAAGAAGCCAAGTCTTTTCTTTATGAGTTACGGCTTCTTGGAAGCCAAGAAGTTATCAAACACCTCTTTAAATTATGGAAGTCATGAGAGACCAAGACGATATATACCTCTGCAGTATTTCTTACAGTGGATTCCTCTTAGATCTTTTTTTCGTTCTTTCCCTGCATAACAATTCTGTCATGATAACTTCCCTTTCATTTTATATTTCCTTGATGAAGCACATGATTAGTAATCACACTAAGTCTGCATCCAGAATTCTTTCTGTGAAGGGGGCTGATTGATAGCATCCAGCCAAGACTCAATTATATTTCAAAATTTTACCAAGTTATGTGGTTGCCCCCATATCCCAATGATTATAACATGTTTTATTTTTAGATATTATTACATTTCGAAATTTCAGCAGTAAGATACAATTCCAGAATATGTCGTAAATCATCTTTGTTTAAAAATCATCGGTTAGCTCCTCTTTAGGACAGAATTTCTTATGATGAGTCAAAACCAAGTATCCATAACATGATATCATATCTTTATTATGCCATTGAATGTCAAAATCAAATGGTATTTATTCTACAAGTCTTAAAGCTATATTTCTTAGGTCACAGAAATGTGATAAGCTAGAAACATGTAATATTATTATATTAGTTGAGGATCAACAAAAAGAGTTGGTTGCTCTGAGATTCAAACACCTGGGACTCACCCAGCTATATAGCCAAGAAAGAGGTGAAGAGGTGAGATAGATATTTGCATTAACAAGAAATAAAAACCAGACATGACATAACAATTCTAAATTATTTGAAAAAGGAAAATCATTTAATAGCTCATGCATGCTCATACTTATCGTTCCCCTGTTGTCAAGTCGAACGGTGGTGATCGAGTAATTGAACCCATCCGAAAACCTTGGCCAAGGTCATTAAAGAAATGTTTGCCATCTATGATCACTTGATGTCAGTAGTGCTAGTTATTCAGACATGTCCGTCCATAACTGTGTGGACATTCTAAACACTGAAATGCTCAAGTGGCTGGACTAAAGGGATCCCAAGCCTAATCGTAGGGTAGGGAGGGCATTTCTATTCAATAGATTGTGTGGGGATGAATATGGTCCGAGGTTGAGAGGTTAAGCCTAAGTCAATGCTTCTCCTCTTACCGAAAGCCAATGCTTGCACAACTAATTAAAGACTCACTAGTTACTTCTCGTATGTTCCTCTTTCTATTTCAGGTTATACATTTACTTTACTTGTATGCAAGGAAAGATAGTTAATCGTTATTTCAGTTATTTCAGTTGATTGTTATTACAGTTATTTCAGTTGATTGTTACTACAATTATTTCAGTTGATCGTTATCGCAATTCTTTCAGTTGATTGTTATTACAATTATTTCAATTGGTATTGTTATCTCAATTAATCATTAGTAATTAAATTAGTTAATATCTCATGAAAAGGATTCAAGATATTTTGTTTCAATAGTTAGTTGAGGAAAACTCTTTCATATTTTTGTTCTCCTTTATTTTGTTATGAAAATCCATTTCTTACATTTACTATAGGAACAAAAGATGGCATGCCCATCAAGAAGGATCGAGGTTGGAAAGTTTCCAGACACAAGCTTTGAGATGTGGAAACTACGAAATGGAAGATCTATTGATTGACCACCACTTCTAGGATGTTGTTGATGCAAGTGTTCAGAAGCCTATAGATGCTACTCAAGCATCTCATTATGATGTAATGAACCACAAATCTGTTAGGTTTGTAGCTTCAGTCGGATTGATTCGATCATGAGATACATTGTTGATGGTAAATCATCATTTAAAAAATATTATTATATAATATATATATATATATATATGGTTATTTATATTATTGTTAATATATTATTATTATCTAATGATGATTAACCATAGAGACATGTCTCTTCATGAGACATCTCTCCTCCTCTCATATTTATAAGTCTTCGAGTCTGCATTTGGAACACAACAATAACAATGGCAGTGTTATTACATTTGCAAATAACAATCCTCGAAAACTCAATATGGTATCAGAGCGAGGATGCAAATGTGAGAAAGGATTAAAGACGTGGAATAAAGTGCTAAGAAATGGAAGAATTGCACAACTTCCTACCCATGAAGCGGCAATTATTTGAGAAGAAATCTGTACGATGGAATCCCTCAACCTTCAGCGCAAGGAATGGAAGCTGCATGGCTGTATGTGTACATCTACGAAGATATGAAGTTGTTGTATGCTGTGGCATTATCATCGAGGGTGATATGGATACTAGAGCATAGCGTTCAATATTATTTATCATGGACAATAGACAATACGTGGTGTTATGACATTCACATCGTCCTTCATCTCTTAGAGAGACACAAGCCCACCATCATAAGCAAGGAGGAAGAACGAGTCTAGTACACATGACTGTGAGCATTCTATAAATGGTTTCTAAATGAGAATTGTCTCATTCACCCAAGCATGGACGAAGCTAAATATCTGACCAATACTTTAAATATCTGACAGACAATGCATTCAATATTATTGACCTGTCTCAAACACCATACAGTCAAAGATATGGTTCGAGTGTAGTGTAAGCACATAGAACATATATAAATACAAATAGCACCTTCATACTCTCAGAAGGAAAGCTTGTCTCAGGATTTGTAAAATATACCTTATATCCATGATATTTGAAGACGGCATAGTACGGTAATGAGAATAAATACATGCGCCTATATCAAATACGGTAGCTTGAAGACTACATGTCAGGCACCATTATCTTCAATCCATTCATCGATCACAAGAGACTATATTGTCGGATTAATCAGTAAACCAAGGATATATACACCAGCCCACTTTGCATCAGGAGATTAGATGAGTTCAGGCTATAACATCGACAAAGGGAGATAGGATAAGCACCACAGATCACAAAGGAAAGGGAATACAAAGCCAAGCAATAGATTGGCGATACATTCATAACTGGTAGCGTTTGGAACGTATATATTCTGAAGTTTTGAACTAAAATGATTATCAACAAAGGAAATGAATTATCTTCAATGTTGCCAAGCACCATTTACCAACAATTAGTGCTTTAACATATTAATGAGTAATATTGATTTACAAAATGATAAATCTAAATTCTAATAATAATAAGACTAAGAGTCATTACGAACAAATTAAGGACACCACAATACAAGGTGCCACAGTGACTGGAATACATTAATAGCTGCATACAAACCATGCTCCAAGACCAAGGAAAATTAGCGATTGGAGAAAGTATCAAGTATGAAGAATTAATAGAACAAGAGGCATACTGCGTACAGTGCTGCTACTGTAGAAGATGTACTTAGGAAGCATATTACATATACTGTCATCGTCGTAGAAGGATATAACTTGGTATCAAATATAAAAGCATTTCATGCTTTTATCAAGGAATGTTAAATTTCTTATCAAATATGTTAGTCAAAACCAACAATGAAGAGAGTTTGTGAATTATATGAAAACAAGGGAAAATACATGGGACATACCCAATTAATAATTGTAATCAAAAAGCAAAGAAGTAAACTAAAACTAGTACCTTGCCATTGATGGTGGCATATAAACTATTCTCTTGCAGCGTGCTTACCACCAAGTGTTAGGGGAGATTGGTATTCAAGCCTCATAAAACAAGATGCAAGGTGTGGAAGAATCATTTCCAATTTTAGCGATCAAGTATCTAGACAATTCTCCACAACAAGTTGTAGTAATCCAGTTACAATATTAATGTATGATCATCATTTGGAGACCCCCAAATAGGTTACTTGAAAAGAAGAATATTGCATATGTAATGATGAAGAGAATATAAAAGAATATTTCAGGTCTATGAAGGGTTCAATGGATAGATATACAAATCATTCTTGAGCAGATACATAAGACTTATGCAAAAAATAATCCAGCACATACACTAAATCCATGAAAAATAGATGGGTAAAAGGGTTAAGAAGTGTATAGTATGTTTCAAGATTGTGAAAGGTTCCATAGGCAGATTCGAATGTTATATAAGCCCACTACCATTCTAGCACACCTGTGAAGAAATTTTTGTGGCAAACTTGAGAGGTTGATATAAGAAGCAACAACGACAGCAATAAGCATTAGGAGGAACTCTCTTCACCCCCTTGATGTCATCAACAAATAAAATTTTGATGAGATAGCTAAGAATCCAATTGAACAAGGAATAGGGAAGCATAGCATTATATCAAGGCTTCGTTCTTGGTAATTAAGTTGCAGATTTCTCTTTGGTCAATATCCATTAAGGACCACATCAAAGATCTCTATCAATATGATCTAATGTTGATAACTTCTCTTGAATCTAGTGGATATCTATAGATTGGGATTTGGGTATAAGATATAGTTTTATTCTAACATGGTAACATGATACTTGATGACTAGATTGTGAATAAAGTCAGCTATCTTCTACCTAACTAAGCATTCCACAGCAAAAAAATTCAAAAATTTCTAGTATTGGATGGAATTGTTAAGTTGTGGGTGAGATGCACATAACCAAAGATGAAACAGATGGATTACAGGCTCATTCCTAATACCAAATTGGAAGAAATATTCCGACTCTATAAAATCGAATGAATGGGAATTTTACATTGTCGAGGGGAATAATAATCAATGTTTCATTCCCACTTGAACCAGCTTTAGAGGGGAGATGTTCCATTCTCAAATAATCTAAGAAGGTGAATTCCGATTTACTATCTATAGACCTTCATATGCAGATAAGTATTTCTTATCCTTGAGTATTACATTTATCTACCCATTATAGTCTCTTTCTTATTTGTATTTCTATACATACTATAAAGAGCTATTTTCCTTGATCTTTCCTTTATGTTCAGGGATGTTCTTGTAGGTACTTTATACATGCTACCAAATATTGGCAGACTCAATCTTATGACAATAGCTCCAAAGAAGTTGTGATTTGAAATTCAATAATCATATGATGATAAGGCTGGATAAAGTGAGGCTCTTGAAGTGAATATCTTTGATGGTTGAGATTATAAGTATCCTTATATATAAAGAGGGTGTCTGTCACTTTATCAGAGACAACGCAGGAGCTTACAAGATTGATACTCAGAGGGAGTCTAGAAATACATGTGTGACTGCATGATTTTGATAGGCCTACTCCTATGTACATCATGAGGAAGTAATGACTTATCACCAAAAAGTCACAAGATCAATATCAAATTCGGAGGGAATCCGACACGCATCCTTGGGCGAAGAGAGCCTCTAAAGGAGTAACTGCAAGACCTGACTTCCCAGGATCATTGTTCAGAGGGAGAATTTTGAGGTGCAATCCCTTGTGAATGATATTTTCTCTATGAGGGAGAAGTTCTAAGTGAAACTCCTTGTAATGCATCCTTCTCTGTGAGAGAGAAGTTGAGGTGAAACCCCTTGTTCCACCCTCTAACTTGGTTCATGGTGGTTACTATTTTTCATATGTGGATTATGTCATGAAAGATGATGATCTTTCATTGATATATGTGTGTGTGTGTATATTTGGAGGGTTGCTATTGTAAGGTGACAATCTTATCAATAGCTTGACATGTTATCATGACAGACTACATTGAGTTGCTCTCCTAGAGTGGCGGTAGTCATGAAAACGGACATATCATGATCAAACTACATCAATTTGTTGTCTCGAAGTGCAGGAGACCATGATAATTGTCATGATAGAGTTCATGACATGTTGATTATTAGTTATCTAATCGACTTCATTAAGTTGTTGTGTCAGAAATTAGATAACTCACATCCTACTAGGATATAACATATCCTTTTGGTAGGCATCAAGGATTTGATGCCAGTGCACATACCAAAAGAATATAAGTATGTTGAATATCATACTAAGATGATATCTCTTCATATACGTGAGAGCATAATGTGTTCTATAACAATCCTCCCTAGCTAAGAGGGAGTTATAAGTTTGTAGCTTCAGTCAGATTGATTCGATGATGAGATACATTGTTGATGGTAAATATCAGTTAGACAAATATTCTTATATATATATATATGGTTTTATATTATTGTTAATATATTATTATTATCTAATGATGATTAACCATAGAGACATGTCTCTTTATGAAACTTGTCTCCTCTCATATTTATAAGTTTTCAAATCTGCATTTGGAATACACCAATAATAATGGTAGTGTTATTACATTTGCAGATAACAATCCTAGAAAACTCAACATGGTATCAGAGTGAGGCTGCAAATGTAAGAAAGGATTAAAGACATGGATAAAAGTGCTAAGAAATGGAAGAATTGCACAACATTTTACTCATGAAGTGGCAGTTCTTTGAAAAGAAATCTGTATGATGGAATCCCTCAACCTTCAACGCAAGGAATGGAAGCCACATGATTGTATGTGTACATCTACGAAGATATTAAGTTGTATTGTTTGTGGCATTATCATCAAGGGAGATATGGATACTAGAGCATAGCATTCAATATAATTTATAACGGAAAATAGACAATACATGGTGCTATGACATCCACATCGTCCTTCGCCTCCTAGAGATACACAAGCCCACCATCATAAGCAAGGAGGAAGAACAAGTCTAGTACGTATGACTGCGAGCCTTCTATAAATGGTTTCTAAATGAAAATTGCCTCATTCACCCAAGCATGGACAAAGCTAAATATCTGACAGACCTAAACCTGATCCTAGAACCTAGAAGTGGTACTTAAACCTGATCACCTTTGGTCCTAGTTATTGGTTAGGAATTTCTTGAGCTAATCATTATTTAAGTGGGAGCTTGTGTAGAAAGAGAACTCTGTGATCTTTACTATAGGAACAAAAGAGAACATGCCCATCAAGAAGGATTGAGGTTGAAAAGTTTTTAGACAAAAACTTTGAGATGTGGAAACTAAAAAATGAAAGATCTATTGATTGACCACCACTTCTAGGATGTTGTTGATGCAAGTGTTCAGAAGCCTATAGATGCTACTCAAGCATCTCATTATGATGTAATGAACCACAAATTAAATTGTACCTTGCAGATTTTAATCTTATAAATGACCAAGAAAAAGCCACTACAAAATCTTTAAATTGGGAAAGATCTATCAGATTGTACGCTAGTAAAATACTAAAAAGTAATTAATGAATAATTAGTAAACTTGTTATGAAATAAGATGTACCGAAGAGTCACGACGGTTAGTATTCTAAACCAATTGGAGTGCTCTATGTAGCGGTTTTTTAGAACAATGAAGAATGTGTTGTTATAGTTGGTAATGTAATACTTTTGTGCAATTAATAAAGTAATATTCTACCATTATTGTGTTTTCAATGATATTGTCATATTGTTCTTGTTACTCAGACTTGTTGCATTTATGCATAACCACTGTGATAATGCTACTACCATATCTGGCATGTAACAACATTACTTCCATATTTGGCACATAACATTTCTACGTCCTTGCCTAGTACGAGCTTGGAGGTCACGAGGTGACAGGTGAAAGGACGGAGGTATAATGGATCGTAATTTTGACCAGCAAGTAGTGATAATAGACAGTGACATCAAGGAGAAGGAAGTGACCCGAGAGGATCAACTAACACAAGACCTCATTCAGGTGTGGAATATAGCAGTAGACCAAAACGTACAACAAGAGACAGAGCAAAGGGATCTTCCCACCAGTACAATACAGTCAAACTCACAGTGAACAAAGCAGTGTACGATCTTCTAGGGAGCCTTCCAAGGTTATTGGCACGTAGGCTAGAGGAAGGAGAAGAAGAGTGAGAAGCTATCCAAAGAGAACAAAGAAGACAACAAATACTGCAATGATACCAAGAAAGGAATTGGCGGGAGGAGGAACCCTGTGACACAAACAGGCGTTGCACATTCGGTAACTCAAAAAATTAATGCCCCTTCTACTAAATAAGGACAAGAAGCGTCATAAGGAGAAACAACCAGAGGAAAACAAAGTCGGAGTGAGACGATCCTTACAAATCCAACAATAGATAGAGAGACAATGAAGGTTGCAATGTCCCACAGAAGGGTCCTGCAATTCTCACAAACCCAGTGAGAAACATATAGAGGGATCGCCACTTGGTAGTGTCGCCAAAGTAGAATTGATACTTGGTATTGCCATAAATGAGGTAGAACAGAGCCATCTGTGCACTCCGAAGTCAGTAATGAAGAAAGAAGTTTGGAAAGAGAGGTAGTCGACTTATTCAAGAACATGGCACGCCAAATAAGGAGGCTGGCCATATCTAACGAAGTAAGAATATGGCAAATAGAACCGAAGACCCCAAGGAGGGACTATGGTACCACCAAGGTATATATGAAGACAGTGGGAGAAGAGACGACTCACAACCTAACGGTACGAGAGAAGTACCAAGGGGGCACGAAGGAACAACTGATCCACCTAATTTCCAAAACATAAGGGGTGCCAATCATGGGAGAAAAATGTCAAACACTCCAAACAAACAAAATCTTCCCAAGTTTAATGGTGATGGGTCAGAAGACCCAAACCGACATTGTAAGACATGTGTGACCATTTGGAAGGCAACCGGACAGGAGTATGAAGATTATTCGGTGAAGGCCTTTCTGGCCAGCTTGCGAGGTATAGTCATTGACCAGTACACTAACCTTCCACCCACCCAGAAGACAACTTGGAACACTCTCAAGAAAGCTTTTGAAGTGGAGTTTAAGTTGTTGCGAGATGTTAATGAGGTAGTAGCAGAAATATACAACACATGCCAAGGAAGAGCGAGATTGTTTGAGCCTACCACCATAGGTTGAAGGAGCTCATAGGCAAGTTGGAGAATAAACTAGTTGATGGATTAAAAAAGAGGTGGTTCATTGAGGATCTAACACCTTTCATTCAGAAGAAAATGAAGGTGGTGCCTCCCTCCACACACAAGGAGGCTTGTGATCGAGCAATGGATATTGAAAACGAGAATAAAACGTCAAGGAATAAAAAAGAAAGAAAGTGATGACAGCAGTGACGAGGACAACGTTGGAGAGTCTCGAACAATCCAAGCACTACGCAAAGACATGATGCAGATGATGAAGGAAATGAAGTGGGGAAAAGAAGCCAAAGAGAACAAAGAACTATGATGCACAAAATGTAGAAATGAAGGGCATACAAGAGCCAACTATCCCAAAGAGTCATTATGCGACATCTGTCAGGTGATGGGACACTCCCTAAAAGAGTATCTTTACAATCTAAAGGTAAGGAATACACTCCCTAAAAGTAATCATTGGAATACAACAATTCTTAGATTTTGTAGTCATCACCCTAGAGAAGAAGGGGTACGATGCCCTACTTTGGCAGAGAATGGTCGATCACAACAAAGGCCAACCATAACTGGAAGAACACATTATCCATTGAAAGCAAAAGGAAAAGAAATGTCATTGATTTGCAGAGCTGGACAAATGTGAGAATAGGACAGATGAAGGATATGGATCACCAGCCATAAACAAGAGGAATGGAGGTAGAGAGCCAACATGCAAGAGGAGATTCGGAGGGTGGAGTCACGACAATTGCAGAAAGCATAACACCATTAGGGGAATCAGCACAAAAATTTACCACAAAGGAAATGATCATACAGGAAAAGGAAGCAAATATGAGATCGATTGTCTCCACAGTTGAATCACTGTTACAGTTCATAAAGAAGGGATGTAATGAGGAGTTTTAAAAACTCTCTACAAAACATGGGTGGTCTAGGGAAGGGATGGAAGACCAGATCCAAGGATGGAGAGCCCCATAAACTATATAAGCGTCTACAAGACAACTAGCCATGATGGCTATCCTCTCACAAATGGAAGAAACATTCAGGTCTACCTTTGTGGAGCTCCAAAAGGTAACATAAACAACTACGATGAAAAGAGAACGAGTTATTTTGGAGACGAGAGTAGAAAAGTTGGAAGTCAAGCTAGAATAGGAAAGGTCCACACACGCAAAGAAATTGGCCACCACTTACTTTGCTTTTGGTCCTTTAGAAGACAACTTTGTCTTTTTTTTGTTTTTGTTTTTTTTTTTTTTGGTTTTTTTTGGGTGGGTGGGGGTGGCAGTTATAATGTAGGCTAGTGATAACTTAATAAGTACTTAGTGAATAATAAGTAGGCTTGTTATGAAATAAGATGTACTGAAGAGTCGCGACAATTGATATTCTTAACCAACTGGAGTACTATATGTGGGGGTTGTTCAAAACAATCAAGTGTGTTGGTATTGTTGGTAATGTAATACTTTGGTACAATCAATAAAGTAATATTTTTCCATAGTTGTGTGTTTTCTAATATACTACTACCATATCTAGCATGTAACATCACTTCCATATTTGGCACAAACACAAATCAAATCTTTAGTGAACAAAATATCCTTGTGGAAGGAGCTCAATCTCCTAAAAACAAAATCAAGTGACCGTATTGCAAAACTTCTAGAAGAATTTAACATGTTGGTGGCTTAATTACACTTTGTGGGTGCAAAGATGCATGAGGGTAAAGTCGTTGAAATTCATTACACTTGGAGCTAAACCCATAGGTTAGCCTAGCCGCGCCGCTAGGAGCATTTCCATCACTTTGAAGGTAGAGCATGTTCTCAGTTCTTTGCTTTCTAAAGAGATGGGGGAGGAAGGTCTCTCTAAGTTCAAAAGAGGTTTTGAAAGTTCAAGGAAAAACAAAAGGAGGCAAGAAAAAAGACAAGCAAAATAACAAATTCAAATCCAAGCCCAAAGGGAGATCTAAAACTCTTGAAAAGTCCAAAGGCAATTATCGGAACTGTGGAAGGCTTGGACATTTCCATAGGGAGTACAGAGAAGAAAAGAAAAAGAAGAAAGTTGATTTTGACTTGGAGTCTAAATGTTGCATCCCTATTTTTGCTTAATTATTAAATATTCTTTATAGTCATTGAGACTTCATGCGAAGTTGAGTTTATTATTTAAATTAGTTAACCATTATGGTTTCATGTGAAACGGAAGTGTTGGTTATTTGTTATAATTTCATGGGAACTTGGAATAGTCATTAATCGTTATGATGTTATATGATTTGGAAAGGGATGGATAATCTGAGTACTTGTTATACTAATTTTGATTTTATTAATTAATGGGAAACATGTTATTACCATGGTAAATTTCTTTTGCGAGAACGAAACGAAGGGGGAAAGCATTGTTGTAGAGGGAATTGGGCATAAGGGCACCACTTGCCATTGAGTTAATAGGTATGAGTTCCTAAACCACCATGGCCAAGGGAAAACTGGACTAGGTGATGCAGGTAACAGGCACTGCCAAACACATCAAAAGACCAAACAAAGTGGAAGGAGAGAACACAATGTAGATCCGATATATAAATTCATTTAAAATCTTGATACATGTTGAGTTGTGAGGCCTTCCCGATTACAGCCATTACAAAGAGATGAAACAATTCAAAATCTTCTTCATACATGCGAGATCCACGATCTCCAACTTCCAAATTCTAACTTTTCTACCTTCTAAGAACTCCCTTAAACCTACAACATGACTCCCTATTTATATTAGATGAAACGACTCAAAGAACCTTCTAGACCCAACATAGGAGAAAGCAACGACCCAAAATAGGTCCACATGCTTCCCAATGAAAGACCCCTTTGTTTAATGATAACCTAAATTACATGCACAATCAGCCCAGAAAAAAAAAAAGACCAACACAGAAGAGCTCGATGAAAGAAGAAACTGAGCAACAACAACCATGAACAAAAGAGGCTGAGCCAACTCGGTGACAATAGCAGCCAACCACCTTGGTGGAAACAACCACCAAGCAACTTAGTGACTAAACAATCCACCAAGCATGCCAAACAACTACCAAGCTGACCAAACCCAAAGGTAATCGAGCACACTTCCATGCTACCAAGATACAAGATTGCAAAGAAACCCAAGATGCTCTTGCATCAAACAACTGAAGTTGAAAAGAAATGAAGCTCCAAATCATATGGGAGGTTCAACCTAAGCTGAATCCAACTCAAGTTAAGAAATCCATGTAGCATCTTCAACTGATATGTTCTTTCATTTCACTAGGTATTCCATGTAGTCATTTCCTTTTGTGCTTCTACCAACTCTTTGTTCCAAAATCTATACTACTACTTAGGATAATCACTCGATACTATCACTTTTTCATCAAACTCATGGTACTCATACAAATTTGCAATGTTGAATATAGGTGATATGTTCATGTCATTAGGTAACTCTACTTCATAAGCATTTCTAATGTCAAATCTCTTCAATATCCTGCAGGGACCAAATCTCTTCATCTTCAACTTACATGTTCTAACAGGAAATCTGCCTTTCTTCAAATGAGCCATTACTTCATCACCAACTTCAAAAATCTTATATCTCCTTGATCTATCTGCATTATCCTTGTATTTTTTATTACTATGTTGCAACTTTTGTTTCACATCCTCTTGCAAGTTCATTAATTCAGCAAATCTCTCCTTCAACACTTTTCTTCTCTTCTCCAACAACATCCATTAAATCTGATATACCTCTCAGCCACATGTCGGTAACAATCTGAAAAGGTGTTTTACTAGTACTTCTATTCACTGAATTATTATATGCAAACTCTGCTTGTGCCAATAGCAAATCCCAATTACTCGGTGTGTCCCCAACTAAGCATCTCAATAGATTACCCAAACTTCTATTTATAACCCATGTCTACCCATCAGTCTGTGGGTGAAGTGTAGAATTATACTTCAACTCAGTGTCCAATTTCTTCCACAAAGCCTTCCAGAAATAACCAACAAACTTATTGTCTCGGTTAGAGATGATGCTCCTCGGTAAGTCCAAACAACAAATATGGAAAATCTGTCCAAACAACAAATATGGAATAATTATCGCTTCCAGTCCTTGGTAAGTCAAGAACAAAATCCATGTTGATATCACTCCAAGGTTTCTTACGAACAGAAATCAGTGTATACAATCCAAAATTTTGACTCACACATTTTGCAACTTGAGAAACTCCACAGTTCTTCACAAATTTCTGAACATCCTTATACAACTGAAGCCAAAAGCACTTTTCCTTAAGCAAATTCAATGTCTTATCAATGCCAAAATGTCCAGCCAAACCACTACAATGCTTTCCTTTTATCAGATTAGTTCTCATTTATCCTCTTGGTATACATAACTGAATTCCTTTGAACATCGTAACTTATTGTCTCGGTTAGAGATGATGCTCCTCGGTAATCCATGCAATCTGACAATTTCCTTAAAGAAAAGATTTGTTACATGCACTACATCTAATGTTTTCCTACATGGTATGAAATGTGTCATCTTTGAAAATCTGTCCAAACAACAAATATGGAATAATTCTCACTTCCAGTCCTTGGTAAGTCAAGAACAAAATCCATGTTGATATCACTCCAAGGTTTCTCAAGAACAAAAATCGGCGTATACAATCCAAAATTCTGACTCATGCATTTTGCAACTTGAGAAACTCCACAATTCTTCACAAATTTCTGAACATCCTTATACAACTGAGGCCAAAAGTACTTTTCCTTAAGCAAATTCAATGTCTTATCTATGCAAAAATGTCCAGCCAAACCATTACAATGCTTTACTTTTATCAGATTAGTTCTCATTTATCCTCTTGGTATACATAACTGAATTCCTTTGAACATCATACCTTCTTGAATGAAATAGTCTTCCCCCTTACTCGGCTGATCTAAAGTAGATATTATAGCACTTGGTGCTCTACACATTCTCCATGGCTTAGAAAAATCAGAGTTAGTTTCATACAAAAGTTTCATACAAATCCTTCATATCATCAAAACCAAAAACTCCAACTCTCATTTCAGTCATCAAAGATCTTTTGATTAATGCATCAGCAACTCAATTAGACACTCCACCTTTATGCATTATCACAAATGTGAAACTCTGCAAATACTCAACCCATTTCACATGTCTTTGATTTAACTTATGCTAACTACCCAAATACTGTAAATCCTTATGATTAATATACAACACAAACTCCTTAGGCATCAAATAATGTCTTCATTCTTTAGGGCTTGCACAATATCATATAACTTTTGATCATAGACATAATACTTCCTCTTTTCATCATTCAAATTTTCACTAAAGAAAGCAACCAGTTTACCTTCCTGACTCAACACAACTCCTATCACAGTACCACTTGCATCACATTCAACTTGAAATACCTTAAGAAAATCAGGCAAAGCTAACACATGCAATTCAACAACCTTCTGTTTCAAAGTCTCAAAACTCTTATCAGCTCCATGTGTCCACTCAAATTCTCTTGTGTCTCCTCTCATTGTCTTAGTCATAGCATTGCAAATTGAACTAAAATTTTTGAACTTTCTATAAAAACTTGCCAAGCCATGAAATGATCTTATCTCACTAACATTCTTAGGTGTAGGCCACTCAAGAATTGCTTTAACCTTCTCAGGATCCATCTTCAAACCATCAACTGAAATCACAAATCCCAGATACACAAGCTCCTCTTTCATGAAAGTACACTTTTTCAAATTAATCAGCATTTTTTCCTCTTTCAATCTCTGCAATACTTGTCTAATATGCAACAAATGTTCTTCTCTGGTCTTACTAAATATCAAAATATCATCCAAGTACACAATCATAGATTTACCCAAGAATTTCTTTAGAACTTCATTCATCAAGCTCATAAGAGTACTCAATGCATTAGTTAAACCAACCACTCATACAAACATTCCCTTATTTTAAAAGAAGTCTTCCATTCATTACCTTTTGTGTTTCTCATCTAATGATACCCACTCTTCATATCAATATTTGTAAAATATCCTGCTCCACTCAAACAATCCATAATGTCATCCATTCAGGTATAGGAAACCTATACTTCATTGTTATCTTGTTTATAGCTTGGGAATCAGTACACATTCTCCATTCTCCATTTTTCTTAGGTGCCAATACAGTTGGAACTGCACACGGACTCAAACTCTCTCTAATCAATCTTTTCTGCAACAACTCTTGAACTTGTCAATTAAGCTCTTTATTCTCGGATAGTGTCAATCGATGTGGTGCTTTATTCGGCTAAGTAGCTCCAGAAATCAAATCCATACAGTGACTAATGCTTCTCATCAATGGCAAACCATCAAGTACATTATTTGAAATGATCTCCTTGAATTCGGTGAGCAATTCTCCAACTTCTATTGGAACTTTGTCTTCTATGTTCTCATTCAGTTTGTTAAGAATTATAGCAAAGCAAACATCATTCTTCTTCAGGTCCTTAACAAACTGCTTACCTTCAATCAAACAAACTTTCACAGATGTACATACGTCACCAATAGAGTCTTCAATCATAGGCAACAATACCTGTTTCTCTCCATCAGCCCAAAGAGTATACTTATTCAATCTTCTATCATGTACAACATGTATATCATATTGCCAAAGTATACCCATAGAATATGACAACAGTCCATAGGCACAATATCACACAACACCATATCATAGTACTTTCCAATTTTCAAATTCACAAAACATTGCTTACTTACCATCAATGTATGCTCATCCTTGATCCATGAAATCCGATAGGGTTTAGGGTGCTTCATCCTTTCCAACTGCAACTTTGAAACCATCTCCTCAAAGAACAAATTTCTTGCACTTCCACTATCAATGATTACTTTCCAAACTTTATTTGCAACTATGCATCTAGTCTTGAACAAGCTTTTCCTCACAATATCATTTGTAGTCTTCTCACTCCACAATGCTCTTCTAACCATCAGGTTACTTTCCTTCTCAGGTTCATTCGATGAATCTTCATGTACCAAAGCATTTATGTTGTTACTGACCTTCTTACTCGGATTCTTACATTCAAATGATCAATGTCCTTCTCCACAATTGTAACAAGTTCCTTGGAATCCTCCTCTGTTATAGCCACCTCGGTAATAACTACCTCTGCCTTGGGATGAACCTTCACCTTTCCACTCGATCTTTCCTTTATCTTCACTTTTCCACTCGGTCTTGCTTTTATCATGATTTATCCTTTCCTAATCACATATTATTTTGTCCATAGAATCTGCCTCTTCCTCTTTGTCTTTGCTCATGTCTTTTGTTCAAATTCTCTTTAACTTTCAGGGCAAACCGATAAGCCTCCTCAATAATTTCCATCTTAACCAAATTGATCTCCTCTTGTATAGAAATTCTCAATCCATTCAAGTACCTTGCAACTCTTTCCACTTCATCTTCAATATATCCAAATCTGATATCTAGTTTGTAGAATTCCTGGGCGTATTCCTTTTCCGAACTATCTTTCTGATTCAAACTTTGCATTCTTCTCACTAGGTTAATTTGATAATCATAAGGAAGTAACTTGCGTTTCAACTTGTTCACCATCTTATCCCATACCTTGATTTTATTTCTACCTCTTTTTTGTCTATCTTGTTGTAAGTGCTCCCACCACAAGGATGCATGACCTTTCAGCTTTGTGCTTGCAATTTTCACCTTCTTTTTATCTGTCATGCCTTCATACTCAAAGTACCTCTCCATCTCAGTGATCCAGTCCATCAACTCATCAAAATCCAATTTTCCATTATACTCGGGAGGGTTATACTACAGTGCAAACTTCAAACTTGTCAATAGCTTCAACAATTTTTCATCCCCCTGATCCATCAAGGGTGCAGATATAGCCTCCTGTAATTCAACTTCCTCATCACTAACATCAACCAGATGTCTTCCTCTGCGCTGGCCTGTCTCAATAGCATCTAACCTCGCAACAATTTGCCTTAGCATATCAGTCAATCATGGATCGGCATCCCTCCTACCACGACCCATCTTGAAACCCTCTGCAGTTGCAAGTCAGATCGCAATCTGCCATCCCACAACAAATCCACCAACTAGGATTTACAAGAAGGAACCTGCAAGACCTAGATTCGCAAACCTAGATCTAAACCTGGCTTTGATACCACCTGACGCAAGCAACAGGCATGACCAAACACATCAAAGCACTAGACATAGTGGAAGGAGAGAACACAATGCAAATGTCATATATAAATTCATTGAAAATCTTGATACATGTCAGGTTGTGAGGCCTTCATGGTTACGACCATTACAAAGAGATGAAACAATTTAGAATCTTCTTCATACATGCAAGATCCACGATCATACCACCTAACACAGGCAACAAGCACTGCCAAACACATCAAAGGACCAAACACAGTGGCAGGAGA
The DNA here is from genome assembly GCA_028749045.1 of Cupressus sempervirens. NCBI lineage: Eukaryota > Viridiplantae > Streptophyta > Pinopsida > Cupressales > Cupressaceae > Cupressus > Cupressus sempervirens. The sequence goes on from CM053785.1 coordinate 485,755,861, forward strand.
GAACACAATGCTGATCTGATATATAAATTCATTCAAAATCTTGATACATGTTGAGCTGTGAGGCCTTCCCATTTACGGCCATTACAAAGAGATGAAACAATTCAGAATCTTCTTCATACATGCGAGATCTATGATCTCCAACTTCCAACTTCTAACTCTTCTACCTTCTAAAAAATCCCTTAAACCTACAACATGACTCCCTATTTATACTAGATGAAACAACTCAACGAACCTTCTAGACCCAACATAGGACAAAGCAACAATCCAAAATAGGTCCACATGCTTCCCAATGAAAGATCCCTTTATTTTATGATGATCTAAATTACATGCATAGTCGTCCCAAAAAGAAAAGACCAACACAAAAGAGCTCAATGAAAGAAGAAACCGAGCAGCAACAACCACAAACAAAAGGCGCTAAGCCAACTCGGTGACAATGGCAACCGACCACCTCGGTGAAAACAACCACCGAGCAACTCGATGACTAAACAATCAACCAAGCACACCAAATAGCTACCGAGCAAACCAAACCCAAAGATAACTGAGCATACTGCCATGCTACCAAGAAACAAGATTGCAAAGAAACCCAGGGTGCTCCTTCATCACTAGGCAAGCAAAAGTATACCAAGTGCTCACCATGAGCTAACTGGGTCAACACACTTAATAAATTAATAAAATGAACGAACTAAGAACAATATTTACCTTTAGGATTTGTGGTCGACCTCAAAGTTTCCTATTATGGCAAGACATGTTTTAATATAATGATATCATGGTACCTACATGTACTTGTACAATACATACATATATATGTACATGAATGTATACCTTTATTTTAAAAATAACGTATACATCAAACACGTATATTTAGATTATTACATTATTTATTCGAAAAATAACATTTACATCAGATATGTATATTTAGATTATTACGTGTGTCTGTGTGTGCGTTTGTGTCTGTGCATGTGGGTGTGTGCGTGTGGGTGTGTGTGTGCGTGTGCGTGTGCATGCATGTGTGTGTGCATGTGCATGTGCATGTGCGTGTGTGTGTGGGTGTGCGTGTGTGTGTGGGCATGTGCGTCTGGGTGTGTGTGTACGTGTGTGCGTGTGTGCACATGTGTGCATGTGCGTGTGCGTATGTGTGCATGTGTGTGCGCACGCATGTGTGTGTGTTGTGTGGGTGTGCGTGTGTGTGTGCGTGTGTGTTTGTGTGAGTGTCTGTGTGCGTCTATGTGCATGTGGATGTGTGGGTGCGTACATGCGTGTACATGCTCGTGTGCGTGTGTGTGCATGTGTCTGTGTGTATGTGCGCGCGCATGTGTGTGTGCACGTGTGGGTGTGTGTCCGTGCGTGTGTGTGCGTCTCTGTGCATGCGTGTGTGTGTGTGGGCATGTGCATATGGGCGTGTGTGCGCGTGTGGGCGTGTACATATGGGTGTGTGTGTGTGTGTGTGTGTGTGTGCGCGTGTGTGTGCGCATGTGTTTGCATCTGGGCATGTTTGTGTGCGCGCGTGTGTGCATGTGCACATGTGCATGTGGGTGTGTGTTGTGTGTGCGTGCATGTGCATGTGTGTGTGTGCATGCGCGTGTGTGCGTGTGCGTGCGGACATGTACATGTGGGTGTGCGTGTGTACGGGCATATGCGTGTGTGCATGTGTATGCGTGTGTATGTGTGCATGGGCATGTGTGTGTGGGGAGGGGGGGGCCATGTGCGTGTGGGCATGTGCATGTGTGCATGTGTGCCTGCATGCGCGTGCATGCGTGTGCCTGTGTGTGTGCGTGTGTGCATGCGCATGCGCGTGCATGTGCGTGTGTGCCTGTGTGTCTGTGTCTATGTCTGTGTGCGTGATGTGCGTGCGTGCGCACGTGAGGGTGTGTGCGCGTGGGCATGTGTGTGCGTGTGTGTGCAAACATATACAAATATAGATAGATACAAGATGGTGTCTTTATATTAAAACATTAAAAGAAAATTATTATTTCAATTTTATGACAATGTTTTACTGTTATTGTTCCATCAGCCTTCATATTATATTTCCAGGGACCTATATTGTTATTGCTTCCATCAGCCAATTGTCATTATCGACCTTCTTAAGTTGAGACTCTTAGATATTAAACCAAGAACGTAACTCATATTTTTGCCACCTTTCCTCTATCTTGCTCATAACTCCATTCAAGAGAGCATATGAATGATTCGAGCATGCATTTGAAAAAGGGGAAGTCTTTCTCTATATCCGCAATTTGCTTTCATATCAATGAGCAACCTCATATCAGTGATTTGCCATTGTTTCATATCTACGATTGCATTCATAAAGCCATCCTCATATTTAAAATTTGCTTTCGTATCACTTCACATCTACGATTTGCATCCAATATTGTGATTATTTCCTATTTGCGTTTTGCATCCATACTGTGATTGTTTCCTACTTGCCATTGTATCCTTATTGAGATTGTTCCTATTTGCTATCAAGTACCATACTGGTGAATACTTCACACCTGCAATTACTTCCATATCGCACTCATAGCCACAGCTAGAAGTCTGAATTATACAGCCGAGGAGTTGTGCAAGGCATTACAAGAATCTAGTAGCAAGTCGAGAGTGATACTACATCTGTTTCGCAAGCCAGGTCATGTGTCTATCTGCACTCCTCTTTTCTTCTTGTTTTGACTGAAAGCTCTGTGTTTTCAAACTAGTGGCATGAATGTTGTAAATAATATTTGGACAGAGCCTGATGGATTAGGATCTTGGATGATGAATTGTTTATATATGTTACAACTATCTGTCAAGATTGTTTATATGAAATCAGTTTGAATTGCTTGGGGTATATTTACATGTCTCATATCAAAACTCAAATAGTTGGAAAGGAATATCAACTCTGCGCAATCCTTATACAATGGCATTTTCCACATGTCTCTGAGATAGGGAAAGAGACCATCAGAGAGTTACTGGAAGTGATAATGATAATCCAATGAACCTTCTCTTATAAATCTGTTATGAGCCCAAGTTGGGCGGTATATTTACATGTCTCATATCAAAAACTTAAATAACTGGAAAGGAATATCAACTCTGTGCAATCCTTATACAGTGTCATTTTCCACATGTCTCTAAGATAGGGAAAGGCACCATCAGAGAGTTATTGAAAGTGATAATGATAATCCAATGAACCTTCTGTTATAAATCTATTATGAGCCCAAGTTGGGCAAGGAAAACATGTTTGTAATAAACAGAGTTTGATCATGGACAACCACGCCAGGATTCATCAAGGAAGTCCAACAAGGTTGCAATGAAGGGTGTGGGCTGCTAACCAAATGGAATGTGAAATAAACTGTAAGTCAAAGATGAATAATTAGTACTAAACATAAGCAAATAAATTAGACTGAGTTAACTCATGGTGATCAAAGGGTATGAATTCTTGTTAAGTCGAGTGGTGGTTGATCAAGCACATAGTGTCCATGTAAATCCCTGGTCAGGGTAGGTAAAGTGGCTCATGATACTGCTGTGATCACTAGAGGTCATAATAGCTTGCACTCAAAAGGATAGGATGTATTCACAGTCTAGCTGGCTATAAGTTGGCACTCTAACACCAAGATGCTCAATGGCATCTAATCCTGTGCAGGGAGGGCCTTTCTCAGTAGAGATTGTGTGGGGATACTTAGGGTTCGTTGTTGGGAGATTAAGCCTCTGACAATGTTTCTCCTCTCCACCTAATGCCAAGACTTGCTCAACACAAAAGGATATGCATTCATGTCACCATCTTTTATCGAGTATTTTACTTTTGTATACATTTTCAAAGTTCAGCTTAAGTTATGATTAGTTAGTTGTTATTGTTACAATCTTATTTCATATTTCCAAATAGTTTAATTAAGTGACTGAATTAGACCGTCTTTCATTCCAAAGATATGAGAAGTTGACTAGAATACTGTTAATTTCTGTTGTAATCGTTAATCCCTTTGACATGATTATGTAAAGTAGTTGTTAACTATCTTTCACGCATATAAATTATGGAAAGTGGTGTATTTTTCATTGTTAATTATGGTTGGGAAATTAGCATGTTACACTAAAAAAAGATGGTAATGCATTAAATGCAGATTTGGCTATTCATGCAAGTAAGAATACATGGTTGCTTGTCTTAGGTACCTACCAATTCAGCCACTAATCCAATTGACCTTAACAACTTCCAAAACATAAAACAGATAATTGATGCAATGCAATAAAAGTGAATAACATCAAACATCCACAAAATCATAACACATGACATGAAGATTTTTATATGTGGAAACCCTCGACTACAGGAAGAAAACCACAATGGGGATGACACCTACAAGCCCTTCACTGCAGTAAATAGGTTTGCCCTATTAGGAGCTACAAATACCCTTTTTGAGAGTTCACCCCGTTAGGAGCGATTTTTACACTGTTAGGAGTACAATCAGATCTGTTAGGAAATACCTCACTAGAGGATTTTAGAACTCCTTCTAAAAGTCCACCGTGTTAAAGGATTTACACAAATAGACCAGTTAAGGTCCACCTACTCGAGATTTCCCTTGCTACAACTATTAGGGAACAACAAGTTAAGTGATTTGGATGTAGCACTCCTCGCCTATAAGATCCAATCTATTCTTTGCACTAACTCTACTCTATGCTCACATTGCTTGGTTACATGGCAAATAACGTTGTTTGGTTTGATCAATGCACTCACATTGTAATGGGAATGATAAACAATGTTCTCCTACCATTTACAACATCCTTTCTGGTCTACAAGGACAACATGTTCATTTTGAGTAAAACACGAAGGAGCATCTAGAACACATTTGATAGGTTTAAATGGCTCATCATGTTGCTGGTTTAATCAATGCACTCACATTGTAATGGGAACAATAAAAAATGTTCTCCTACCATTTACAACATCCTTTGTGATTGTCTACTAGGACAACATGTTCATTTTGACTATAATAGGGGACCACCACCTAGAGCCGATTTGATAGGCTTTTGATATGCTATATTGACAAAACTACCAACTCAAAGGAATGTTTGTTCTATAGGCAAGGAATTCAACAATTGGCCTAAGTAGTTGCAAAGATGGAGCACAATAAATTGGTTGAAGACTCAGATAATCTAAGACAGATCCCAACCAAAGACCCTCTCGAAAGTAGATCAAAAAGTAGACACAAAGACTAAGGCCAACCATAACCAAATAATACCAATTTATTGAGTTGTAAATCATCGCCCTAGAGAAAGTGGCTCAACAAGAATCATACATTGTAAAAGCAACTCATTGCCCATGGGAAGTGCTCAACAAGAATCATATAAATGGATAATTCCCATTATCAGTCTATGAATTTGATATAGTGAAGGTCATTGCTTCTCTAAAAGGGGAAATTGACTTGCGTTAGAGTATTTGTAAAGCTTGGCCCAAAAAAGCATCCCAAAGGGCTTGAAATTTGCAAACTAAAATTAAGTAATCATTTTGGATATAACCAACAAATATATTTGTTCTTCTCCATCGAACCCACTTATCCTTATCTATTCATAATTGATAACTTCTTGGATTCCAAAGACATCTACCAAACCAATTTATTCTTACCCACTCTCAAAAATGACTTCTTTGATTCCCAAAGCGAAAGCAATTCATCTTCCTCTTTTTACTATCTTCATGTAGTTGCCCACTTATTTTGAGGTGGATTGTCCAAAGGAGGGGCAATCTAGTTTTGAAGAAAGGCCTTTGCATATATTACTATCATTGAGCATGGTGCTCCCATATTAGCAGAAGCTCTGTTCACATTGTAATGTCACTCCTCTTTTGTTTAATTTTTCTTAATATACATTTGAAAAACAAATAAACACTTATCTATGCGATCTGCCCAAGAATTGAGCCCCATTTATCTTTCAAGATTCTACTATTCTTTTTAACTAGACAGTTATAAGCATACCATTTACTAACATCTTTCTTACAGGATGCAAGTTAGCATCATGACAATTAGATTTTGACTCTATGGCTCAAGAATGAACATACCAACGAGTCAGATAAAGAATCTGAGGTCCCTGACAAGGCCGACAGAGATTGCAGAAGATCGATAGAAGCAAGAGACATATATAAGTATAAAAATATTACACATGGGGCATGGTTATAACTTATAACACTTATCTACATCTTAACATCATTTGCATGCATTATAAATTGCAAGGATTAGCCATGGTGAAGAAAATCGTGCACATATTTTCTTGCTCTTCATCCATATTTTAAGTAACTTGCCTTTCTTTCTTGCAGGGTAGGCTTTGGCCAAATTCTAACATAGTGCAAGAGCTATGGACATCTTTTACAGGTACCAAATAAAATAGTTCAGTGATATGTATTCAGCTATTTTGGCAATGACTATTAACAGACAAAAGCATATTCCCGTTATTAGTTGTAAAGGAAGGTTCTGAGGAAGCTGCTCAAATTTGGGTGCATAAAAGCCTGAGAATATTTGGGTCGTAAGCAATAAGAATGAGTTAATTGAGGGATAATTAATGCAATACTTTAACAACAATAAAAAATTAACTCTCTTTTCTATTCAGTATAATTTGTTAGGGGAAGGCAATGAATCAGACTGCACATAATAGCCTCTTTCCACAGAATGTAGTCAAAGTTTGCTCTAAGTTCACATACTCTACCAAGGTACCATATGGCAAAGTGTACCACTTTATATTAAGAGGTTTTCAACAAATTCTGACCTATTTCACGTTCTCCATTTTCTGGACTATCGCTTCCGTGAACAACATTCCTGCCCACCAAATCAACTTTTAGATTCCATCAGACTGGTCAAGGATAAGTTGATTGCTGAAAAACAGAATTCATCTAGCAAGAAAGAAAGAACTATGCCCAAACTAGTACATTGCTCAGAAACCAAAAAATTCAGTGTCTAACCTCCCAGTTTGAATTGCAAAGTCCCCTCTAATAGTTCCAGGTTCAGCTTGCAAAGGATTTGTAACACCAATAAGCTTGCGAGCAGAGGCTACAACACCAGGACCTTCCCAGGCCTTGTGTAAGCATGGCATTGTCAGAAATTCTATTTCAAATTTGTAAAGCCGAGACAAAATTAAAGAATGGTGGGAGAAGAAACAATACCCACCATACAGACCACTGGACCAGAGGTGATGTACTTGACCAATTTTGGGAAGAAAGGCTTGGACTTGAGATCTTTGTAATGCTCCTGCAAAGAAACAGACACACTTCAAAGCCTGCATCCAAATAAGTAAAAGGTCTTTGAGATCAATGTAATGCTGCTACCACAAAGAAACAGGCAACCTTCATTGTTTCAAGCAGAAAATCATCTTTAAGGTGCTTGAAGATAGTAGCAAACCTCTGCTAGCTCTGTGGGGCATTGGAAAAGCTTTAGGCCCTTAAGAACAAATCCCTTGTGCTCAAACCGAGAAATTATATCCCCTACCTGAAAGAAGAATTCCACAAGCAACAGTAAAACCAGTTTACAAAAATTTGAATCTCATGCATTGGAAAAGTTATGAAAAAATATCAATGTCATTAAAATGTGTGTGTGTGTGTGTGTCTATATATATATATATATATATATATATATATATATATATATATATATATATATATATATATATATATATATATATATATATATATATATATATATATTCAAACACATTTGTTAATGTTATAATTCTGTCGGATAAATTATATTATATATATGAGATATATAATATATGACAAATATCATATATGGAATAATTGACTTATATTAAGAGTGATATACATATACATACATACATAAATATATATATATATATATAGAAGGTATATTAGTTGTGTTATAACTATAACTAATGTAAGTTAATATATTAAAGAGACATGTCTCTTCAAGAGACATGCCTCTTTATATTACATATATACTCATTCAAATAGTAACTTGGAAAACACATAAAATATCCACAAGTGCTATTACAAGTTACGGATCCTATTTCACTACCATGGTATCAGAGCAGGTTTCTTTCCAGCCTGTAAAGTTTCATAAATAATGGAAATGGTTGTTCTCCCAAAGTTGATCAACAAAGCTAAATGCTTGCCTCTGCAAAAGCATCACAATCAACAAAGAAAATAAGCAAAGAGACTAGATGTAGAGATGGTCTTTTGATTAAATCACTGAGAAATGAATTTCAGGAGATTAAATTGTAGAAGAACATATGATGTAACACTAGGAGAAATCAGTATATTATAAGATCAGAGATGAAAATATGTGTGGACTTTGCAAAACTTGATGCCTGGCGTGAATACTTCTTGGTCCATGTTTTCCTTGGATGGCTTGTGTACTCACAAAGTCACTTTAAAGGCTATGGAAAGTTACAAAGAATGGAGGTTTATCTTATTTGACCTCTTTGTGCATGTGATCCCCTACAAAGCACGAGGTCTCCAGATTGGCCCACCTTCATAGCCTGATCTACAACACATGCATATCCACAAGCAGCTTACTCATTCTCTACTATCGTGAACCACGTCCTTGCAGGGATGTTTGAACAGTCACATTATAGTGAGAATGCAATTCCATATCAATACGAGGTATTTGGGCGGAGCAAAAGGAATCAATGAATAGAATAGTGGAGGACATTGAGACATGAAGCTATTAGGATACAAGAAAGACAAAAGAAAATAAAGATAAATAAATTCACAGATAAGATATAGCTTTCTCAGGAATGCTTGCCTCGTCTCTCACATAGCTCATCTTTGTTGCTTGCGTGGAGGGATTAGTTAGATCGAATGATAAATGTAAATCACGATTGCTTCCTTGGGTGACTGCAGATCAAGTGTGCCAACATGAATGAAATCCACATAGGTGGATCAAATGACCAGGCATGGGGATTCTGATCCAATGTACTGTGCAAGAATGAGCTATGCAAGCAAATGATGGATTAAGATTCACTACTTGGGGTTAGAAGCTTGCACAATGTGGTCTTAAGGCCCATGCAATCTTTGTTGATATAATTGATGATGATGCTCGGGATGACCCAAGAGGAACCGCTAGATCTACACTGGATCGGATCTCCCCTAGTTTAGTGAGAGAATGATCACTGTTATGAATTTATATGATGCTCAATGCTTGGAACATGTGTCGTACATGAATGTTGTCAATTGGTTGGACAATGCAAAGCCACGGAGGAAAATTGTGAGATTATCTTCACTGAATGAGGGATGCACATACTGTGCCAAGATCGGAGATGTCCTCTCTTTTTGGGTTTGAACGACACCGTGCTTGGAGGTGCCCTATGGATCAAAGGTTGATGGAAGGAGATATATTGAAGAATTCATCCACGTCAACTCAAATGAGATAATTATGATGCCCATGATAGTGTGTCGAATTCTGAGTGGAAAGATATACCAATTATTGAGACAAAGTAGGCGAGAGAATTTCTGATGGATCTCTTTTTTCGATCCTTTGATATTAAGAAACTTGTTAATTAGAGTTAAATGAATGGGACTTTTAATAAAAAGAACAGTTAGAAAATATAGAACTATTGATTCAGCAATACCTCGAAAAGGAAATAAGAAAGAAAATACAAAGCAGTACCACTCTACGGGAATAAAGATATAAATGCATATATTTCTTGAATTGTTAGACAATCTAGCACAAAATTATGTATTTATAAATATTTAAATACATTTCAGGTATGTATAGAAACTCGAATCTCTTAAATGGAGAGACGACAATAACCTGTTCCAGAACTTTGGGAGGAGCCTTATTATAATTTATAATTATAATTATTGGTAAAGAATATATATATGTGTCCTGGAGGTGGCTCAAGAAAATTGTTCCATGGCATCAACTTTTGGCCTCTGTGCAACTTCATCCCCAGTAGGATGGTCGAAGCTCTACCAAATAATCTCAAATAGACTGTCACCTCCTAACAACACAAAATGACCAAAATCCAAGATGACAACACAAGAAGCTCTTTGTCTCACACTTGATGACCCACACTCACATGATGTGGGGACACAAACAGCATATCCGAGGCAATAAGGAAGTTATCGTCAAAGCAGCAGACCTAGAGTGAGGGCATATAACCAAGACTCGTGACCTATAGAAAGGATCGAGTGACGAGGTATTTTCAAGGAAGATTGCAAGGTCCGCTTATAATCTAAGAAACCGAGCCATTAAAGGAACAAGGGCCCACAAGATCTAAATAAATAGGAGTTGATGTATTTGGTGGAACGACATTGATGCCTAGATGGTGTGCATATTGATAATGATTTTCTTTCTTGGAAATGGAGAAAGAAATGATGGTAAACAAGCATTATTTGATACATGGGCATGTCACACATTGCGAAAGCCATACCAATGTGGCTTGAGTTACAAAGAGATAGGTTGTGTCCAAATATATGCAACTTTGTTGGCATACCTATATGTTCAATAATATAAGAGTAGGAATTTAACATTATAAGGGGGAATGATAACCAATGTTCTATTCTTGTTTGAACCGTCCTTATATGGAAGTAGAAAAGACGTACTCAAATTTAACAAATTCTTACATGGAGGCATTTTTTGATTTGATGCATACGGACCTTCATTGGAGCAACTTATATTATTATTGCAGATAAGTTTTTATTATCCTTGGGTATTGCATGTATCTACTCATTGTAGTCTCTCTCTTATTTTGTATTTCTATAATTACTATAAAGAGCTATTTGCCTTGATCTTTTCCTTTGTCTCTAAGGATGTTCTTGCAGGAAAAGAAGATTGGTACATTAGGCATGCTACCAAATATTGTGCAGACTCAATCTTATGATAGTAGCTCCAAAGATGTTGTGATTTAGGATTCACGAATCATCTGATGATTAGGCTGGATAATGTGAGTTCCTTGAAGAAAATATCTTTGATGATTGAAATTATGAGAGGGAGTCTGACAGTTCATTAGAGGCAACCTTGGAGAAAGACAGGGAGCAGAAAATAAAAATGCTTAAATCAAACTTTTGATGATATTGGTTCAGAAGGAGTAGACCTTGTTGATGGATTCAACACTAGTCAGAAACTATAATAGCTAAAGGACTATGATTCATGGGATAAAGTCTCATTTATGTAGGCTGAAAGGCTTTATGCTATCAGGATACCCATTGAACTAGGGAAGCATGACATGACTTGCTTCAAAGAGGTTAGAAGGATGATAACAGATTCAGAGGAAGTTTGATACTTCATCAGAGAGAACCTTGTGCTAAGAGGTCAGAATAGTTGATATCAAGCTAAGAGGGAGAAACCTTATTCTCTGATATGCTTTATGGTGAATGTTGTGACAACACCACATGACAATATTCGTGGAGACTTCATGCAAACTTTTGATGTCATACATGTATGAGCTTGTCCCCTATGTACATCATGAAGAAGTGACGACTTCTAAATGATTATCACTTGTATTAGGAGAAGTTGTTGTAAAGTGATGTCCTTACAATAACTTGTAGCATGATTCATTTTTGCGAAATTGTTTCATGTAAAGGCTTTATCTTATAAATCAACAACTAGGCAGTTGATATCATTAATTTGATTATCTACAAGTTGCTTGTATAGATATATTTTCGGTAATTGGTGAATATCTTGCCTTGATATTCTGATAGGCCAATACCACACTGAGTACTTGGTGATCATCATTCAATTAATGTTTCTGATAGGCCATTACTCTTGAGAGCTTGGTGAATATCATATTGTTGATATTCTGATAGGCCAATGCTCATGTTACCTAATATGATATCAAATAGTAATTGGTGAATATCATATGTTGATATTCTGATAGGCCAATACTTATATGCTATCATATACTGGAAATCTTCTGATCAAAGATTTCTTATATGTATTATTTTTGAAATATTACCTATGGTGTAATATCTATGTGTTTTATCTTTCTTCATTAAGAGGGAGTGTTAATGTTATAATTATGTCAGATAAATTATATTATATATATGAGATATATAATATATGACAAATATCATATATGGAATAATTAACTTATATTAAGAGTGATACATACATACATATATTGAAGGTATATTAGTTGTGTTATAACTATAACTAATGTAAGTTGATATATTAAAGAGACATGTCTCTTCAAGAGACATGCCTCTTTATATTACATATATACTCATTCAAATAGTAACTTGGAAAACACACAAAATATCCACAAGTGCTATTACAAGCTACGGATCCTATTTCACTAACAACGTTAAATATGAAGCATTGCTTTGAAAGATATAGACTAAACTAGGAGTAATAGATCATTCCTAGAATAAAAGTGTCTAACTAGAAACACTGGTTTGTGAAACTATAAACAGGAGTCTAAATAAGGAATTCAAGAAAGTCATTTTAGTGATTCAATGTTATTAATTAAAATGTTTAATTAGTTTTATGCTATGTTACCAGATTTTCTTTTGGCAGGCTGAACTGCAAATTCTGGTCCTCATCACATTCGCTGGAAATTCAGCCACAGTGGACCAAATATGTCCCAAATTCTCACAGAGGGACCCTGGCTGAATTTAGCAGAATTTATGGCGACTATGACTAAACACAGCAGAACCCAGGCCGACTTTGGTAAAAAAAAAAAATGTTTGTTTTTAACATTTTTAAAGTTTCTTTGTCTAAATAAGTCTATATGAATCTGAATACAAAAAATATGATTATTTTGGTATGGGAATGAAGTGCCAACGGCCAAGGTCTTATTCCTGTCTATTATTCTCTCTTTCCAGATTGATTGTGTATATTTTGTTCTATTTGCCAATGACCAATATAATACCAGGAATAAACTATCTGGTTGTGATTAATGTTTTCACCATCTCATTTGCATTGGCAGACATTTTATTTTGGCTGCTGCGTTCCATATTCCTGAAGGATTGGTCTACATTTACTTGAGAATACAACCATCTGCATGTGTAGTCTCAGTTTTGTTACAGAGGATTAATTGTACTTGAAAAACATCTAGTGCTTCAGTTGACCCTTAAAGAATTGAGTACTTTGATATGCTTCCATTTGCATCATGTTGGGGCAATTATAACTTGCACTGGAGTCATAAAGCCACAGTTCACTTCATGAAAAGATATATGTTACATGTTGAGTTATATAAAGCCACATTTCACTTCATGAAAAGATATATGTTATACAATGGTGTATTTTGCTATGGTACTTTAATATTAGTTTTATTTATGTATAAACTTTTTTCTGCTGCTGCTGCTGTGTGTGTGTGTGTGTGTATGTGTGTGTCTATGTCTGTGTCTGTGTCTGTGTGTGTCTGTGTGTGTGGGTGTGTGGGTGTGTGTGTGTGTGTGTGTGTGGGTGTGTCTGTGTGCGTGCGTGTCTGCGTGTCTGCGTGTGCGTGTGTGTGTGTGTCTGTGTGTGTGCGTGTCTGTGTGTGTGCGTGTGTGTGTATGTGCATGTGTGTGTGCGTGCGTGAGTGTGTGTGCGCACGTGTGCGCGTGTGTATGCGTGCGTGCGTGTGTGTGTGTTTTTGTACGAATGAACCCAAAACAAATTCGTACCCACCCAAAAAAAAGTTCAACAAATTTCAAACCCGAATCCAAACTCACACCAAAAAAATTTGGACAAATTTCTGACCCGAATCAGAATCAGCAACTTAGGTTTTATGTTAGTTTAGAGTTGGATTTTTATATGAAGCAATTTGGAAAACCTGTATAATTATGTGCATAATGCACTGTAATGGACCCTGAACAGACATTAATATTATGTATGTATTTTGATGCTTTCAGTGTGAACAAAATGATTTAATTTTTAAAATGTTTACGCCTGCTATTTTTGGAAAATTATATTTCTGTATACGAAGTGAAACATGTGAAGGCAGCGTGTAGTGTGTCATAGAAGTGAGCCCTGCCGCTGCACATTAAGCCTGGTAGATTCGTAGTTGTAAAGATTGGTATGATTCTGTTGTTGCTGTAGGGTACTAATTTATTGCCAGAGAAGCAGCATAGGCAGAAAACTACAGAAAAAGGCACATGGTAACAACTGAGGAGGGATTTTTGTTAAACTTTTGAATGTACACTGGACCAGAGTTACTTTTTGGCATGGTAGGGCATAGATCCAGGTTTTTCTATTTATTACTTTCAGATTTCAGGAAAATAAAATTGAGAGGATTTAGTATTTAAAATATGGAAAGTTACAAATGTTTTTAAAAATATGAATTTGATCAGTCAAAGTAGGGTTTTGTCCAAAAATTGTTTGGCTTTGAAAAAAGATTGATTTTTGAAATATAGTTTTGAAAAATCTAAAGTGGACAATGGAGATTCTATTAAACGTGTATTCTAGAGACACCCTTAAACATCACACATTAAGGGAAAAATTAAGCTTCAAAATAGTAAGTCAATTTAGACTATTTAACACTGTTAGCTTAAGAATCAAACCTTGGTGTGTGATATTTAGGCTGTCGATATTCTAGCTTCAACTTTCATAATCTGAAAAGAAAAAATATAAATGCAACTGATGAAAAAGAATTTGCATGGAATAATAAAGGAGAACAAGAAATATCTACAAATGCGAATAAGTTAGTGAATTGGCATAATGAAGATGAATAAGTCAAAGCCATCATTTGTCTTATTCTATCCAATTTTGAATCGCATCATGTAGATCTAGAAAAATCATCCAAGGAGATTGAGGATAACTCGGTGAATTTTTTGGAGCAGCAGTAGTTAATGCAAAGTTTCCTCTAAAGTTTCAGCTATTTAGATTCAAGATGGATGACGAAATTACTACGTCAGCAACATAAACAAAGGGCCTCTCATTAGACAACAAGCAAAAGTGAAAGCTGGTAGATCATGAGAATGATAAAACTTCTAAATACACCAATGTCAATCACAATCTTAGTTAAGACTTGACTCAAATTTTGGAGGATGTTATTTCAGCTCTCTTAGTTGAAGAAAGGAGGACAAATGGAAAAGATATATACAGTTTCTTAATAGGAACGTCCATTATACTCATGAAATAATAATAAAAGTCCAAATACAAACAAAGGAAAAATCAAGCACATTACTGCAAAAATAGCTTGAAGAGCATGGCGACATATGATCCACGCCAATGATGCTCTCGTAGACAAATCAAAGGAAGTTAATATAGCCTGTGTTGGGGATCTACATGATGCTTTGTTGAAATATAGGGAACAAATGCTTGCTTTGTCAATCCATTACTAGAAGAGGCTAGTGGACATTGGAGATTGTATGAATTTTATTATCTCAACCTAACTTCTAACTTAGAGATGATACTTTGTATGAAAAACATTTGTTTTTTATTTTTGTGTTCCTTCCTTTGGATCCTGAAAGTGATGGGAAAAAAATCATATATTAAGGATGTTATTTGTTGAAGACACGAAGGGGTCTAATGCAGATAAAACTCATCATGGATTGTTGTTCAATTAATTTCAGTCTTCTGATCTTGGGAATTACACTCTTACAAGGTTAATGAGACAACTTGATAAAGCTGCAGCTCAACGTTAATGGTTGACGAATATTTTGTGAAATCAGTGATTCGGGAGTTCAGGGAGGTGGTAATCTAAAACCTCGGCAATTCAATTCAGAAGCTACAACTTTACAAAGGTTACAAGGCAGCTTGATGAAGTTCTGCTTGCTATTAAAACTAATTTCAAAAATAAAGCTTCTAAAGAACGCAAACTTATCATCAGCATGTTTTGTTGTCTACTCTGTATTCTAAACCTTATGAAAGTTGTTTGAGAATTAACATTTATAATTTATAATTAAGTCTTCGTGTTGGTAACTAAAATGTTTAGTTAATTTTCTGTTAGTTTGTTGTTGGTTTGCCATAAGAAAGTTTGGAAAAGTTACATAATAATAAACTATTTTATAAGCATTTGCACAATACATTATATTGATTTTCCAGCAAAACAGAATGACCTTTTAGACTTGTTGCAAGAGAAACCCCCTATTGCTAAAAGAAACCCTTCCAAACTTAGCAAATCTGCATTTTAGCATTTCAGTTCCAAAGTGAAACGTTTTACTCTGAGAACACACTTCAACCTTTTCCTATACTATAGTCATCTTGCACTATTTTACCAATGCTATTAGAAACATTTAAGTCATTCATTCAGGAGTAATGCATTAAGAGAAAAAATCGATTTCCATGTTTCCAACAAAACAAACATTCTGCCACTGTAGTAGTTACAGTGGGTCAACCACAATTGCTTTTTCTAGGTCAACCGGAAACTTATTGGTGACACATTTTTTCTCGGAGCTACACATTGCCAGCAATAGCTAGTCGTACTTGTACAAGAATTGGATAAACATGAAAAAAGCAAGACAGAGAGCAAAGAGTGTTTACAAGTCCTCGTTGCACACCATCGGGCTTGATCATAATATATGACTTCTCCACAGTTTCCTGCAAGCCCGCAGGACAAAAGACACTGTAATCATTAAACTCTAGCCCACAAAAACAAATGGCTTTCCTCTGGCATTGAAAATGCAAATGCGGTCATGATTCGAAAGCGGTGACTATAAAACCATTCAGGACACCAATTAAATATCCCAATCTATTCAATATTATGCCCACGTCATCATACCACTGTTTTTTTGTGTGACAATAAGATAGAACGATTGAGCTGTAGTATTGGAAATTACCGCTGATGCCACCAGATGTGAAAGTAAGAGAAAAGGTTTTGCTTGGTTTCTTCTGTCATTGAGATTTCCCTTGGCACTAAAATGCAGGCGTTGGCTTGAGCTTAGGCTTAACCCAGCTGGTCGAAACGCTGAGAAGACATTTCTACTTGCGCTGCTTCGTCTCAAGGATCTCCCCGATGCAGAACAGTCATTGATACTTAATTTAGGCAACCCTCTGCTCGCTGAAGCAGTGCTCATGATCGAGGCCTCCATGCCTTCACTTGCAATCCAATCTAACGCAGTCCAAATGCAAACGTAAAGCTTCCTTTTCAGATAAAAACCTTTTTGATGGTAAATTCGAAACAGACAAAAAGGGGCATCCAAAAGCTCCCAATCCACCATATTCCCCTCATGGTCACAAGGGGATCAATCATGAACGGTTCGGAATATTCACGTGACGAAAGGAAAAGAGCTTCTTTAGTCTATAATATCAAACGCCTTAGGAAGGAGAGATAAATAACACACTAGAATCACATGCTTTTGTACATGCAAGGAGTGTGATAAATATAGAATGAACATTAAATAATGTGCATATAAGTTTTTTTAAATGAAAATACAAAAATAAAAATGTTGAAGATTAAAATATAGATGTAAAATTTACAATATTTAGGAAATTTGAATATTGCTTAACAAACGTTTTAATAATTTCAATATTTTACAATTAAATTCAATTTATCAAATATGAAAAAAAAATCATTTTAAAAAAATTTATCAAAAAATTTATTGCGAAAAATTAATTAAAAAAATACAAAAAAAATGAATAATAGCGACACCTCTAACAAATATTCTATTAACTAAATAAATTATACAAACTAAGAAAATAATATTTAAAGAAAAAACTAAACTAATAAAAAAAAATAAAAATAATTTAAAAACTAAAACCTAAATCAATTTAAAAAATCAAAAGTTTAATAAATGGAGATCACAACATAATTCAATGTGGAGATCAAAAGTAATTTTTTTTAAATAAATAAAAAAAGAAAAACAATAGTTAAAAGTGGATATTTCAATTATAATCTTATATGAACAATTTTTATTTTATTTTTTATCGGTAGACGGCTAAGGCTTTGATTAATTTTATTAAATTAAATAAAAATTTGTAATAGCTTATCTTCGTTCAAACGGGCACTGGTAAGAAAGAACGGAGAAGAAAACTTCCAATCTAGCCCAAGACAGATGTCCTATGTTATTACATTTTAAAAGGGGCATACTCCAATAGAATTTTTATAAATAAATTTACATTATGAGCAGGGGCATACCCCTGATGATAAAAGACGGTGACCCATACATCAAATCATCGATTAACTTATGCCAACATTAAAAGGAGAACCGTTAAATGAGAATATCTTTCTCAAGTCGATCTCTCATATACCTGGCCATCTTTGAACAGTCGTTAGAAAGAAGCATATGAAGAAGCCAAATAAAACAACCCACCATCCTTATTTCTAAGGGGACTAATTTCCTAATGAAGATGAATTACAATCACCTATGTCATAGGTTAGTACCTTAAGTCATAATAATAAAAAAGGAGCAATATACAAAAACCTACGATAAAGGTCGAACGAGAATAAGGAACAAACAAAAGAAAACATTGTCAGAGATATCCAATGAAAAAGCTAACAATTAGTCCTGAGGAAAGAGATCTAATAAAACAAGCTTAAATTAACTAATAAGAAGGAAACCAAAGATAACAGATATTATCAACTATTTAAAAATAAAGCTACTAAAACAGCTAAGGAATGAGAGTATCATAAATAGATCAATATACTGTCAAATCGCCACAAAGCCCAAAATCCAAGTATCCCACAAACGACACAGATCCTTATGTCCATATGAAAGAAATCATATAAATTTGTCAATACTACAGAGTCATGATAAGAGTAACCAGAACATGCATCTGATCTTACTAATTCAAGAACAATTCAACCATAATCAAATAATGTTATAACCATGAGACTACCATAGCTCACAATCCTTATGGTCCTCAAGATACAGAGGAAAATCCAAATCAAATTGCGTGTTCACATTACACGCAAAAGGCAGAGAAATGTAATGTATCATAAATTAAACATTTCTTACCCTAGATTACAATTGTTTATTTAAGACTATGCAAGAAAGTCAAAGATTTTGTGACAAAGTATAAACTCTATTCTATATAGAAATGTCAGAACGCTAATCTATTTTATAATAAAGAAGAAAATTTTAATCTTCATTACTTCTTGATTAGAATGGAAGCCAATGCTCTATCAGTATGAAATCAAATAGCTCAACCAAAACATTATATGAAGACTATCATTAACTACTCACCACAATTCTGTTTGTCGGAGAGGCAAGGTATTACTTGAGCTAGTGCAAAATCCCAAATTAGGGAGCTCTATAATCCCCCAGTCGGTCCCGACAAAGCAGATTTGACGAATAGACATTCAATAATACAATACCAAATAGATATTGATCACTGCAAATGGGGAGGCAAGCAAAAAAGTCCTCATCGAAATGAAATGAATCCACATCCTAAGAGAGGCCTTCTCTAATTCAACTGTAAAATAAGCCTAACTAAACCATAAAAACTATGTTGATTGCTGGGACATATCCGAAACCCTACTTAAGTGGAACCATCCAACCAGAATATTGCAACCATACATAATTTGAAATGAAAGATTTTTTAACCTAAAGAATTTGAATTTATACATAAAACAAACAAACCATAAGAAAATCAAGGCTTAGTCCAAATACCAAGTACTATATATTTAATATTGTTCACATGTATACATAAGATGAAGTCTTAGGGATTTAATCTGAGAGTAACAAAATCTTGAACTTAGGATTTAATACATAGATCTAATCATATCACGGATAATTAACCTTAATAACAAACCATTAACTATATAGCAAACTATGAAACCCTGTAGTGCTAACCCTAACCAGAGCAAACTTCCCTCGGTCAAACCGGGCCCCTACCTTGCTTCCAGTAAACCATAATCACTTTTGGGATGTCGTTGGGCTGCTCCACATAGTAATTTGGAGGAAACTCGAAGTCAAACTTCGCTCTGCTGGTTTTTTCTGCATTTGGGGTACAAAAGTTCAAATCATCGAGATTGTCAAATGTCACCCCCGGATGTATGTATGTGTTGAAGATATGAAGATAGTTGAGGAGCCACTCCTTTCTCTCATCTACAATGATCCCCCGCTATCTAAGGAGAAAGTGCAAACTAGCCTCCATTTTAGGCCACTCATGATAAAACACTAAACCCTCGTGAATGACCAAGGAAGGACAATGATTAGTGGTTACTAAATTCGGATGCCCCAAGGGTAGATTCATATACTTCTCTGGAAGGGGAATCCTAAGCTTGTTATCAATGTTATACATGGCTTGTTTGAAGCCCTTTCTCTAGGATGGGACAAATGGATCTCGGCATAGCCTAATGATATCACCAGCCCCCACTTTGGCTCTTGCCAGGTAGTCAATAAAAGACTCGATGATATCACTGTTGGTCCTCCAAGTATATTGATAATCGAAGACTCCCTCCCCCAAAGCTCAGCTAATTGAAATTCAAGACATGTCATCCACAAGATACAGAATCTGATTCCACCTCTCTGGTTTTACTGACCCACAGAATGCCATGGTTCGACTTTCAGTAGCATGGCACAGATAGATGTTTGAATCCATGGTTAACGACGATAATGAAAATGAAAGACGATGATGGGGACACCTAGAAATAACATATGGAAACATCTAGATGCAATCATAGGAACCACAAGCGAGATGTCATTAAGATGAGATTAGTAGTTGGCACTCAAATGCAAAGTACCATGACACGGGAAACACCATAAGAGAAGGCATAATTACACGATACTCAAATAAGCCTAAAACTATGGCTGTCATAATAATAATGAGGAACGTGCAAAAAACTAGTCGAGTAATATATATATATACTTTAAAAGTAAGTGTTACCGAGGGTAGACAAATATGGATAATGTTAAACTTAGGGAATGAAATAAAGATGATCGTTCTAATGTATAAAGCATGAAGTCACGTCATCGATATAGAACTACCACTATAAATATTAAACATATAAATCTTAATCTAAAAGAGGATTTAGAAATAAGGGGGATAGAAAGCATAAAAAAGCACAAATTTAGAGAAATGGAGAATAGCCATCGTTAAATATCAATGAATTGACTCCATCTACTCTCGAGTTTGCTAGCCGGTTCGCAAGTTGGTTACCTTCCCTATATATATGAAAAATCCTATAGTCTTCTAGCTTATCTATTAAGACAAGGACCTCCTCTAACTGAGAATTGAGAAGCCAGTTTGGGGTGGACCTTTTCCTGATGGCATTTAATATAATTTGGGAGTCTCCTTCAATGATGACTTTAGTTAATTTAAGCTTAAGACATAAACGAATACCTTGATGGAGAGCTTCAAGTTCTGCTAGGTTGTTGGAGGTAGGATGGATTGACATAGCTTTTTTAGCTATCCAAAACTCAACATCATTATTTATTATACATTCGATGCTAGCTATACGTGGGTTACCACAAGAAACTCTATCGAAATTCAACTTGACCTAGCCAATAGGTGGCAGCTTCCATCTGCAATTTTTCCTAGCCTCTTTATTATTCTTAGAATATAATAAGGGGGGATTAGTCAAATTAGGCCAAAGTTTCTTCATGAGTCCATCCCAATTCAAGAAGGAACCTTCTTCTAACCGCAAGTTTCTTAAATAACAGTTGGTAGTTTCTACAATATTGGCTTCTATTTTGGCAATAAGATCTTCAAGATTGAATTCCAAATTTCGAAAAATGTGAGAATTTCTTTCCTTCTAGATTTCCCAGACCATAATTGAAGGGGAGATGTTCCAAAGCTTGCTGTAAACACCCTTTACTAGAGTCGTGGGCCAGCCTTTAAGCAAATCAGGCAAGGATTTAGGGAAGGGGGTAGACCAACCCAGCATCTGCTTGAGCCACTCCCAGCAACTTTAGGAATAAGGGCAGTTAAACAAAAGATGGTATGTGTCTTCGGTGCTTAATTTGCAAAGAACACACTTGGAAGTGCCTTGAATACCGAGTATGTATAATCTGTCCATGGTTAGAATCCTATTTTGAACGGCTAACCGTAGGAAGAATTTTGCTTTCAGGAGACAAGAAGAGTCCCAATAGAGCTTTAATGGGATATCCACCAATTCTAGTTTGTGAGCTTCTAACATGGCCCTGTATCCACTTTTAACATTATATTTCCCATCATTAGAAGCTGCCCAAATTAAAATGTCTCTCTTCTTAGATTGCTTAAGTTTCCTGTCTTCTAGAATCTTCTCAAAATTATTGGCCAACTCAGCACCAAAACCCAAACCATTTAGATATGTCCATGTCCATTTAAGGGTTCCATCTATATATACCAAAGTCTTATAATCCCTGACTTTGTTACCCCAAAGATCAGTCAACTTGTTTTTGAGGTTTGGAGAGATATTGCTGAGTGAAAGGGGAGGTTTTCCATCCCAAGAATCCTCCCAAAAAAGGGCCTCATCACCCATACCTACATCCCAGGTTAAAAAATTACAAATCAGCTTATGACATCTTATCATGAAATTCCAACTTTCTGACCCTTTAGGTGGGGAGATTACTCTAAAGATTGAGAGTGGATCGTCCGCATTAAGGTATTTTTTATAAAGAATCCTAGCCCATTTACAATTTCTTTCATTGTAAAGGCACCAAATAAGTTTTGCCTCTAAGACTTCATTTTGCCATTGTAGGTTCTTGATCCCTAAACCACCTAATTCTTTAGGTTTACAAATACTTTCCCATTTGATGAGAGCCAGTTTATCATCTTCATCCCAATCCCTCCATAGAAAATTCCTCATTTTGGATTTGAATTTTTGGAGATTCTACTTTGAGAGAGGGAGGCATGATAGAGGGAAATTTGGAATAGCCGATAAGATCGCTCGAATCTTTGTGCATTTCTCGGCCTTTGTTAGCCATCTGTCCTTCCAATTGTAGAGCTTGGAATCCAAGTTTTCTAAAGTATTGTCCCAAACCTTACTTGATTTAGTCCCTTTTTCTAGGGCAATACCAATATATTTGCAAGGAAATGTTCCTTTCTTAAAACCCATTACCATGCAAATTTCTTGCTCTATGTCTAGCTTAGTATTAATGAAGAAAATTTCATATTTGAGTTCATTGACCTTTTGTCCCAAAGCTTCCATATATGTATTTATAATGCATTTAAGAGAGTGGGCCTCTGAAACCGAACTTTTGTCAGCTAGAATAGTGTCATCGGCAAATTTTTGGTGATAGTAATACCTGAGATCCTTTGTTTGTTATATGCATCTATCACTGCTCTCCCAAAGGCTTTTGCCATGATAATGAAAAGGGAAGGGGATAAAGGGTCCCCCTGTCTAATACCTCTGGATATATCTTGAAGAAACCTTCTGGCATACCATTGATTAGAATAGAGATTTTAGGAGTGGATATAAATTTGAAGATTAGATTAATCCACTGATGGGCAAAGCCAAATGCTTCTAATGTCTTACATAGAAACCTCCAATCAACCATATCATATGCTTTTTGGATGTTCAATTTCATGAACATACAGGCTTCTTTGTTCGAACATGTGGAGTGGATGGTTTCTTGAATGGTGATGATACCATCAAGAATAGATCTACCTAACATGAATCCAGTTTGTTCTTCTGAGATAATCTTGGGAAGGATCTCTTTAAGCCTATTTGCTAGTACCTTGGAATTTTTTTTATAAACTATACTGCACAAGGAAATCAGTCTATAATCACCTAGAGATTTCGGATCAGACTTATTTGGAATCAAAGTGATAAATGAATGATTGATTTCAGCAAGAAGAGAACCTCCATTTCTGGATGCTTCAATTGCTTTCCATAGGTCAACACCTATGATGTCCTAGCATTTTTGGAAGAAGAATGCTTGGAATCCATCTAGACCTGGAGATTTATCCGGATTCATGTTGAAGACCACCTTCTTGACTTCTTCAAGGTGATAGGTTTTATTAGGTTTTTATTATCTTCTTGAGTTACAACTTTAGGAATAACTTTTAGAAGGTTTGTTTGCACTGTTCTGTTTGAGCCTTCATGGTTATTTAGTATATTCTAGAAATTTTTAACGAAGGTTTCTGCTATTTCTCCTAGTTTTTCAGTTCAAACACCTTGATGATTTTTGACACACATAATTATGCTCTTAGCTCTATTATATAATGTGGAGTTATGAAAAAATTTAGTGTTACGATCCCCTTCTGTTAGCCATCTTTCCCAAGATATTTGTCTCCAGAACATCTGTTCTTTGGATAGTATGTCTTCTTGCTTGGCTAGCAATTCTTTGTCGAGAAGATAACTCTTGTTATCCATGCCCTTGTTAATTACTTCAGAGTTTAGTTCTTTTAGTTGGCTTTCTATATCTAATTTTTCTTTAAAGATGTTATTAAAATGTTCTTTGTTCCACCTAAGGATACGTTCTTTAAGCATTCTTAATTTGTTGACAAAGACAAATATTTTTGAGCCTTCACAACTGTCTTGAGCCCACCATAATTTGATATTATTGATGAAGTTTGGGTCTAAGAACCACATTTTCTCACACTTGAATGGGTTCCTAGCCAGTTTGAGGGGCTTAACAAATTCAAATCTGACTGGGAAATGATCAGACCCAGCTATAGGCAAAATGGAAGACTGAATATTTAGATTGTTGACATCTAGATCTCCCTTTAACATAAACCTGTCGAGTTTTTTTGCGATATAAGAAAAGTCCTTTCGCCTATTGTTCCATGTGTAAATGCCATTATTGGTTGGGGTATCAATCAAATTATGCAAAGCACGCCACTCTTTAAAGTCTTTGGATGCTTGTGATAGCATTTAAATACCTCCTACCTTTTCATTGATATCTAGGATAGTGTTAAAATCACCTCCTAGTAAACATAAGTTGTTATTATGTTTATCCATAAATTGACCAATGTCATTCCAAATTAATTTTTTGTCAATATTATTAATTAGGCCATAAATATTTATGGTTGTAAATTTAAGGTCTGATTTTAAACTTTGAACATTACCACTAATCCAGTTGTTAGTACTATGGAGTATACTGATGCTAACCTTCCTGCGATCCCAGATGATACCTAGACCCCCAGATGCCCCTGAAGATTCTTGAAATATAGAATATTATACTCCTATCTGTACACTTGATTTGTGTCACACTCTAAACCATTCTATCCAAACGATTCCATGAGTTGGAATGCTTAGATGTCGGCTTAGAGCTCCCTATCCACAGAGTGCAAGAAGCTAGTATTCAAACATGAAGGCTCTCAGTCAAACCTTAGAAATGTGCTTCTTGCTAGTAAACCATGCAACGAGAGGTTCTTTGAGACAAGAGCAAGAATGCAAGTGTCTACAATGAGTTCCTCAAAGATGCAATGCAAGATGGAAGACTAAAATTAAATGGAAATGCAAGATGCAACTATGCTAGAATGTGAATGAGAGTGTTACAATACCATTATTTAAACTATATGAGATTATTGCAAGAATCAAAGCTAAACTAACATGCAACTACGCTAAGAATGCCATATGATCTTATGCTAATATGATGGAATGAGAGAATGAGACAAGAAATGAGAAGTTATCCATAAAGCTCCAAAGAATCCTGTTAGAAAACCTGCAGCATAACAATATTCAAAAGATGGATGGATCCTTTGAGGGGGAAAGCTCTCTCCCTTTTAAAGATGTACGGATGGTGGAGATCAAAATGAAGATGGTGGATGATCAACGGTGGAATTCGAAAATAGGAGTGATCCACGTGCACACACAAGTCAACCAATAGAATATAAGTTGACTTGTCACATAAGACAAAAGTCTCACAAGCCTTTTCTTTTAATTGTAAAATAGAAAAAGGACTTTATGTGTGCACTTTAAGTGGGTTAGAAGAATAGGGTGTTTTATTTAATTAAAAGGGGACATGTTCTTTTAATTAAATAATGAACTTAGGATAGCATAATCAAACTAGAGGTTATAATCAAATAAATTGATTATTAGCAATTTGGTCTAGATAAATGATTAAATTAATTTAGTCAAAATGCTGAGAAGGGGGCTAATAGTCTAGATGACCATTTTTAGGTGATTACATTTGCCCCTCTTTGACTAATGCATGATCGATCTGGGAACACATTATGTCAAAGAAAATCGAAGCCAAGTAGGCGATGATAGATATAGATATCTGATTCCAAAGAATGAAATGCAGAAATAGATAGCAAGTCCTGAATGCACAGCCTGATAGCGGTAGTACTAAACATTAGGAAGATGATGTTAGGATCCGAAAAGAATTCTAACATCTAGCAAAGCGAATAGATCGAGAGCAAGTGATAAGGTCAAACAAATGCTCCTAAGAAATAGATAGCTGTAACAATCAGTAATAGAGTATTTCTGCCCCCTCAGGGTCAAAATCGAAATGAGGTAAGGGGATGCAAAAACTAGCTAGACATGAGAAAATTAGAATACAAAAATGTCCAAGATGGCAGATAGATGATTAAAACCCAAGAATGACTATAAAAAAATTGATAAAATGCCCCAATTTGACTAGAGTTGACCGCGAAAGATAAATCATAAAAATTAGGTCAAATTGAGTAGAAAGAGGATTTACATGTGAAAAGGTGAATAGAAGTAGATATGAAGCATAGAAATGATGAAGTCATGAAGAAATGAAGATGCCCCAGCAATGATTCAAAGATTAGACCTCAAACGGTCAGCTAACTGCTCAGAAGAAGGTAAAATTTTAAAGTTTGATTTTGACCATCAAGATGAACTTTGATTTCGATTTTGATCCCGAAAATGGATCCAGGATGTCAAAATTAGCTAGGGGCACAATTTTCACGCAATTATGAGGAGTTTGAAAATCAGGTCAAAATGAGGTTGGAGGCTATAAAAGGGGTCCAAGTGTCATTTTCACTATTCATTTGTCTTTTTGTCATTTGAGAGATTTTGTGTGGTCCACATAGCATCATGGCTCAGGTGAACATTCCTCTTCATCGACACCGTTTCGAGTGCAGCCGTTGGCACAACCGGCCAGAGCGATATGGGGTGCCGATAAGTAACTACCTTTTTGTTGCTTTTTTGAGCTTTTGTGAGTTTTTTCACATGTTTTTAAGTTTTTTGAAAAAAAGTCACGTGATACTTTTAAAGTATCGCACGAGCTTAGAAAAACTGTCGCGCGACAATTTTTTTCAAAAAAAGTGTCGCACCGTTCAGAAAAATATGTCGCCCCGGTGATACCCAAATGTCGCACGACTCGGTGCGAAATGTCACACGACATAAAAATGTCGCACTCCCATGTAAAAAGTGTCGTGCGACACTGTTTCAAAAAAAATGTCGCACTCGTTATGTAAAAAGTGTCACACGACTAGTCTTGTTGTTTTTCTTAATGCTTTTTTTCATCATGTGACTATTACTGATAATTGCTTGTTTTACCTGGACAGGAGGTATTCCCCGCATTACATATTAGAGCTCCTAGGGTGGTTGGTTTGCGTGTTGTGGAGCATTTGAGCGATGAGGAGCAGACTGCGCTAGTGGCTATGGGCTTGTGTTGGGTTGTATGGATGCCCCATATTTGGGCAAACCAAGGTTTGCTATCTGCGCTGGCAGAGAGGTGGCATAGCGAGCATAACACCTTTCACTTACTGACTGGCGAGGCGTCGATTACCTTGGAGGATGTATATCGCATTCTGCGAGTGCCATGCCATGGCAAGCCGGTAAGTTACTTGGTTAGTAGTTTGTTGATTTAGCCATTTCAATGTTGGATGCTAGGTGTACTGATGTTAAGTTTGGTGATGGCACAGGTGTACTATGATACGACCCCGACAAAGGGGCGAGCGCGAGTGTAGGAGCTTTTCCAGGATGTGACCATTCTAGACCCTCACCTGAGTTGGGAGAGATTGATGACTGAGTACGGATATGATTATCCTTTGCCCAGCTTGTTATGCTCTTTGGTAGCCCAGGCCCTAGTGACGGACCGAGGCCAGAAGGGCTTTCCACTAGGATGGGGTCAACTGGTATATGATCTGATCTCCCGACCACGTAGGATGGCATGGGGGCCTACTATACTGGTAGAGATGTACCATGAGCTTAGTGAGATAGTATACCATGAGGGTGGGTCATGGGCATGCGAAGCAGTGTTAGCGCAAATCTGGGCTTGGGAGCACATTGCTGTGATCCGACCATGGGTGCAGCCATGAGAGCGCAACCAGCCATACATTTTTTTTATAGAGGTTTTATCCCACAGAGGCATAGTGGAGATGTGACCTATTACCGATGCTTGTTTGATGAGCTGACAACATTCACATGGCGACCATACCGGGAGTGTCAGCGATGGTCAGATTCATGGGAGTTAGACTACATACGGTATAGCAGACCGCTGGTGGGTCGAAGCACAGACATTGTGGAGCGATTTGTGATCAGTCGCGTATGGCAAAAGTTTGCAGTGTGACAGGTGGCTTTAGTGGAGACCACTACCTATGCCCGAATGCGCATAGATGAGGGATTGGGATGGCTACCGATGCTGGACTATCTGACAACAATTTGAGATATCGCAGCACTAGTGGCAACTCCCTGGGATTATCGCCCAGATGTGGTAGATGCAGGGGTTGATCCAAGGTATCTTTATGAGATGTAGAGACACCCATTCCCTTGGTTCACACATCCAGATGCAGCACCTGCAGGAGTGGGAGGTGGAGGTGGCAGCGGAGGAGGAGGAGGCGGAGGGAGAGGGAGAGGGGGGAGGCAGATGGAGGGGAAGAGTAAAGGCACCCGCAGGAACTTTACAGCAAGCAGATGGCGGGCGATGAGCGAGCACGAGCAGATGAGTTGTGCTGAGAGCAGGATACTGCGAGGCGAGAGGCAGCGCATCATGGTGCCCGAGATGCATACTATTATGCTGCCTATAGGAGTGTGGTACCACCAGGAAAGGGTCTTCCTGATTATTCAGAGCGAGCGGGCAGATCAGAGGGTGTATTGCAGGCACCGGATAGGAGACAGGCTCCTCCACCATGGCCAACACCAACCGCAGAGGGTGGCAGTCAGACATGACATTGTGTTTTGATTTGTATCTCATGTATTTTTGAGACATATATCCAGATTTTGGATCTCACATTTGTATATGTACCATGACACATTTGATATATATATATGAGATACTAGGTTTATCGATATTCTTGTGTACTTGTCTCAAAAATGTATGTTTCAACTTTCATGTGATGTTTCAGTTTTTGTTTTCAGCTCATGTATGTGTATATGCTTATGTGTATTGATTTTGATCTCTCATATGGATGGTATAAACTTAAATATTTTTGTGAAAATGTGACACTTGGATAGATCGTATGTGATGAATTTTGGATTAACCCCTTGTGATGACAGGTTAGCAAAGAAATGTAGCAAAAGATTAAGAAGGTGAAAAGACAAGCAAGAGCGAAAGATAAAAGCAGCTAGCTAATATGTCCATGAAAAAGATGAAGAGAGAGAGCTCTTCCCATATGCAGAAATGTGCAACTAGAAAAAAATGACATGAAACTAAAATGCAAGCTACTATGCAAAGTGGTTTACCAGTAAGAAACTCATAACATTTAGACTCTTAATTTCATCATTAAGCATTTATTAGGGACATCATGAGATCATACAACCATCACTAGTATAACTACGGGGATATGAATATGATCGATATATAGATAGGTATGTGGAAATCCAATCTAAGCATCAGAGACATGTAAGTCAAGATAACTACACGATTAGATTCCCTAAGTTTAATTTAGCAAGATTACACCTGTATCAAGGCATAAGCGCCAGGATAAACCCTGAGTGCGGTCTTGCAAAACAGTCAAGGATGATACATTTGTAAGTCAATGTGTTGAATAGGACCAGCATAAATGCTTACAACACTATAGACAAACAAAATTATACCCACAAGTAGAAATCAAGAAAATATGTCCCATGCCCCCAGTCTTCTAGTCAATGACATCCTCGAAAAACTATTAGGGAGGGAACACATGGCCAAGAAATCATCATAGACAGCACACAAAGTAGATAAAAATTAGCATAGCTCAGTCGTTTAAGTGTTAAAGTGCGCGTGTGCAAGTCACTTGGCCATTTCTTCAAGACTTGATTCTGATAGTGAGAAATATCGCGACATCGGAGACTGTAGGTAAACTATTTGTAAAGTGTTGAAAAACACTTGATGTCAAAGTGGGTGGGGGTAGTGTTGAGAAACATTATTTTGTGAGTTGTCAAAGAAACCATAATGCACAAGAATACCTCAATAGGCTAAGTAGCTATGCCCCCGAGATGAGGACAAGAAACAATTCCAAGCCAGGAAATGTGTAGCGAAGTGGATGATTGAGACTGATAGACATTGGTGCGAGGGTTTCAAGTAGCGCCTGTTTCCAGGTTTTCACCACTTGACAAATTTTTTTAGGACTTTTTTTTATTTTTTTGTATTTTTTTATTTTTTTGGTGATACATCAAAGTGCCTATTGCTGGGTTTTCACTAAGATGATCTTTTTTCAGGACATTTTTTGATTTTTAGGATTTTTTTCAGGATCATAGATATATACAAGATAGTTGATCAGCAAGCCTCTAAGTATAGAACTTCTTCAAGTGTAGGATGTTGATAGGCTCTGCAAGCTCTTCACCCTCTAAAGTAGACAACTGGTAAGCACCAGACCCAAATACTACTGTGATAATGTAAGGACCCAACCAGTTAGGTTCAAATTTCCCTTTTTGTTCTCGATTTTGCTAATTTTTTGGATTCTCTCTAAGCACGAGTTCACCAACTTGGAACTCATGGGGGTGAACCTTCTTGTTATATTGTGTAGACATGCGCTTCTGATAAGCTCTCATGTGATCAAAAGCAGCCTTGCGACATTCATCCAAAGCTACCAGTTCTTGTACTCGCATAGCTCTATGATCTTCATCGGTTATTAACTCATGTAAGGAGATGTGCAAGGAAGGTATCTCGACTTCTAATGGGAGAACAACCTCAGAGCCATAGACTAGAGAAAAGGGTGTAGCCCCTATAGGAGTACAAATAGAGGTTCTATAGGCCCAAAGTGTCGAATTTATTTGCAAGTGCCAATCTTTACCAGACTTGTGAACTGTGCGATGTAGGATCTTCAGCAGTGTTTTATTAGAGGCCTCAGCTTGGCCATTCCCTTGGGGATAGTAAATGGAGGACCAGTGTTGCTTAATTCGAAACTTTTTGCACAGCTGTTTTAAGTCCTTATTCTTGAACTGCCCTCCATTATCCATAACAATAGAGGATGGGATACCATATCAGCAAATGATTTGATTCAGTATAAATAGGGCAACATGTTTGCCTGTAGCAGCAGATAATGGTACAGCTTCAACCCATTTAGTGAAATACTCCATTGCTGTGATGATGAATTTATGACTGCTGGATGAACTTAGATGAATCTTTCCTACCAAGTCAAAGGCCCATTGCTGAAATGGCCAATATGTCACAGAAGGGATTAACTCTTGCCCGAGAGCATGTATCAAGTTGCCATGGAGCTGACATTTCTGATAGGACTTTGCATAGTGCATAGCATCAGCTTGCATGGTGGGCCAGTAATAACCCGTCCTAAGCAGTTTTTGAGCAAGTGCAAGGCCATTAGAATGTGCCCCACAAATGCCATCGTGGACTTTAGCAAGTGCCTTCTCG
The DNA here is from genome assembly GCA_028749045.1 of Cupressus sempervirens. Taxonomy (NCBI): domain Eukaryota; kingdom Viridiplantae; phylum Streptophyta; class Pinopsida; order Cupressales; family Cupressaceae; genus Cupressus; species Cupressus sempervirens. The sequence goes on from CM053785.1 coordinate 485,787,197, forward strand.
AACTCTTCTAGCACCTAAACAACATTTCGTCTAGACCTTTCCTATACAAGTCACCAGAGACCAAAGTGTAGTGTGAGGCATTACGAAGGAGTTGGCATTTTTGGTTGCGCGTGAGGGTTTCAAGAATAACCTGATCACGTAGGTAGGAGAAAATAGCCGCATAGCAGGAGGAATCATGACCCACAATAGTGTAGATCACCTGGTTATCTAAGGAATCATAGGCTGGATGACGCAATTCTTCCACCAGGAACTCAAATCACGATTCATGTTCTTGTAATTGGAGGAAAGATGCTAAGGTGGCCATAGCATCAACAGCCTTGTTTTCTGCTCTAGGAATCTGTTGGAATGTTACAAAGGTAAAATAATTCCTTAGAGCATCTATCAACTTTTTATAAGGGATCAACTTGTCATCCTTTGTTTGATATTCATTATTCACTTGGTTCACAACTAGTTGAGAATCTCCACAGATGTGTAGCTCAGTTATTCGCCATTCAAGGGCCATTTTAATCTCATTTGTTAATGTTTCATACTCTGCAATGTTGTTTGTACATGGGAACAATAGTTTGTAGGATTTTGGGATCGTATAACCATGAGGGGAAACAAACAAAATCCCTGCTTCAGCTCCATTCTGTGTGTGGGATCCATCAAAAAACATCTTCCATGTCTTGTCAGTAATGTACATGATCGAGGCATCTGGAAACTCAATTTGCATAGGTGCTACATCTTCAAGTGGGAAGTCAACCAACTGGTCAGCTATGGCCTGTCCTTTGATTGCCTTATGTTCAACATACTGAATGTCAAATTCAGAAAGAATCATCATCCATTTAGCAAGGTGACCAGTAAGTGTAGCTTTACTTAATAAATATTTCAAAGGGTCTATCTTGGCAATCAAGTGAACTGTATGGGCCAACATATAATGCCAGAGTTTTTGGGAGGCAAAAACTACAACAAGGCATGCCTTCTCTATACTTGTATAATTTAGTTCATAAGCCACCAAAGTTCGACTGATATAGTATATGGCTCTTTCTTTACCCATCTCATCACTTTGGGCTAAGATTGCCCCTAGAGAAGAATCTGTAGCTGAAATGTACAGAATCAAAGGTTTTCCCAGAATGGGTGGCATCAAAACTGGTGGTTTTGCCAAGTAGCCTTTGATTTGATCTAAGCTTTGTTGACAGTCACTGTTCCAAATATGGGTAGATCCTTTATGCAGATTTTTATTGAAAGGTTGAGCCTTATTAGCTAATTGAGAGATAAATCTTCTTATGGATTGTAGTCATCCTTGAAGACCTCTAAGCTGACTGATAGTCTTTTGTGGAGGCATATCCATGATAGCTTGGACCTTTTCAGGGTCAACCTCAATGCCTTTTGTTGAAATGATATAACCTAGCAATTTTCCAGAAGTGACACCAAAGGCACATTTTTTGGATTCAGCCTAAGTTGGAATTGTTCCATACAGTCCAATATCAAACTAAGGTCTTTGAGATGTGTGTCTTGTTTCTTTGATTTTGCCAATGTGTCATCAACATAGTCATCCATGTTTTTATGCATCATATCATGAAAGATGGTTGTCATTGCTCTTTGATATGTAGCGCCAGCATTTTTGAGCCCAAAAGACATGACATTCCAGCAATAGGTACCCCATGCACATGTAAAAGTTGTCTTTTCTTAGTCTGCTGGAGCTATCTTTATTTGGTTGTACCCAAAAAATCCATCCATGAGCGAGTACATCTCATAACCCGCAGTCATGTCCACTATCATATCGATGTTTGGTAGTGGAAAATCATCCTTGGGGCATGCTTTATTGAGATTTCTAAAATTAGTACAAACTCGTATAGATTTGTCATGCTTGGAGATAGGTACAATGTTGGAAATCCACTCAGCATAATCAATGGCCCTAATGAAGTTTGCATTCAATAGTTTTTCTAACTCTGTCTTGACCAGTAGGGCCACGTGTGGATGCATTTTTCTCAACTTCTGTTTGACAGGCTTGACATTTGGTGAGATTGATAAGTGATGCATGATGAGATCTGTATCAAGCCCTGGCATGTCAGAGTATGTCCATGCGAAGTTGACCTTCTTGTTTTGAAAGAATTGAGCAAACTGTGTCTTTTCTTTGTCTGACAAAGATTGAGCTACATGGATAATCTGAGGACATTCTTGTGTTCCCAAGTTGATAGGCTGTGTACATTCAATTAGAACCAAAGATCTATCTTGGAAATAGCTTGGCAGACTACCAAGTACCTCATCCGCAGGTGCCTCAGAGAGGTTTTCACCATTAGATACGCCTTTATTTTTACTTTTTTGAGGATCAAACACCGCCACAATGTGGTTTTCGCCATCTGATCGCTTATTTTTCCTTTTAATTTTTTGACTGAGGTACTTGATATCTAATTTTGTCATGTTAACCGTGGGTTCGCTGGTGGAAGAAATGACAGGTTCAATTGTGTTCATATAATAAGCGATCTTATAGTTGTTTTGGAAAGACCGTATTTCAGGTCTTTGATTTTGGATAGACCAATCTATGAGATCTGGGTGAATTAGCGAGAGTGAGGGAGAAGTTTCAATGTGATTGATATGGAAGGAGTCATCTCTGGTGACCTGTGAAGTTGAGCCTATAGAAAATGTCGCAAAGGAGTCCAGCTCAGGAATAGTCCTGGAGGAACTAGCGTGATCCATTGAGACATGTTGTGAGTCAAACTCATCCGACCCCATACTAGACCATTTGACTACATCGGGTTGGGTTGCATAGGCATGAATGACATCCACCCCTAGCTCGCAAGATGCATCAGAGAGGTTTTCCCACTCATACTCATGAGAATCTATACTTTGACCCCTAGCTATGAGATGCGCAATATTCTGCCTAATTCGTCCTTTATTTATGTCCTCATAAGTAGACCCTTCTTGTTCCTGTTGTTGGGAGTTAGAAGTTTCTTCATTATCAGTAGTCACTATTTCTTCTCCCAAAGGAGGGAAGTGAGAGGAACAAAGTCTTCGTCTTGTGCAGTAGTAGCAATTACGAGAGAGTCATCATCCTCCGATTCACTAGACATGAGTAATCTTCGATCATAGGTTGGTATATTATTGTTTAGCCCAAAGCCTAGACCAACGGTGTCTCAAGCATCATGACCTTGAGTGTGACTTAAAGGTTCAACTAGAGCGTTCTTACAACCAGTTAAGGACCCATGGCCCTGGTAGCCCATTTTTGTCAGAAATTTATAGCCTTTTCCATATTTTTAAGGAGAAATAGGAGTAGTCATTGTAACCTCCTCATCTTCCTCTTCTCTGTAGATCCAGTCCCTAATGGCCTGTTCTTCCATCTCTGCTTCTAATGGTATGGAAGATTGCACAAAAGCGCCAAAAAGTGTCATAGCAGAAGCAGAAGACTTCTTTGCAATAGTTGGTTTCCCATAGGACTGAGGGGAAATTGGTAAGGTAGCAATAGAGTCCAAAGTGTACTTTCCCATACCAAGGCTCATCATTTTCAATTTTTGTTCACATTCTGTGAAAGATGGTGCTAGCTCATGAGAAGAGCGATTGTGTAGGACTAGCGTTTCAGTAGCAGATAATGTGTTGATAGACATAGAGTTGTCGCTAGGGACAACTACTTTAGTACCATTAAAAGGGAACTTAATGCACTGATGGTATGTAGAGGGTACTGCTTGCATATCGTGAATCCATGGCCATCCCAACAACAAGTTGTATGCAAGTGGTATGTCTAAGACTTGGAAAATGACATTCTTCTCAACTGGACCAACTCTGATTGGAAGTACAATTAGACCTTTAGAAGGCCTTTCGACCTCATCATAGGCCTTTATAGTGATCTTGCGCTTAGGATCAATGGCAAATTTAGACATGCCCAACTGTTGGATTACATTGAATGAAATGATATTTAACCTTGCACCATTGTCTATCAGGACTCGACGGACGCGGGTACGAAAGATTTGAACTTCGACATGAAGAGCAAGGTTATGGGGATGACTGAGAGCTCAGTCGTCTTCTTCAGAAAAGGTGAGATAGTGAGGTGAGGAAATGCGATTCACCATAGCTTGGAATTGTTCCGCATCAATATCTGTGGGAACATTGGCAGAACGTAAAGCTTTCTCAAGGATATCCCTATGCAAAGGAGATAACTCTAGCAATTCGAAAATGGAGATTTGTGCTTGTGTGCATTGCAGTTGACTAACAAGATCATAGTTGGAGATCTTGGAAGTAATTGGTTGCTTAGATGATGAAGCATTTTTAGGATCATTAGCAACTTTTAGGACAACCTTAGATTGCCCCCTAGTGACAGCGTTAAGTGGTTCACCCTGAGAAGATGAAGACTCAGCCACTCGGAGTACCACCTTGGGTCTAGTATCAATATGATCTTGAGGAGTGGATCGTGTCCTTAAGACCACTCTTGGTCGTTCATCTTCAACGTCATAATTTAGCCAGTTGTCATTGTTGGAGCTTGCCATACATATGTATTCAACGGGCTCAAGCATGCCTATAACATTATCAGTGTTAGTGTAAGCATAACTGATTTTGGCATCATGATTCTTTTTGGTAGCTACCCTTGAGGTCTCACCCTTTTCGTATTCAGGTAATGGTTTTTGGAAAGCCTTATGATCAATATTCTTAACAAGGCCATCTATAACAACTTTGCCAGCTTCGATGAGGTCTTGAATTAAATCTTTGAGTTTGAAGCAATTCTCTATGTTATGTCCTTTACTTCGGTGATAGCTGCAAGTATGATCTTCTCTCCACCATGGAGGTCTAATGGGTGGATCGTAAGGACATGAGTTTTCTGGTAAGGTAACCAATTTGTTTGCAATTAAGGTTTTTAAAACCACTTCATAAGGTTCGACCATAGGTGTGTAAACACGTCGCTTCTTCGCAAATTTAGAGCCTTTGTCAAAGGGTTGTGGTTTTGAACCTTCTTGTTGCTTTGCTGCATAGATGGCATTGGAAAGGTTAAACATAGGCTCCTTAGTCTTAGGAGTGTCCACTACTCCGTCATTGACAACATACTTTTTTTTGTTCCAAGGTTTGCCTTTGTCTTTATCGTTTCCATTGTTAACTCTATCCTTGTTTATGGCAATGTCACCTCTTTTGATAGCAACATCCTCAATGTGATATGCACTTTCTACCATGGCGTTGAAGGATGTGAATAACTATTTTCTTAGATCAAAGTATAATTCGGGTACAAGCGTATTGCCAAAAATATCAAATTTTTCAGCCTCGGGCACTTGTCAAGGATATCGAGAGTATAAAGATCTCCATCGTTGAAGGTATATTGTAAAAGATTCTCCTAGTTTTTGTTTGATGTTGCATAAGTCTAGCATAGTCACAAGATGTTGAATGTTGTATGAATATTGTTGGATGAAGCGTTGCGCAAGTTTGTCAAATGTTTTAAGAGGAGGACTTAATTTTGTGAACCATTCCATAGCTTGTCCTCTTAGACTTCTAAGGAAACAAACGCATAAGAAAGGTGTCTTCATGCATAAAGTCCATGCTAATAGCATAGAAATGTCTCACATGGTCGTGAGGGTCACCATTTCCATCGTATTTGTCATACTTAGGAACCTTTATATCCTTAGGAAATGGCAGCATGTATAGACTCCTATCAAATGGAAGAGCGCAAATTGATTCAATAAATGATGTCTTAGGTGGCTCTTTTGAAGTTTGCAGTTGTGCAAATTGTTGCCTTAGTTCCTATATTTCTTCCCTTAAGATTTCAGCCTCAGTGGGCTCTTGTTTTGGAATAATATGTTCAACATTAAAACCTTGAGGGAGTTTCCATCCCCTAGCTGCCATGTATCGAAAGTATTGGTCTCCATTTTCTTCTAAAGCTCTGAGCATTAGTTTTTGGGCGAAGCCATCTTGTTGAAATTTGATCACGTCTTCGCTAGTTACTTCTTCATCACTATCATGATGAGATGGTTTAGGTGAAGGACATGCTCCAGCGACAACTCTAGGAGTCCTTGGAGGCATGTGATTACCATCATTGTTCTCAAAAGGATTTCAAGGACAAGTTCCTTTATATCCTTCATAGCGTGCCTGATTGTCAGTTTCAACTTGTTGATTTTCTCTCTCCATAGCGTATATAGCCTCCAAAGTCTTTTGGGTTTCACGTGCTTGTTCTTCTAAGCGACGTTTAATTTCATCAGGGTGCACCATAGTGACTATACCACTCGTATCCTCGGGTGTCTCAAAGGGTGTACCAAATGGATTTTCAAAACTATAAAGTGGGTTGTGCCGAACGTTAGCCATTTGTGTTTGAGCAAATTTGAGATTCTTATCACAAGGTTGCTTGCGAGGACGTTTGGGTGGTGTTTCCAATTGCTCGAAAATGAAAGGCGTGTGGCTACCATTACCAACTTGATATCTAGTTGTGACCGGCATGTAAAGAGTTGTCTTTATTTAGTAGGACAAAAAAAGTGAGCTGAATTTGAAGCTTTTATGATCAGGACTAGTCACTTGTCAAAATGTGATAGATGGCTTGTCAAACAGTGCTCAAGATCTTATAGCATGGATGACTCGAGCCGAGCAGATGAGCGAGAAGCTCAATAGCGGATAGCTAGAATAAAATAATAGCTGAATTTTGACAAGTGATTCATCAAGACGTTTCAAGACTTACATTCAACAGACTAAACCCATCTTTTCAACCTAGGATGAATTCTTCACACACTGATACGTAGCCAGGATCAAGGGTGACCAGCGTGATGCTCCTTAGACCAAATAAATCCAACTGCAAACTCTATTTTTGACCCAAAATGACTCTAGGTGATACTTTCCCAAAAGAAGGGCGACATAAGTTCAAAAATAGTGTCGCACGACAGAATTTCAAAAAGGGTACGACACTTTTTGTCTAAGCGATAGATATTTGAACTGAGTGCGACAGAATATTACACACAGTGCGACAGAATTTACGACTGACATGCGACAAAATTTTTTGAAAAAAATGTCACGCAATATTTCTCGTGAAAGCGTGCGATAGAGTGCTAGTTTTGTGCAAAAAAAGTCAATTTTTGGTTTGAAGTTCGTTTCAATTTGTCAATCAGATAGTTGTTTCAATCAAACAATGTTTCGTTTTAGTTCGTATCAGTAAACAATAAGGTTTGCAAATAGTAAGTGTTGTAACATGTCTCAAAACAATTGATCAAGGGTAAAAATAACCTTGTTAATACGCATTTGGAATATCAGAACGGCCTTCCTGACAACTTTTTATCAAAATGTTTATGTTGCAAGAACATTAACACTGGTGAAAACATCGAAAACAATAGCCAAGCATTCTACCTTAGAGTCACGGTTCATTACTCAACAACTTGGCCCACGCTTGATGCTCCTTTGCCTCACACCAAGTGGTTTCCCACAAGAGATATTGGCTTTGTCATGGAAGTGCCATAAGCACAACCAAGGGAACACATATGGTGAGTGTAAATCTTGGGGTGATCCGGGTAGTCCACTAGGATCGATCCTTGCACCAAGAAGTTGAGTGGCTAAAAAGGGTAGTTACTAACTTAGGGTTTTTAGATCGGGCTTCCGTTCATAGTGTTCCTCTTGCTCCCAATTATGGGACACCTCACCTTGCGATGAGTAACCAATCTCGCGATCACAAGAGTACCTTAAGCATTCTTGCCTAGTGATCTCCCTATGGTCGAAATCCCATAAGCGATCACACTAGGCGAAGACAAACACTACGTCTACCAAAATTTTGTGTCCTTGGTAGCCTTGAGTTTATAGTGGGTTGGAAGAGCCAAGTAATCGGCTTGTCCCCACTTGGGTCGTTTCTCTCAGGTTGTTCGAGAGCAGGTCCTCTAAAGGATTCTAACTACACAAAGTGGATCAACTTTCGGAAGTCAAGATTTTTGGTTCACCACAAGGGTGAAGAGCATACTCTCCTATTCCAATCATTTTCTCCCAAACACGCCAAGAAGATTCAGTTACCCCTTGCTTTTGAAACCAAATGGCAAGTCAAGATTTCTGATTCACCACGAGGGTGAAGAGCATACTCTCCTATTACCAAAAAGACTCCAATCACAAGTTTTATGTGCCTATAAAAATGAACAATTATTCAATGCCTCACATGAAAACAAAAAAGCAAGAAAGTTTGGGTTTTTATGCTTTGGGTAGCCTTGCAAACAATGTTAGTAGCCCTTGCACATTTGAAGCTTTGACATGCGTTCTTTTGTATGCAAGGTTTCAAAATTTTTTTTCACAAAGAGGGCAACCTGCAATCACAACTTGTTAGCCCACAAGTTAGCATGAAATAATCACAAAAACTATGAATTAAACCTCTGTAAAACAACCTAGAACTCTGCTTAAAAACAACAGTCAGCCAGCTAAGAAGAAATTTGATCAAAAACCCTCAAGGAACGAGCAAAAAATTGTTAGGCGATACTTTTTGCTAAACAAATGTCGTGCGATACTTCACAATATAGCGGGGCGATAGTTTTTGTTTAGGTGATACTTTTTATTTAGCCGTGTGACAGAGTTTTGGACAGAGGGTGATAGAATGCAGGCTTAAAGTGCGACACTATTTCCCAAAAAGTGTCGCATGACAGTACTGCAAACTGTCGCGCAATACTAAAAAAATGTCGCCCAAAACTGCAACTGTAAAAAAAAGAAAAAATGCAGAGCAGTAAGGGAAATGCAAGAAGAAATAGGAAAATGCAGGGTGAAATGTATAGTCCAGCCCCACGGTGGGTGCCAAAAATGTACACTTTATTTGTGTCACACTCTAAACCATTCTATCCAAATGATTCCATGAGTTGGAATGCTTAGATGCTGGCTTAGAGCTCCCTATCCACGGAGTGCAAGAAGCTAGTATTCAAACATGAAGGCTCTCAACCAAGCCTTAGAAATGTGCTTCTTGCTAGTAAACCATGCAACGAGAGGTTCTTTGAGACAAGAGCAAGAATGCAAGTGTCTACAATGAGTTCCTCAAAGATGCAATGCAAGATGGAAGACTAAACTTAAATGGAAATGCAAGATGCAACTATGCTAGAATGTGAATGAGAATGTTACAATACCATTATTTAGACTATGTGAGATTATTGCAAGAATCAAAGCTAAACTAACATGCAACTATGCTAAGAATGCCATATGATCTTATGCTAATATGATGGAATGAGAGAATGAGACAAGAAATGAGAAGTTCTCCACAAAGCTCCAAAGAATCCTATTAGAAAACCTGCAGCATAACAATATTCAAAAGATGGATGGATCCTTTGAGGGGGAAAGCTCTCTCCCTTTTGAAGATGTACGAACGGTGGAGATCAAGATGAAGATGGTGAATGATCAACGGTGGAATTCAAAAATAGGAGTGATCCATGTGCACACACAAGTCAACCAATAGAATATAAGTTGACTTGTCACATAAGACAAAAGTCTCACAAGCCTTTTATTTTAATTGTAAAATAGAAAAAGGACTTTATGGGTGCACTTTAAGTGGGTTAGAAGAATAGGGTGTTTTATTTAATTAAAAGGGGACATGTTCTTTTAATCAAATAATGAACTTAGGATAGCATAGTCAAACTATAGGTTATAATCAAATAAATTGATTATTAGCAATTTGGTCTAGATAAATGATTAAATTAATTTAGCCAAAATGCTGAGAAGGGGGCTAATAGTCTAGATGACCATTTTTAGGTGATTACACTAGCATCCTACTTATTTTAGCTATTTCTACTATATTTAATTTAGTTTCTTGAATTAGAACAATATCAAAATTAAAGGATTTGAGCTTATGTTTTAAGAACCTCTTTCTGCTAGGGGCATTAAGATCCCCAGCATTCCAAGTAGTGATCTTCATACCTAATCAAGAAGGCACTTCCCCTTCCCATTGTTGAAAATTCGATCTATCTTATGTTGTTCCCTATTGAGGCCATCTACTTCCCTAAGATCCTTTAGTGATCTTCTTCCTCTTATGTCATTTACTTTGCCACAATTGGGGGATTTGAGCCCTTCTTGAGACATATAGATACCTAGTTGGTCTAGGTTAGCTTCCGCCTTCTATACTATATCAATCTTCTCTGCTATGGACTATTCTTGTTTCTTAAGATCAACTTTTTAATTATTCTAATTAGAGAGACTGGATTGCTTAACAAACTCTGAGATATAACCCAATTTAATGTCATTAGTGGTATCACTACACCTTTTCCATGTGGAGAGATCTGAGATTGTCATTTGGGATTGATTAGCATAGATGTCTTCCAGTTCAATGTTTAATAAGTCTTTTCTGAGATCTTCAAAAGTATAGTTTCCCCCCCCTAGTTTAAGGATCCTCTGGATAAGTTCTTCCTTTTGAGCTACCGAGGTTTTGTTGATTCTGTCAGCACTGAAAACTTGGACTAATTCATCAGCGAGCTGATCAAGATTCACTTCTTCTGATTCTGCCAAGTCAAGTTCAGCATTTGTTGGATCCAAGTAGCTTTCCTTATTCAGGAATTCTTGAAGCTCTTTAACTAGTAGCTTGTCTACTTGTTCACTATCTCTTTCCCTATGATGATGCCTGCTGATAGGTGTGAATGGAGAACTACTTGTTGCAACTGGGGTTTGCCAAAACTTGTTATTCTTGACTGGAGTATTCAAATTGTTGGTAGCCAACCAGGGATGATTAAGTTCTAATGAGACTACTTCCTTTTGGGATTCATCCTCTTCATTTACCTTAAAAAAAGTAAACAACATAAGATTCTTGAGCTCCTCTAATTGTCCTTCTTGATTATCTTCTAAAACACCTGCTTGCTGGAGACTATGGATCACTTCTAGACTATTATCTTCACATGTCTAGTGGAATTTGTCTTCTGAACCTTTCTCAATAGGCATCTCCTCATATTTCTTATGGTTGGATGAGGTAGTCCTAAGAGATTCCTACCTATTATCCATATGTCCCTGTCCTTGAGTTATCTAAACTTTTCTATCTCTGCTCTTCCTTTTTTTACTTTTCTTTACATTCTTTCTCCCTTCCCTGTTGTCCACAATGATGCTCTGCAACCTGGGTCTGCTAGAGGTGTCGAAGAATTTATCCTTGTCTCTTTTAACAACCTCTTGATAGGATTTTCCACTGGTTTCCAAAAATTTCTTATCCGGATGAGTATACTTGTCTTCATTGTTTGCTAATTTGTCTGAAATGCCTTGGTGGTGCCTTGCCTCATGCCCTATCTTGTGATCTTCCATGATTAGCTTTGGTTTAGTCAAATTTGAACCAATTCTTATGAAGCATTCGTCTGAAGTCTGATCTTCTCGAAGCATCTTGAGTTGTCTACTTCTAATAAGAGGTAGAGATCTGCTAAGATCTAATATTTTGTCCAACATGTTGAAGGACTGCCTTCTTTCATCATCAAGTATGATAATATCCAATATTCTGCCCTCATACTTGAGAAATTCTAAATCATATTTGGATCTATTTGTGATGAGTTTTAAATGTTTATTATTGGATTTATTAATTTGACAACTGATTAGGGGTTTAACATTATTTCTTTTTTCAAAAGCCATATCCAATCCAATGAGATTTCCTAGTGATCTACCAATCCTTTTAAAGATGTTAATGTGCTTTAATTCTGGAGGTAATGAGTAAACTACAAATCAAGAAGGAATTGAAAAATCTAAAACACTTTCATTGCAGTTAGGTATCCAATCAAAGAAATAAACAACATGACCTCTAAACATGCAATCAAAAGCCTTATGAAAATCCTTTTTAACTAGTTCATCATAGCAATGAAGAGAGAGAATTCTATCAAAGAATTTAGAGATACATACCTGGGCACCACAAAACTCTTCAAGCCAGTCGATCAATTTATGCAAATCAGTAATGGGGCCATTCTAATAGGTGAAGAGGCCTACCTCTTGATACTCTTCCCATTGCTCTTTGTTGTTTTGATCGTTGATGATGAGAACCGTGTCTTTTGATGCTGCTGAGGGATGACGGGGGGATTGGGAGGGCCTAGGGTTTAGATGGGGGTTTTCGCTTGCTTTGCAATGTAAGGGGATGTAGGTAGGAGATGAATGCGAAGGGTAGATTGATGAATTAGATGGAATATTTGGGTGCTAAGAATGAGCGAAACCCTTGTGCCCTAAGCAAGGAAGATTCAGGTTATGGCTAGCGTACTTAGTTGAGTTGAACATAGTGATCTGTTTGTCTAAGCTTGAGATCGAGAATATTTTGGATGGCATCTCTCAGTCGAGTCTTATTATCATGTTCTCCTCCCTCTCCATTTGCATATATGCCAACAGAGCATAGTAATTTGAGGTATGGACCCTCTCTGCACCGAAATAACCATAGTCGTTCTCCTTGCTTAGGATTTGATGATTATGCAGAGCTTTGCCAGGCAGTTTGGATGTCTAGGGATGTCGCAGGGAATGTTTTCCTGTGTTGGTCCTCAAGAAGGGTTTAGGAAGGTTCGCTTGTTTTTTACGATTCACATTTTTCACATTTCTCTTTCTACTCGCCATTTTTTATATATGTTTCATATTCCTTATGTGAACAAATTAGATTATTAATAGTTTTTAATTTAAATAACATAATATTTACTAGTTTTTTAAAAATAGATTAATAAATATTATTTATTTAAATTAATTTTATCAAATATGAAAAAAATAATCATTTAAAAAAAAACATCAAAAACTCTATTACGAAAAGTTAATAAGAGAATACAAGAAAAAAATATCTCTAATAAATATTCTATTGATTAAATAAATTATAGAAACTAAAAAATAATATTTAAAAAAAAATTAAACTAATAAAAAAAATAAATTAAAATAATTTAAAAACTAAAATCTAAATCAATTTTAAAAATCAAAAGTTAAGTGAAGAGCTAATGGAAATCACAACTAATAAATAGAAAAAGAAAAACAATAGTTAAAACTCGAGATAACAACTAATAAATATCAAAACAAGAGTTAAAAGTGGAGGAAGATAAAAATTGGCCGGTAAATAATTAACGAGAAGGATTTTCAATTTTTCAACCAAACTCTTGCAAATTTTATGTCAAAAATTTAATTTCCGAGAACAAAGTTCCCACAAATAGCCAATTGGCTAAATTACTTCAGATTTGCATTTTACATTTAATTTTCTTAATCAATTTTGATGAAGAATTTTAGTATTGTGAAGATTTCTGTTTCAATAGCCAGTTGAGTGTTATTGTACTTACTGTATTCACTTTTTTCACTTTTTTCAAATACTCAACTAATTTACACGGATCACAAACAACTATTTATTAGTCCCTGCCTTTAAAGGCAAGGAACTGTTGTTTTTTTTTCACCCTCCATCTATTAATTTTTTAGAGAACAATTGTTTTATTCCTAAAATTATATCTAAAGTTATATGCTTATATATTTTTAAATCTATTTATAAAAACAAAAGTCCTTTTTTTCAATTGGCTAATGACTATTTTCTCCAACAAAAATACAAATATTTTCTAACATGCATTTGATGAATTCATTAGTTACAACTTTATCTTTTTCATATCTGTGACAAGTTCATTATTAATCACAACTTTATCTTTTCCACATTTGTCACAAGTTCATTAGATTTTCAAAAAAGTAATGTTTTTATTTTCCACAACAAAAATAATGTCTAATCAATATCAATTATCACAATTTTTAGTTTTGAAAATAGTTTTTAAAAATGTTAATATATTTTAAATTATTTTAAAAATTAGTTTTATATAAGTCAATAATCATTGTAAATTATTAAATTTGATTTTTTAAATTAAAATATACTTTTGCTATTAAGAGTTGTATTGCTTTTTATATATAGACTTTAGTATATATACTAATAAAAATAAAATTAAAAACAATTAATTTCTAAATTTAACTTATGTAATAAAATTCTAAAAATCTTAAATTTTCTTGTTAAAAATCTATTAATTCAAATCTCGTGATTTTACAATGCATTACATTAAGTACTATATTTTTAGACAAAGGCTAGTCGCCACATTATTCTATAAAACTAAAATTTAAAATATTAATTAAAAATCTAAATTAAATTTGTTAAAATTTATAACTTCGATTTTCAAAAACATTGTATGTCTTTGACTATTACATCCATATGGTCTAAAGATTAAATGATCTTTTAAATTTATTATTAAAATATGAATCATTAACTGCAAAGGTAGGGACTAAGCCCTTCCAAGAGCTCTTGTTAGCAATTGAAATATTTCTAAAGTTTTTAAATTCATTTATGAATTTCATATGTTCTAAGAATTATTTTTAATTACTTTTCACCAATTTGATTGGTTGATTGATTTTTGTGTTATAGACTCTTTTTCGAAAGCTAGGGTTCATAATTCATTTTCTTAGACATGATTATAGGAGATACATTAATAAGCTATATTGTTGTTAAATCTATTATATATATTTTTAAATCATCATAAAACTATATAGTTTATCTATATATAAAAAATTAATCTTACATACATATAAATTTAACAAGTGCCATAAAGTGGCTTAGTACTTGACTTTATAAACTTAATTTAAATTTAATAAATGTATTATAATATATCTTAAAATATTTAAAATAATCAAATTATTATATAGTTATAGTTTTGATAATTATAGTAATATATAAATTTTTATTATAATTGTATAAATAATTATGAATTGTTAATTATAAAGTATAATTAATTTAATCTTGATTTTATTTGTAAATATTCTTATTTTATATATATAGAAAGAGAGATATACTCTATTCATTATATGTTACTATTATATTATAAAATATATAAAATATCAATATAATAATGTTTTTATAATAATAATATTTCTTAAAATATTTTTGAAATATAAAGCGACCAAAACTAGGGGTCGGCCGTTACAAGCAAAAAGTTGGTAACCGGCACATTACCAGCAATGTCCACCAGCAAGCAAAAAACTATCTAAAACATCGAAAAGCCAAAGAGTCTTCAACTAGAAACTAAACATCATAATACTAGGAACAACTAAACTAAAAAGTCCAGAAGATCTAATACTACGAAAGTTCAACTAGATAACTGTTGGCAAAATAGGCCAACACCAAGTCTTAAATACAGCTGGATACCAACAAAACCAAAAACAACAAATAAACATAAAAGTCTTGGATCTGAGAATCCCATTAAACTGAAAATCTTAAATTTCTTTTTTCTCCTTCCGCTTCGTAGCCAACAGAATCTAGGACCAGTCATCAACAAGGAATTTGAAGAGCAGCTTATGGTCCTCCATATCCATTTCAGTATCCTCCTTTTCCTGCGCTAGCAGCTGAAGGGTGGTGGCCGCAGCGTGGGTGACTTTGAGGTTAAATTTAGAGAAGATAAAGAACTCTTCCTCTAAAACTTTAACCCTCTTTTCTAGCTTGGCATACTACTCCACCTGTTCCTCGGTCTCTTCCTTGGTTTCCATTTTCATCTTCCTTGTTTCCTCCTTGGTATTCTAGACCTAGATTTTATCCTGCAAAACCTTAGGATTACTAAAAACCTTAGAATTTTCCTTGGCCGGGGATGAAATAGTTATGGGGGAGGTATCCATTTTACTACTTTCTTCGTAGAAGGTTATGGGCTGGAGGGAAAAGCTTGTAGACACATGTGTAACCTCTGTGGTATCAACATTACTAGTAGAAACTTGAGTATGTGCATTATCAACAGAATTATCTTCCGAGTTTATACTTCTTTCCACCTCCTCCTTACCTCCTTCTTCTTCCTCCTCCCTTTCTTCTTTATTATTTTCTAAGTTTTCCTCCTCAACCTCCTCCACCCTAAATCTATTGGATTTTTGCTTATGCCTTGCCTGGGATTGGGCAAGTCTTCCAAATCTCCTCCTTGCCTTACCTTTGGCCTCCTCCGAATCCTCTTCATCCACCTCTACGGGTTTTTCAACTTTTATCTTAAAATGCTATATAATATAAAAGTATATAATATTGTTTTAGCATTTTTAATTGAATGATTTAAAATATATAATATTAGAAGTATAAAAATCTAATTAAATAAAATTATTAAACATGAATAAAAAATACCTTTTCTAAAAAATATCTTTTAAAAAGTAATATATTTTTTAATCAGATCATATAAGAGATATAAGAGAGTGAATTGGATTCACCCAATCAAATTATTGAAGAATATTTTGTAAAATTTATAAAGTTAAATATCTTGTATCTATATTGTTCACAATTCAAAATTTAAAATGATTATTTTAACGGTAGAAACCAAAAAGTTTTAATCACTGGCGAGTACTAATAACACTGCATGTTAAAAATTCAGTTTTGTATAAGTTTGAAATAATTGAGTTTAATTTAAGTTTTTTATATATTACTATGTATTATATTTTATCATTATATCTTTTAACATATACACATATAGATTTACAACTAATGGTAATAATTTACTATTTCATTGACATTTGTAATATAAAATATTTTTAAAATTGAAAAAAATTATAATCATTTTTTTTCTAAATTATTTACTATGACTATAACGACATGCCACTACATGTCACTCGTTTCCTTTGAGCCAATCACTTATCAAAAAAATTCAAAGTTTGTATGCTAGAAATAATTTATTCAATTTTCTTATAACTATTTTGTGTGAGTCTTGTGAACGTTTGTGGGTGTTGTGTGTGTCTTGTGGACATTCATGAGTAGTGTGTATACTACTTTGATAAGGCACTATTTATTTATAGTCTTTTATGTTTCTTTCAATTTACATTCATGTGTGGGACTTTTGATTTTTACTCACAAAAGTGAAAAATAATTTTGGAAACTTTATGCAATTGTGTGTTGCTAAAAAGAGAAATGACCAAGTAAAATTAAACATGTACCAATCAATCTAACAATATCTATGGGTATCTTGTGCATGTATTCTTTGATGCATTTAAGTGTTGCAAACAAGAAAAATAAGTGCTAAGTTAATAAATGAAAAATGTACTAACCAATTTTAAAATATCTACCAATACTTGTACAAATTCTTTAATAAAAAATGATTTCCAATTAAATATCAAACTTTTTTGATTTTTTATTTATTTTAAGAATAGAATACATTCTAGAACGTTCATAGACCTATTAATTTCTAAAACTCTCTCATGAAGCAAAGAAACTATGAGGCTTCTCTCCAAGATTCTAGACCTCTCCAATGCCTTCTATAAATAAGCCCTATGTTTTCTTCATCACAGTAAGCATTACTTTTACTGTGAAGGTGCAATTTTTTGTTGCTTTTGAGTTTCATGGTTTAATTCAAGCAACTCCTGCATCATGAGGAACTGGATGCTATGTGTCCTTGTCAATTTCACATTGTGTCCAAATAACTTGTAAATATCCCCACAAGCTACTCAATTAATAATGAAAAGTCATTTGATTCCAAATTTTCCTTCATTATAAAATACAAGTTTTCTCTACCCACTCTTCCTAAAGTATCATCCATCTACATGTTTCACATCTAAGATGACATGTTCAGTACTTAACTAAGCTATTAACACTTTAGCCTTTCCCTTGATTTATACCTTCAAATAAGCCTTTTCACCATGAGTCCATCTTGGGTTGAACTCTTTGATGTTGTGCATTTTTTTTCGATCATTTTATTTTATCCAATGACAATCCTATATGTTTCTAGGGCCCAATTTTTTTTGTATATTATTGTTAGAGTTAGTATAACCATGCCTATTAATGTCCAATTTCTCCATCCAAATATCATTTTCTATCAGAGCCCTGGGTTGCTACACTGGGAGCTCCAGGGTTTATTATGCTTAGGAAAAGAAAGGGAAAGGAAAAATCTGAAACAATACAAAGCATGTTTCCTATTAATCTTTAGGATGCCTCCCAAGGCATTAGAGGTAGTAAGGAGTAAAGATCTTCCCAAATTTTCAACAAGACAATTCTCAAGGTGAGTGAGTAAAACAAACCATAATTATAAGGAAATTTTGGGCTTGAAAGTGGTTGCCAGAGGATCCTATGTGTTAGAGACCACAACCCTATGCAAGTTGGTTCTACAGGTGAGTTGGTTAATAAGTGATAACATTAATTAAACTTATGGGTTATGGGGGTTTGGGAATTCACACTAATTAAGATAATAAGGATGTATTGTTGGAGTATTTGGAGAGAAGGTGTTCTATTCAATAAGACAATCTTTG
The DNA here is from genome assembly GCA_028749045.1 of Cupressus sempervirens. NCBI lineage: Eukaryota > Viridiplantae > Streptophyta > Pinopsida > Cupressales > Cupressaceae > Cupressus > Cupressus sempervirens. The sequence continues at coordinate 485,805,272 of CM053785.1, forward strand.
ACTCAAGGGAATGATCCCACACTACGAGATCGTACATATCATATGGGAGTACTCAGGGAGAAGACATTTTGTGCAACAAGATGTTCTTTGGCTCAAGGGAAGGATCCCAATATTATAGGAATGTACGATGACCCTCACCTAGATGCAATTGAACCTCTCACCCTGCTTTTGCCTCTAGTTGTCCATTTGCTTTATGATTTCATTTTGGGCATTATGCTTTTGTGTGGCCTTGTGTTACCTTGCACTTGATTTTGTGTATAAGCCTTAGACTGCCTTCAAGCCTATGTGGATCATGGTCTTATCTCTAAGCTCGATGGAGTGGACCATTTATGGATCCATGTGGTTAGGTGGCAAAATATTTTGAGGTACTATCAGTGTGTTCATGGATGGCTTATTATGGATCCTTGTTGAGTAGTGGTCGAAGATCATTTCTTGAATTCTAAATGTCGTATTTCCTTGAAGAAATCTATGTAATATAAACTTTTAAAGAAAGTAAAATTTCATATGTATATGTATCAAGAATTGAAAAGTTATGTATAAGGCTAAAGGGTATCTCTAGGAGAAATGAAGGGATTTGAGAACATATTGTAGTATCTCAAAAGATGAATGAAGTTATGATGATGTCATGACATTTTATATTTTCTTGTGTTTAGATGAATGTATGATGAATAAAAGAACCATGTACGCTTTATAATGTTATCAAATTAAAAATATAAGTAATTATCAAATAGAAGATGATTTGGTTTACATGTATGGTTGATGGTTTAAATCTATTTCATGTATCTTTGTTGCACATTTAGTGGATGCATTTGATTGTAAAGACTAGGACACTATTTCCTAATTTGGAAATGGATATTAGGATGGATAATGTATCAAATCATAAGTAGACATAACACTAATATATGAATTGACTTAAGTAGTAAGGATGAAATTTTAGAAAGGGAATTAAGTAATATAATTTAAGGGTGACATTAGGGAACTTGTTAGGACTTTTATATCTATGATTAAGTAAATTTATCAAGAAAATTTTTAATTTTTTTAATATTCTCCAAACTTAGTAACATTTAGTCTTGTCCTTATGGGTTCCCTAGTTGGGAATTACATTTTGCTTCCTCTAGAAGTCTTCTTCCTACATCTCAAATCCTTCATGGCAACAATTTTGGGTCATAAAGTTCACCCACATTTCAACCTTTTTTGAGTAACTCAACAAACAAATTATTGTTAAAGTCTCCATCAAGAACATCCTAGCCTCAACTAAATGGGTATCACAAGGGACCTTTGATTTGAAATTGAGGCTAATAGTGGTTAAGTGTTTTTATTCTTTCAATTTGTCTTCATTATGGTTTGTCATGTTGCTCCCTAAGACTTCAAAGAAAAGATAATGGCTTTGTTCTTGCTTGTGTTTACTTGCATCCCCATCTCCTGGGAAAAGAACTTGTTGGAATGTGAAGTCATTGTAGATAACCACTAGTTGTGGTTGAGCCATCAAATAGGGTTGATTCATCATAGATGCTCATGTAGTACACCATTAAGGTTCTTGTCACAAGGTGAACATGTCAGAGGCATCCTATTGTAGGTGCAATTTCAGTAAGTGTTTTACATGTATTTATATGAGTCACACTTATTAAATTTAGTAAGTGGTCTGTATTTTGGACTCTACAACTTAGTTTTATATGCAACTAAAAGTCATGATTGTTTGATCATTTTGAACATTGTCAAGTAGCATTGAAAAATCCTAAGAAATAAAGTTGAGATACATTTGCCCATGGTTTTTTATTGGTATATTTTTACCAATAATTTCTATGTGAATTATGTGTTATGTGTGTTTTATATTCTCTACTACTTTCTACAATTGATATTTTCATCACACTCTTAAGTCTTCAAATGCTTTTTCTAACCATTATAAAATTTTGTAACTAGGATAGGAGCATCCACATACACAAGTGGCTTCACCATATAATCTACTAACTGAATACCCTCTCTAATGATGTTGTTTATCTATTCTTCTAACTTACAATATACAAATTTAAATAGTGTAGTAGAAATAAGACACCCCTTTTTGTCCTTAGTATCACTACTAAAACTTTTAAAGAAAGATTCCTTGGTTATGGTATTAACTCTAACTTGTTGATGAAGCTATGAACAATTGTTCTCTAGTCACTTGGAATTCCAAGCTCTTCTAATCCACTCAGAAAGCTTGCCAAGGTTGTGAATAGTGTCAAAATATTTTATAAAATCAATGAAAAAATAAGCATCCCTACCTTGGAAGTCCCTAATATATTCAATGGAATGCCTAAGAGTGAAGCAAGGATCAAGATAGATTGCCTTGGCCTAAAGCCAAATTGCCCCTTTACTCTTTTTTGTTGATTATATGTTCCACCATGCTCCCAAATAATTTTTAAAGAATGAGATTAACCATAGTATATGGTAATTAGAAAGACAATTGATGTCCTCACTTTTATTAAGGAATAATTATTGAGAAGTTGTTAAATATATTTTGATGTGGTTGTCATTAATGTCAAAACTTATGATCCAAATGGTTGTGATATAGATGATGTACAATATGATCTATCCTATGCAGTGAAGATCAAAGATTTAATTTTGGTTGTTGTGTTTATAGCTTCCATCATGCAAAGCTTGCTTCGAGTATCTTTGTTATCTTGACATTCATGTTATATGATATAAGTTTTTGTTATGTCACTTTTATTTATTTTATGACAAATGTTAGTAAATGGTATCCTTCAATTGGTCATAAAGTTGATGGAGATAAAGCCTATCTTTTTAAATCCTTAAATATGATTGAGTAGATATGTGTGGTGAAGTGTGCAAACAAAGAAATGTATGTGAAGGGTTGCAAACTAATGCAACAAGGTATAAATGACCAAGTGGAAGGAAAGTGATAGAAAGAAGCATTTAGTATTGTTAAAATTGTTGAAACTTGGAATAAGATTCTAGATCGTATCTACTATAGATAGTTGTTATTGTGCTCTTGATTGAAACTAGCTTCATGGATATGTATATGAAACTTTATCAAATCACTTTTGTGTGTAAGAGAATTTTTTTATTGGTAGTTATTTTTGTTTCAGGAAAGTTACCCCAACCAATAGTGAGTCTTACCTAGAGTGATAAACTGACACTAAGTCCTTGTACAAATCACCTTAACGGTGGCACCTTGATTGATGTCACCATAATCGATGATTTTATTCATGATAATTAGTTCCTCCATGGTTTTTATCATATTGGGTTTGTGTCTAGTGTTCATGGTGTATGATGTTTATGTACTTTCATGTTCATATTTATTTTATCTATCTCATTGATTTAATATTACCCTAAACTAGTTAAGGTCAAAGATATTGTTTTACAATTCAATGGATTCGCCCCCCGACCCCCACCCCCAATTATCCAAAATACTCATGATTGGTATGAAATATTGGTCACTTGTAGACAAAGGTTAACTACTTAAGGGGATCTTAGCAATTTGAATGGATAGCAAGAAATTATTACATGGATGAAGAATTGTAAATAATTTTGAATGATATGGAATGCACATAATCTAAAAATAGGGAATTGAAAGAAAACATCAAAGAAGCTAATGCTTAGTCTCCAAGATAAGAGATAAAATCATGAAATTCAAAGAAATATACAAAGAGGTAAACCAAGAGCCAAAGGAATAAAAAGAAAATGTTGTGAATCTAAAACTATGACTAGATGAATGCAAGAGGACCAAAAAAATTCTTAAAGATGACATCAAATAGAAAATGGAAGAAAGGAAGAAGGCTAAAGAAAATAACAAAAAGTGAGAAGTTGGATGAGAGTCAAAGTATTTGAGATTAGAAGAAAAAGCGAGTATTATGATTTTGGATAAATTTTTGTCCCTAAAAAATGACAAGGATAAGGAAGACCTAGGTTTCTTTGATGAAAATTCAAATTAGAACATCAAGGATAAAGACAAGGAAGTTGAAGTTGAAGCAAGTCTAAAGTAACAACAAAAGTCAAAAGCACAAGAACACCTACAAAAAAACCTTTGGTTAGGCAACCAAATGCTCAAAGGTACTTATCATTCAATGGTAATTTTTTTCCATACAAAGATTTTTTACATAAGGTTGTGGAGTGTAAAAGAAAGAAGGAACAAAGTATTTAATGTCTTTTATCATCACAACTTTGATCACAAGTCAAGTGAGTGTAGAAATTAATCATTTAATTTGGCTAAGATAAATGGGATGAATATTATGTTTCATGATAATTTAATTAATGTCATAATTATGGTCACAAACTTAATTAGTACAGATCTAGAGTTCAATCAATCAAGTCAGGACAATGGATTATCAAATTCCACAAATGTAGTTAGCCTGGATAGTGTGCTAACACTAATTGAAACTATGTTGTTGCTCAGAAAAAATTGGAATGAAAAGAAAGTTGTAGAGTCAGATAAGTCCAAGAAGAAGAAAGTCATGCTATAGAAAAAGAAGTTAACATGTGACTTGAGAATTTTACAAAACCATATCTTGGTGTAAGCTCTTCCGAAAACTAAGCCTATTGCCTTGGTTCGGTGGAAGTGTTTTGAAAAGCATTATCTCTTACTTCTCTCTCTCCAAAGTGTTGTATGTTGTGTCTCTAGTATGATATGGTTGGATATGTTTGATTTTTTCTTGTTCACTTGATTAAAAGGTGACGTATGATTGTTGGTGACATCAATATATCATTTTGTTGACATAAGTAATTAAGAGTAATTAAGGATTAAAAAGATGAAATTTTAAATAGTGTGTCACTATTTATGAATAATTTGCAGTGTCAAAGGGGATGATGGAATTTGGGTTGGTTTTTGTGAATCTAGTTGTACTATTTTAGAGACATTGAAGAAAGAGGAGTTGGAGGAATTTGATGATCAAAAGATAAGAAAAATGGAAGTAGGGATAAAGTTGATAAGTTACAATGAATTTGTAGATTGGGTATGGCTTTATGGGGAGAATTGCCTTGGTTAGTTGATAGAGAATTTATAATGTTTTTGTTGAGTCAGTTTAAGAATGGAAGCATCATATCAAACAAGCCTTATTTAGTCATTAAGAAAACAATTAAATATATTACTAGTATGTGCAATATTGGTGACCTTTAAAGGAAGAGGTAAAATATAAAGAAGTTGAAGAGGCTACTGGAATCAACAAAGACCCCCATGTTTTGTTGAGAAATACCCTTGTTGATCCTATGATAAGTTATGTCACATATGGAATCTATAATAAAATTATTTTTTGAAATCCTAAAGTTGTGACATTTGTTATTATTGTGAATTTAACACATAAGGTTGTGAAGGAAAGTGTACAATTTAATTTATGTGGTTTTTTGGTGGAGAATTTGTTTAAGAATGTCAAATTGTATTTGGTTGAGGGTCATCCCTTCAAATTTGGGTTTTATTCACATTTTTTTATTTTACTTTTTGGGTTCATTAATGACATGAGAAAATGTTAAGTGGAAGTTCATCATCCCTTCTAAAAAGAAAGTTTTCCTGTATTTGGAGAATACAGAAGATAAAATGAATACATGAAAATATTATTTCTCATCCATGTAGATGGATTTGTACTCTAGTGTGATGTTATCTTGTGGTGTATCTATCAATTATATTGAGGAGGGTTACTTGTCATTTAAGAAAGAATTGGAGAGATCATCATTAGTTTCTCTTTCAGAACCAAAAATAAGGAAGATTAGCATGAAATAAAAATAAATAATCAATATATCAAAATAAGAGGAGAAGGAGAAGGAAGAAGTGTCTCCATCTAGATCTAACTTTGTCGATTCATATATAGCTCACTCTATATTGGGAGATGGTGATTTGAAAAGGATTAGTGAAATGTGGTATGATTTCTCTTTAGTCATAATGCTTAGAATTGTAACTTCTTGAGTTGATTATTTACTTAAAATGGGTATCGATGTTTTTTGTTGTTTCTATGTCTTTACTAGATGATCTAGTAGAAATTATTAAGGAAAGGTTGTTGCAGAATGGTTTTGTAGGATATTAAGAGAAAATGTGTTAATTCAAAACCAAAAAAATCCAAACATATTGGTGAGATAAGAGAGTGCATTAAAGAGATATCCAATGTGCACAAGTATTGTCTCTAGTGAAATATTGTTGTTGATATTTTCCAAATTAAAATTGACACTACTGAGGCTAAGCTAAATGATATTGAAAATAATTTTGATTTCTTGAAAGGTGAAGATGGAAAATAGAGAACTAGAGTTGGTGAATTCCAATCTGAGTTGTTGTCTACTCAAAGACAAAGGGAATACTTGGTTAAAAAATTTTGGTTAGTAAAAGAGATTATTGAAGGTTAATTGATCTTTTTGAAATTATTTCTAATGTGGAGGATTATAAACAAAAGTTCACATCTCCTGATTGGTTATCATGATTTGATTTGTTGCTATTATTGGATAGTATATGTGTTATAATGAGTTATGCCATGCTAACTTGTGTGTCATCTTAAAATGGAGGCACACATCATTTAAGAAATCTTAGCTCCTATCCTTTAGTGATCTTATGGACCATGTATGCATTTTCACTTAATTTGTTTTTTTCTTCCACTCAATTCCCTCTTTGCTAGTTTCAGTTATGTAATTCCTAAGACCTTGGGGTTACCCCTTCTCAAATTAACCTTTTGTATAGGTCATCCAAGTTGACCTATACCCCAGACAGTTTCGGTCCCAGGGCCAATTTTGTCTTGGGGATTCAAATTTGAAAATTGATTAAACCTGTCAGCTTGCTTTGTTTTAAAACTTAAAAACTAGTATAAAAGGAAGCTTGGTACCTCATTATGACATAAATAAACATTCACAAGAAATAATAAGGCTCATGCACATGTGAATTCAATCATTCTTACAAAAAGAAAGGATATTCAAGCTAATCTTCATCAAGCATTCAAGGTGTTATCAAGATTCAAGAATCCTTTGTGAGCATTTCCTCTTTAAGATCTAGCATTTTGTTGGCCATCAAGGGAGGATATCTACATTGTAACCTTAATCTTATTCTTCCTTTGTGCACATCTACATCCATGGCTCCATAAGTTGGTATTAGATCCATTGCATTTTTGGAGATTTCCTAGATCCTTCATTAAAGATAAAACATCAACAACATTCAAGCATTTCAAAATTTTTATTGACAAGGGTTTCATCAAGTAGGGTGAATATTTACATTTCTGTTGCTTATTTACATGGTTTTACATACTTTTATATTTCAAGGTTAATTCCTTAACATGGGCTTGACCAAGGAAAGCCCCTCACCCCCAACAAAAATCACTTTTTTCTTGTGTGTAGGAATGAGGTATCAAAATTGTGAATTCAAATTTGGAAACTATTTCTTGTAATCTTTAAGAAAAAAATTAGTGTACTTGGTTTCTATGCTTTGGGAACACATTTTTCATACTATAAACCAATCAACAAATGTCACCCAAACAAAGATGAACCTAGAGATCTAAGGTTTTCTGTTAGATTGTGGTGACTGATCAGGAAAGTACTGTATATACTTCATAATCAAATTTGTTTTTGGCTATGGTCGATGTTGTAGTCGACATATGACCAATATGTTGTAACCCTAAAATGACATAAAATACTTGTATAAAAGGGTTTAGGGTTAGGTATTTTCATTATGTTGTGATGTGAAATTGCTTCTTGCAGTGATATTGAGCTGTAAGGGATTACAGATTGTAATCAAGTTGTAATCACTGGATTGTAATAATATTGGACTTGCAGTTTGGTGGACGTAGCCCAAGGATTGGGTGAACCACGTTAAATCTTGGTGCCTTGTGTTCATTTCTGTGTGATCTATTATTTTCTATTATTGGTTATATTTGCATGTAGTTTTGATTTTTGTCTGTGGTTTATCCTAACATTTTCTAGCTTTTCTATTTTGATGACAGATTTATAGTCATATTCTCAGTCATAGTTTCAGATCTATGATTTTTAAAGAAGGAAAGCACTTTCCTTTGCATATTTTAAGGTTAGATTTCTACTCCTCCTATATCTTATCATAGACCTATTTTTATATTTTAATTGGGTTGATTGCAAACATATTACTCATAGATTTATTTTATCTTTGGCATTTAATTGAGTGATTCAATTTACATTCAAATTGCATATCTTAAGGTTCATAAACATTAGATAAAATAGAACTTGCTCTCATACTTCCTTATTAGGTTTGAGCATTAGCATCCCTTCATCTTTTTTGGGTTTCGCTAATCTAACTTGAGTTGAATTAAGAGTTATGACCAAAAGCAACTATTCTCTTGTATTTGAGTGTTAGTGAAGTGAAAGTCTTATTTGGGTGTAGCATTGGCATCCATGTTGACAATTTGGCTAGGTTACATAGTGTGAAGTTGTCATTTATGGCAACATATAATCAAGATTAAGTGATTAGATCTTGAAGATGAAGTTTTGCGTTGAAGACTTAGAAAATTGTCTAAGTATCAAAGAGTTTATCCGTTAGCATAGAGACTATTTTGTTAAGCACAATTCATAGAGGTATGTATAGAATGTACACATTGAGGTACAAATAAAACAAAGTATGTGGATCCTACAGCTAAGCATATGAGGTTGTACAGATAGTACAGACAAAGATATTCTAGTTTTATGGCAACAGTGTTGAATAGACAAAACATGGAAAAGATAAGGAAATTGATTTTTTAGGTTAATGATTTCTTTTTACCAAAATAATTACTTAACTAATTAGGGACAACATCCTAGATGTTAACCATAAGTCAACGAGAGTTAATTTTGTATTTTAGTAAGTGTGTAAAGGTATGAAGGCCGTCAATGCAAGTTATTGTGAAATAACTTGGTATAAAGGACAAAAGTTGAGATGTGAAGTTTGTAGATGTTTAAGATATTGAATTGCTATAATCTGAGATGTGAATTTTGATGTAAGATCATAGAAGTACAAATTTGTGATAAGTTTTGTCAATAATATAAAAAGCAAAACAAGTATTGAAGATATCAACAATAGTAAGAGGTTTTGTATGTATCTCTTGAATTGAACAACATCATTGTATATCGCATGTTATGGCAATGGGCTCATCTTGCATACTTTATATAATTGTAATAGCAACTCCTAATAGGGTTTAGGATTCTAACAAGGCCTAGTCCTCTAGTAAGAACTAAGACACTATATATGTGCAATAGACTCTTAACAGGGTCAACATCTTTCACTAGATACTCTTGATTAGTGGATTATTTTGTGGGTATCATCCCCACTAGGGTTTTCCCTTTGTTAGGGTTTCCCTAGTTAACAAAATATGGTGTTATATGTTGCATTACTTTGTGGTTGTGTTTATTTTTCAACTTAATCAATTTACTTTCATATGCAAGTTATAAGATTGTTAATGATATCCATATTCTAGCAAACATTTGTGGAATACTGATTCACCATCCCCCCTCTTAGTATCTCCTATTTCTAAAAATTGGTATAAAAAAAAAATCACCCACAGAAGGCCTAATGTTGAGATAATGGGTGTTGCACACATTGCATAATATTATTATTTTATTATTTTATTTTTATTATGTAATGTTGTACCTAGATGGACGTGCAACATGTAAAGATTCCCATGGAATATTCTTGATGAGTTGTATTGTAACATTGTGAAAATATTTCATGTAATTATTTAATATTGGGGAAAAGAATTAAATGTCCAATATTAAATGTGGGGTCAGTGGGTTAGGTAGCACATGGTTTATGTAATACCACTTAGTGGTTTTGTGGGACTTGCTAGTATATAAGCAGCCACAAGGGTAGTTGTTATAGAGAGAGAGTGAAAAAGAGTGACAAGGAGAAGACAAAAGGCAAGAGTTGAGCGGGACAAGGCTTGATAGGTTAGCCAAGGGAGCATTTGTGAAGGTTGAAAGCATGTCATTGGATGTGTGGATTCATGCTTGTTCACATAGTTTGCTCGGTTGTGGCTATGGCCATGAAGGCTTCCATGGTTGTATGGCAATGGTTATTTTGCTGAATAATACATGGTGATGGATGCTTTTGGAGGTTGGGTTTTTCCCTCAATGAGGGTTTCCCAGGGTATATCTTGTGTCACAATTTTGTGGGTATGTTGTCTATTCTCTTGCATGTGGATTTTAATTCCGTGTTTATTTCAAAATTATTATGGGTTATGTGGAAACGGTTATATTCTTTGTTGCCAAGTTTCCTTACAAGTGGTATCAGAGCTATGGTTTTATTATTGTAACCCTAGATTGAATCCATGGGAATGCATGAGAGAATAAAAAAAAATGGCAAGATATATGAATGATTTATTGCAGGTCTGAAGGTTTTGGATTTGCTGTTATGATGGGATGTTAAAAGATTTGGGCATGTGAAATTGTTGGAGAAAAGGATTTTTTCGGATGTTTCATTTAAATGAGGGTTTTGGGGGGGGGGGGGGGGGGGGGGGGGGGGGGGGGGGGGTGGGGTAGCTTGCAGAAATGACCTCTTGGGTAAAAAAAAACCTCACCATTGGATCTGGGTCGACATTTCCATAAATTTTGATATATAATATGCCCTAGTTTGGCCATGTTAAGAGGAAATGAAAGAGTTTTTTGGTTTCAGCCCATGATGGCTGTCAAATTTAATCCCGTCGGAATTTTCATCACTGAAAAAAAAATAAAAAATGAAAAATCGTACTGAAAATGGTAAAAAGACTGTCTTAGTAAAACGACCATAACTTTCTCTCAGAATATCAGATTTCAGAGTTCTTATAGGCGTTGGAAAGATAATTTAGAGCACTACAACATGGTGTAGGTTTGGTTCTATGATTTTTAAATTTTGTCAGGTTTTAAGAGCCCTAAAGTCAGATGTTATTTATTTTTAAGCACAGATTAGGGCATAACTTGGGCATACGGAGTCGGATTTTCGATTTCGAGTAGTCAACGAAAAGCTCTTGGAGAGCTCTACACATTGGTTTAGATTTGGTGCAGGTTTGACATGATTTATTTGTTGATATATTGATCTGAACAGTTTATAGGTATATTTTGACTATTGTAACATTGTGAGTTTATGGCATTGGAGATTTAAGATTTGATGTCATTGTATACTCAGTTCATATTTTAGATTGGTCTCATGATGATATGGTTATTAGTGTTTCGTTTGGATATGCATGATGACTTGTTGGATCTACAAGTTGTGTAGTGTTGTAAGCGGTCTATACTTACAGGTTGCATTTATAGCTTGGTTATGGGTTGTCTTTGCCCATTGATCTTTCATTATTGATGCATACTCAGATTGGTGGCTTGGATTTGGGTTGTCTATGCCCTAAGTCACATGATTTTATCTTCATGTAGAAGGGATGAGATGTTGTTACTAGGTATAGTCATGGTGGAGGATTGTGGTTGACTATTTTATGCTGACAGGTTGGACATATTGAGAGCCTGATGCTCGGTTCATGGATGTGATCATGGTGTCATAGATTTTGGCATGACATGATTGGTTATACAGGTACATCCTTGATGTTCATTAGCTTGGATTTCTGATTCAGTTATGGTGGTATATCTTCTTGGTTGAGGATCATGGTTATTTGGTTTCTTTTGAGGAGCTCATGATGTGCACTTTGAGTTCTTTGATGGTTTGATTCCTTGGTTGATTCTCATGGTTAGAGGATGGTTATTTTTCATCATGATGTCATGGATAGCTTGGATACACAGTTTAGTGGGAGCTTGCGACAGTGATGGGGTTCATCTCCTCAAAATTGACAAATGGCAAGGAACCAATTGTCAATTACAATTTTTACATCAAAATATGAAAGGGTGGGATAAAAATCATTTCGCCTTCTTTCCCTTTTTTGACTTCACCCTATAAGCCTTGGTAGAAACAATGATTGGGATCAACTCCTCATGTCTATGAACATGAACCTTAGTGTATCTTAAGAGCCACTTGGAATGCTCTTTTGCAAGATCTTTGATGGCATTCAACCGTACTTGCAATTTTTCCATAGCCACATGTATACACCCACCAATTCTTTGAAGCTTCGACACTTTGTTCTAATGATCAGAAGATTTCTCTATAAGATTATCTAGATAACTAGAGAAATTCTTCTTTATGACAACAACTCCTATTATTACTTTCCCTTGTCCACTAGTTTGGGAGTTAGTGCATTTAGGCCTTTGAGTAATTCACAGTTTCTATCCTATTCCTATTTTACTTTGCTCTCTATTTCTTTTAATCCTTCTTCTGCCACTAAGATCATTTCAGCTTTAAATTGGATACTCTATAGCCATTCAAATAAGGGCTAATCCCCTTTAGGTAGAATCTTTTCTTCCCCTACTTCCTTAGCTTTCATTTGGATGACCATTTTCAATAAGGAGATGCAATCTTCATTCTTGGCCTTTTCTATTGATAAGGTAGCATGGTTAGCTGAGATGTTATCTTTCTCCATTTTGAGCCTCAACACTACATTCTTGACTTGCTCTATAAATTCAAGTCCTTCAGGCTTGAGCTTCTCACTTCATTCCCTACCAAATTTTCTAAAGTGTTTTTCCTCTTGCAGCTAGGAAATGATAGCTTGGATATTCATGGTTGTAGGATCACTAGAAGGGGTAACTCTCAAAATGCTTGCTAGTAGAGCAATTAGTTGCTTGATGAAATGATTAAGCTCATGAATCTTCACTTTCATCTTGACTTTGAAAAGTTTGAGGCTTTCTAGTTCCTCCTCTATCAATTCATTTGTTGACTTCCACAGGCCCACTTTAGTTTTGTGTCTAACTTCTCCTAGGTCCAAAGATTGCAGGGTGAAGTCATCAGTATTCAAGTCTTCAATTCTTCCTTCCTTGGTAGGTTTAGTAATTTCCATAGTTAGGTGCCTTATATCAGGTTCTCGAATGAGAACTAACAGAGTTTTCTATTTCTTAACTTTGCTCAATGTTGATCTAGAGCATATGGCTAGAGACATAATCTCTTTATTCGGAACTCCCTTTATCCTTTTCCTCTTCTTGTCTAAGGTATTCTAGAGCCATGATTCAATGCCAATCACTTTAGGTGCAGTCCTGAGTATATCTACACTAAACATTTTCCTCTTGACTAGAGTTAATGTCTCTATAGCTGAAGAGAAAGGATTCATTGGAGCCTAGGAAATAAGTTTTGAAGCTTTGGGACCCTTCTCTATTTCTGTGGTCTTCTTTGCGGCTTTATCAAACTTTGTAGATTCACTCTTGCTACTTCCACCATCTCCAAGATCAACCACTTGTATTTGGGGGCTACTTGGTAGGAGTAATGGGGAACTTATGAATGGAATAGGGTTACTTTCAAGGGTGAGAGCCACCATGACTACACTATCCTTCAACTCCTCAACTTTCTTCTTCTCGGCCTCCTTTTCAGTTCTGATAACTAGCACTGAACCATCCCGAAAAGTTTTATCAAGAGGAATGTTCTTGTTAGGAGGTTGGTCACCTCCATCGGTTGGTTGAGTAGGCCCTTGAGTGATAGGAAAGATTGTGCCTGATGCACCACTTTGAGAAGATGAGGCTACATCTATGTTTGGGGAAAAGTAAGCAAATGCACCTTTGCTCCTACTTCTTCATGTCGTGGTTCATTCAACCCACTTTCCAGTTCTTTTATAAATTATGGTCATCATCAAATCTAGATCTTCCACAACATCTTCATAAGGTTCTGAACTTATGGGAGTGCTCCTCAGCTTGGTCAAATAAGTATTGTTATACACATTTTGACCATCGTCTTTAACTCCTTCTACATCAATGTTAATCTTATACATCTTCACTTGGTTGACTATCAATCTGACTAAGGCTCAGTCGGGGCTCTCAAACTCATCTTTGCAATTGTCCAAATAATCCTCAATGGTAGCAATGTGCTTTATCATGCTCTCTATCTACAAGACATCTCTAGCATACCCATTCGGGTCCAACACGAGCCTCAGGACTTCATATGCATTCAACTTATATTTCTTCTTGAACACCTTCATCATGTTTTTGGTGTTAGACTGGGTGTCACAATTGAAGGCCCCAACTTTCATGGGGAATTTGTGTCCTTTCTTCTTTAGGCTTCCACTTAGTATGTTTACTTACAGGGCTTGTCGTATACTCTTGATCAACACGATCATGTCACTTGGATACCTTAGTAGCTTCAAGAGAAATCCATCAAATGCTACAAGAGGAAAATAAGAGAATGATGAGAACTAAATGAAGTAACATCCAAACTAACTAATAGAAGCCATGGCTTTTGGCTGAATCTCCTTTTTGGGCATCCCTATAGCTCCTTGCAAATCCTCATGGTAAACACATCATTCACCTTAACATAATCCACATAACTATTTTGTAATTGTAGACATGGATAAAACTCATAAGATTTAACATCATCAGGGTAATCCTCTATTCTTGGGAGGTTGGGCCATAATTGCAATAATGTCAACATGTAAATCAAGAAGAAAGACATGTAGAATGTAGTATAAAGCTTGGTTGCCTGGAGAGCATTGGACATAATTTTTCTTACCTCTTGCACCCAATAAATGTATTGGGTATCTGAGCAAATGACTTGAACTAAAAAGAGATACTACTCAACAAAATTTAAGGCTTCTACCTCACCTTTCAACCTATGTAGGAGAACCAAAATATCAATGATTTTTGGCTTAAGGTTGGTCTAGAACAAGGTTTTGGGAACTTTACTCTTATCACTCTATGGTTTCTAGAACCATGTCCTCATGCTTTCTTTCCTCCAAATCATCTTCTTTGTTGAGAACTCTGAGACAACTCCACTAAAGGTTAAGTCAGAGAATTCCTCTCACTCTAACATGCAAAGGCAGTTCACTACTATTTTCCTGTCGATTGAAATTAATATTGTATCATCTGGAAGAACAATTTCCCTAGTTTCTAGATTGTAATGATGGATGCATTCATAACTAAGCTCTGAGGCTTGAATTGCAACCAAAAAACCAACAGCCTTGACTAATCAGCATCCTCAAGGCTTCTCAGTAATGGGATGGATTCATTCAACTCTCACCCTTTTCTAGAAGTCTGTCATGTCAAAGAAGTGAAGGGAAGTATTCATGAAATTTTGCAATTGGGACTTGATCCTAGTTAACCCATCAAAATCTGTGAACTCAGTTGCCATGAGTCCGTGAACAAGATTTTGAATCGAGAAAGTGAATGAGACAACAAACGCAATAGTCATAGGTTTTTCAAAAGCTATGTGTATTGATAGAATGAAAAATCAAGGAAAAAGTAGTAACTTATTCAACTGCTTGCACATCTTTATATGAGAGTCTCAATTCATTTGTTATTCTTCAGAATTTGTGCCACACAGATGAAATTTAAGGAAATGCCCATTGGATAGTAAATTCAAGAGCTCAACAGACATCTAGGGGTCTTTTCATTGTTCACTTGAGCTCAATAGTAACTTTCTATATGCCCACTACTTACTTTTCTATTTTCCTTGAAGTTTCAGAAAGTTACCATTGAGGTACCCCATTGAGGAAAATTCGCTGAATGAGATTCTTGCTATATTTCTTCTTCCTTAATGATTTGATCTATTCCAATATCATTCTGACATACTCTAAATCCCATATAGGGGTGGAACTTAATTGTTAACTTGATTTTTCTTGAAAAATCTAAAAATTGTCTTCATGGGTCAGAAACCCGCCGAGGAGAAGATAATTTCCATTTTTTTGCCAATGCTTCCTTCTAAGTCGAATCTTCAACAACTACATTTCTAGAAGCTAGGAATGCTTGGTTAAGGTGTGAGGACCTATTTGAGAATCATTAAACTTTTTTTTCACCTCAAGCTATTTTTCTGAAAATTGTCTTCATGGATTAGAAAGTCGTCGAGGAGAAGGCAATTTCAGGTTTTCCACAAGGGCCAAATATTTGGGTAACAATGAATTTAAACAATGCTTGGAAGTCTTATTTTAGATTCAAATGTCAATTTATTGAAATCCTACACCTTTTGGATCTTCTTGAGTTATACATGTCTTGAAATGATCTTTTGCGAGAAATTGCCTTCATGGGTTGGAAACCCACTAAGGAGAAGATGATTTCTAGATTTTTGCGGATGCCCATTTTATCAAGGGGAGATATGCCGTGAGAAAATAGAGTAAATATCTGATCTACAATGAATAAATTTGATCTCTATCAGACTAGGTACTAACTTACTCAACCAATCACAAGGTAAAACAAACACCCACCTGGCTATAGGGAAAGAGAAGGTGAAGTGGGAAAATCCATAGAGATCAGCTAGCCTTAAGGGACCTAGAATTAGACTCAAACGCAATTGAGGACTAGAATCACTTCACCTATTACACTAAAATCACTTTTCCCAATTGATTAGAAAACAAAAAGTTGGGCAACACAAAGGAATCAAATATTGTGATCCAAAAACCTAAGAAAGAAAAAAATCCCAACAAGGTTGAGTCAAATCAATCTAAAGATGTACCTAAGCAATCTAAACAAGTTGAATCACCTAAAGAAATGATGAATGAATTGAAACATAGATTCTATGCATGTAGTTAATTTGGTCACATAAAGAGGGACTATAGAGGTAAGCCATTTAGACCCCTTTCAAGTTATTTCTATAATTGGCATGGTTTTGGTCATAGAGCTATTGAATGTAAGAAACCTAAATTCAATAATGATAATAGTAGAATGTTTAGAGGTACTAACCCTAGAGATAATAGACCTATTAGAGGAACCAATATTATAAGGAATAGAATTATGTGTTATAAGTGTAACAACTTTGAGCATATAGCTAGAGATTGCAAAGTGCAGATCAATCTGTCAGGACCTAGATATGAAAACAATATTGTAGTTTGTCAGATCTGTAACAACATGGGACATACAACAAGATTTTATAGGATGAATAATATGATAATTCCTAACAATATGAGGAATAACATGAGAATCCTGAATCCTAGAAGGAATATGAACAACACCAAAAGGATTGAGAATAACAACACTCGGAAAGTGAATGCAAGAGATCTTGTAGGAAATCTTGATGAATAATTTGTTAAAGCTAAGGAACCAAAAAGTTCACAGGTGGTGTTGGATATTTAGTCCAGTGAAGCATTTTAAAATAGCTTGAACTCAGTTATAGTCACCAACCAATCACAATCTCATTGAGCAATTAATACAACAAAATTAGCAACAAATCAATATAGAAATCTTTAGGACAGGAATTGAGAGTTGCAAAGTTAGTATGAGGTAGAGAAGGATGTAAGGAGGCTATGGTTAAGATCACATAATATTTTGAGATTATATGTGAGTGCACAAAGTAAAATAAGTTTATTGGTAAAATAAAAATAACTTTTTATCACCTATGTACTTGTGCAATTAATGCATAAGTTAATTGGAAGTGATTTAAGGATCAAAATCAAATTTTTGAGTACCATTTGATCATGCAAGAAGTTAAGGGGACTTTGGAGTAATTTAAGATTAAATTTAAAGTGTTTTGAACCATATTTGAAAGAAAATTCAGCAAGCCCTAGTTTTAAAAATTTGAGGTATTTTATTTATTACACAGTTGTAATTTGAAGCTTAATTTGAAAAGAATGGAAAACCCAATTGTGTGTGATGTAAGTGAGAGAGCTGGATACAAGTTAAAGAAGAAACCATACATCTCATTAGAAGACGATACATTAGGAGCATTTTCACAAATGTCAAGTAGGCTTTTGCATGTAGAAGACATCTATGTGTACATTTATTACAAATTTGAGTTGACTGGAGACAATTATATTCATAAAGACTTGAACCTAGTATACAATAATGACCTAACATTTAAAAAAGAGTTTGAACATTTAGAGGACCTAAACATCACCAAGAAAATATTCTTTACAAAATTTGACAACCACGAATAGACAAGGATAATTTTGACTCATATGCGTGAGGACATGTTTTGGGTAGGTGATATACCGGTCATGATTAACAATGATATGATTCACAAACTAACTGGATTGAGAAATGAGGGAACTGCTAGAAAATATATTTCGCCAATATAAATGAGAGGGGGGGTGAATCAATTATCCAACTAATATCACAATTATCAACCTTATTAAACTTTAACGATATGAGCAATATAATTAGAAACCACAAAAAGATACTCATACACAATAACACTAGAAATGTTAACTAGGGAAATCCTTGATCAGAAGGAAAACCCCAATGGGGATGGTACCCACAAGATGGTGTACTAATATAAATATTCCTTGTTAGAGGATGGACCCTATTAGGAGTCTATGAATACATTTAGTACATATGAGTCCCTATTAGGAGATTCCAACCTTGTTAGGAGTTGTGGAAGACAGCTGGACCCACTGCCCAAATAGCTTTAAGGGCAAGACCAATGAACCCACTATCCAAATGATCTCTATATTATTCCTTGCATAATAATAGAAATGAAATGTGCTTCCTTCCTCTATCTCTATCTTGTCAACTAGACCTCTGCTCCTTTTGATCTTGTAACCAGATCACAAATCTTGCATCTAATAATCCCTTGGATCACTTACTCGCATTCTTCAAACACTATGCTCCTTTTCATACTTCACACTTCATACAATAATTGCACACACTTTACAAACAAGGAAACCATCTTTCCTTTATGCCATATCTTCAAAAAAAATCCTTAAGCCAGCCTTGAGGCTTTCTCAATTAATTATAATAAGATAATTAATTAATTGGAATTACAATAGCATTGTCAGCTCACAGTCTATACAAAAATTCACATGTGTGATACTAGGGCTTGTGTACTCGCTAATGTCACAAACAAAGTGTCATCTCTCACCATGTGAATGCACATCTTTTTATTGCATCTTAGATGTAATGTAGCGAATAAACATCAAGAACTGCTTTCCCAATACTCTATCTCTAAACTTCTCTCTATAAATTTGATACAACTTTTGTACATCTTTGACTTAGACTCTGCACACTTGATCGTGTAATCAGGACATAGTGTAGAACATGTCCATGACTATGCATCATAAGAAAATCAATATATTTTTTGCATCATTAAGATCTCTATTTTGCTACTAAGCTAGTCTTTATAGAAACCATGCTATGTTGACACCAATGAAAAACATAGTCAGGAATGCAACATGTCAATACTCTCTAATGCTTAAGATACTCCCCCAAAGTAGTATCATCAACATTCATGCTAATAATATCCCCCTTTGGCATTGATGATGACATAAATGAAAAACTGTCTAAGTTCCATGAATACCAAATAGTGTTTTGTTGTTGTTGCTGACCAACATCAGTTGTCCACACACTAAAAAGTCTCAACACAACAAGTACATACTCTTGCTTCTTCAAAAAATTTGTTTTACTTCACACTAAACAATTCATAATACATCAGATGCATACTCCTACTTCCTTACATGAATCTTTCTAAATCTCCCTAAAGAGACATCTCTCCCTCATTCATACAATTTTTCTTAGGAGATGTTTTTGATACGTATTCTCTCCCCCATTGACATCAATGTCAAAGGCCTCAATGTTACAACATACCAATTGTTAATATGCTTCTCGAAGTCTTCAACCAACTCGAGTGTCCAAAGACACAATTCAAAACCAAATACCAAGTATCCTCAATAACTCCACTCATCAAAGATACTCCCTCATATAGGAAGCATCAAAATTTAGCCTTGTCTAACAATAGTACTCTGTACCACTAAACTAATGCACTCTCTGCATCATCTACTCAGAATAAGGTATAGGCATAACCCCAAGAATACCTCTCAAGTACTCAAATTTATCTTTAGACAAAGGCTTCATAAATATATCTACAATATGATCTTTAGTACTCACATACTCCAATATGATTCAATTGCTTTCTCTCTTAGCACATGATACTTAATAGATATATGCTTAGTCTTAGAATGTAATACAATAATCTTAGACATACTCATTATACTTGTGTTATCATAGTAAATGATAACAGGTTCTTCAAACTCAATTTTGATATCCTTTAGCATTTGCTTCATCCACATAACTTGATTATAGTTATTTGCTATTGCAACATACTCTACCTTAGTTGTACTCTATGAAATACAATCTTACTTTTTGCTTAGCCAATAAACCAATCTTCCTCCGAGAAAGAATTCTCATCCACAGGTGTTTTTTCTATCATCCATACCACCTACCCAATCTACATCAATATATGCACATAGAGTGAAATCTTTTGATCTATCATACCAAATTTCATAGTCAGATATGCCTTTCAAATATTTGAATATTCTCTTGACTACTACAAAATGATACTCCTTAGGATCAACTTGAAAACTAGCTACAATCCCAACTACATTTTCTATATTTGGTCTGGTGTGAGTCAAATACTACAAACCTCCAATCATGGATCTATACTTCTTTTGCTCTACGATAGGTGTCTCATCTTTGTTGGATAACTTGTGACCAATTATCATAGGTGTAGCAACATGTTTACAACTTTCTAAACCAAACCTTTTCAACAATTCTTTCAGGTACTAAGCTTGTGAAATGAAAATGTCATCACTATTATATACAATCTGCAATCCTAAAAAAAACTTCATTTCTCCTATCATACTCATTTCAAATTCATTCTACATTTCTTTAGCAAAATTATCACTTGCTTCATCATTATCTCCAAATATGATATCATCAAAAAATACTACTATTATCAGCAAACAGTTCTCAATTTCTTTCAAATACAAATTACTATCTATTATACCTTTAGCAAATCCAAGCTTTGCCAAATAGTTGTCCAACCTTGCATACCAAGTTCTAGTTGCTTGCTTCAGACCATATAGAACTTTCTTTAGTTTGCATACCATGCGTTTGTCTTCTAATAAAGGAAAACCTTCAAGCTGCTCAATATGTACCTCTTCTTCAAGTTCTCCATTCAGGAAGGTTGATTTAACATCAATATGATAAACCTTGAACTTCTTATTTTCTGCATAAGGCAATAACATCCTTATTGCTTCCATTATGGCTACAGATGCATATCTTTCTTCATATTCTATGCCTTCTTGTTGTGAATATCCCTTACATACAAGTCTAGCCTTGTTCCTCACAACTTCACCTTTCTCATTCATCTTATTTTTGGTTACCCATTTGGTTCCTATCACATTCTTATCTTTAGGTCTAGGAACTAACTCCCATGTAGTATTCTTCATAATCTCATCTAATTCTTCCTGCATTACTTGAATCCAATGATCATATATACATGCTTCATGTATGCTCTTAGGTTCAACTTGAGATATCAGACAATTCTCCTCATTTACTTTGTTTCTTGTCATCACACCTTTGTCTTTGCTTCCAATTATCTACTTAGGAGGGTGATTCTTTGATATACTTCTTTGTTCTGCTCTATGATCAAATCTTTGCTCTTCACTATGATTCCCATCCTACAAATCATTATTAGTTTCAATGATAACTTCCACATTTTCATGGTTATCCTTTGGATTAACAATAGTCACCAAAGCTATCTCTTCTACAACTTCCTCTTTCATAACCAATTCAAGCTCATTGTCTTTATCATCACAACCATTCAAAAATCTTTCCATACTTTCTTTAAATTCTTCATCTTCATCAGAAAGATAACTCTTTCTAGTTTTTCTTACTCTCTTAGGACATTTGGATGAAAAATGACCAAACTCTTTACATTTCCAACAAATTTTTTTTTTCATACCTTTTGGCTCTCTTTTCATAAGTAGATCAATACCTTCTTTGATCTTTATGTCTTCTTTTGATCTGGATGACTCTTTACTTGTGCTTCTATTATTTTGTATGCAACAATAGGATTCTAGATTTGGAAACTCAATGCTCACTTCTTTACATATTTTGGATGTCTCTCCAAGAAGCTCCATCTTCTAGGTGTCAAAATTTCCTCCATGAGACTTAGTACCATCCTTTCTAAAATGACTCGCCACTGATCTCCCAAAGCTGCTAAGCTCTCTCTTCAAGGAACTAGGCTCTGATACCAATTGTTAGAATATATAGTCCAACAATATAAATAAGAAAGGGGGGGGGGGGTAAATCAGTTATCCAACTAATATCACAATTATCAACCTATTAAACTTTAACCATATGAGAAATATAATCAAAAACCACAAAAAGATACTCATACACAATAACACTAGATATGTTAACTAGGGAAACCCTTGATTAGAGGGAAAACCTCGGTGGAGATGGTACCTGCAAGATGATGTACTAATATAAATATTCCTTGTTAGAGGATGGACCCTGTTAGGAGTCTATGAATACATTCAGTACATATGAGTCCCTATTAGGAGAATTTTAATTCCTATTAGGAGATTCCAACCATGTTAGGAGTTGTGCTTGTTGAAAACAATTGATCAATTGTATATTGTCTTTGATGTTACACAAAATGTCATATCTTTTCTAGTCAGTGTACTTCGAGCTCACTTGGGTGATGAAGATAGTTTCCTATGTCTGTCAAGCATTCCATTGTTTGCCAATTTCAAAAGATAGTGTCTACTGAGTTCACTCGGGTCAAAGAAAAGTTTGCAGAAGTTGAACATTAACTAAGCTCACTCAGTTAACAAAGGAAATTTGGATGGAACTAGTGTTAACCGAGCTCACTCAATTACCAAAGGAAGATTACAAAGTTGCAGTGTTAACCGAGTTCACTTGGTTGACATAGGAAAATCATTTTTGTGTTAGTGTCTACTGAGCATGGTAGACTAACAAAGGATTTTCTTATTTTGGAATATTGAGTTTAATAGATTTGTTTGTTGGTTCTAGCTAACTAAAGAGATGAATATTAATTATTCTAAAGTGTATTCAAGTTGACTTGAAAATGCATATGGTATTAGTATAAGGTCAAGTTGAGGATTGAAAGTGTGTGAGAATGTTGGAAGTGTAAGATTTGTAAACAATGGACCATGTTGCATAAAAGGAAACTGTTGTATTTCTATAACCAATGAACTTAGATGTGACGATTCTTATTAGGTTGAAGGACTAAAGTATAATCTACTAAGTGTGGCACAATTGAATAACATTGGATTCAAGGTAGAATTCATGAATGGGAAGGCTAAGATGCTAGGTGGAAAAGGAAATCTAGTTGGGTCTAGTACCCAAACAAATGGTAACCTATTCTACCTAGATCTTAGTGAAAGTTCATATTTCATTGCTCAAGTAGAAGAAAGCTGGTTATGGCATAAAAGGTTGTGTCATGTGAACTTTGATAACTTGATCAAGATAAGAAAAAAAAAAAGAGTGAGAGATATTGCTAATCTAAGGAAACCTAATATGGGTCTATGCAAAAATTGTCAAATTGGTAAGATGGGAAAGAAAAGTTTCAAGAGCAAGAACTATCATTCTAAAGAAGTCTTAAAGCTGGTTAATACAACCTTTGTGGACCTATCAGAATAGAGAGCTACAATGGAGATAAGTACTTTATTTTATTTGTTGATTATTATTCTAGGACGATGATAATAATGTATCTGAAAGATATGTTTGAAGCTTTTCAAAAGTTTAAGTGGTATCTAGCTCGAGTTGAGAAAGAAATATGAAATAAACTAAAGTGTTTAATGTCAGATAAAGGAGGTGAATTAATTTCTAATAAATTCAATGAATTCTACACTAAGAAAGGAATCAAAAGGCAAGTGTCTACACCTGATATGCCACAATAGAATGGTATAACAAAAAGAAGGAATAGATCAATCATGGGTTGTACAAGAACCTTGATGATAGAAAACAATGTTACAATCAAATACTGGAAGGAAGCAATCAATACAACAATTCATAACTTAAATAGAGTACAATTAAAGAAAGACTCAAATTAGACTCCTTATGAACTATTGTATGGCTACAAATCTAATGTAAGTTACTTGAAAGTATTTGGTAGAAAATGTTATACCTTGAAGGGGACTAGGAAAGGTAAATTTGATGTCAAAAGTAATGAAGGCATATTCCTAGGATACTCCAACAAAAGAAAAGCATACAAATGTTTGAATCTAACTAGTCATAAGATCATAGAAAGTGCACATGTGAAGATTGATGATTTTGCAAAAAAGAGTGAAGAAGAGAGCAACAAAGAACCTGAGGACTACAAAAAGTTCATTTATTTTGAACTTGATACATTGCCTAATCCAATTGGAAGTCAGTAGATTTTACCTCATGAGTCCCCAAAATCTCCAGAAGCACTTGAATTACAGCCAGTACAACCTAAGTCATGGTCTGAAAGATCCAACTCACAGACAAAAGCTACTGAGTTGCAACCAGTGCAACCTAAGTCTGAATTTGAAGGACCAGAGTCATAGATAGTGGGACCTAAGCATGACACAGAAGATCATGGTGAGGCAAGTGGAACAAGTTCTAAATCCAAAGTGCTTGTATTAGCAAGAAATTTTAGAAGGCACCATGCACTTGAGAAGGTCATTGGAGATCAGTTAGTTGGTACAATGACAAGGAAAAAATTAAAAGGTACAATCTTTCTTACTAAATTTGAACCTAAAATAGTTAAATATGCTTTGGATAACAAAAGTTTGATTGAAGCAATGAATAAAGAGATAAAATAGATAGAAAGGAATGCGACTTGGATTCTTGTTCCTAGACCCAAGGACAAGAATGTAATTTGTACTAAGTGGGTGTTCATAAATAAGTTGAAAGAAGATGGAGAAGTTTCAAGAAACAAAGCAAGGTTAGTATGGAAAGACTATTCTTAGGAGGAAGGTATTGATTGTGGTGAAAATTTTGCTCCTATTGCAAGATTAGAAGGTGTTAGGAATCTAATTGTTTATGCTAAACATAAAGGATTTAAAGTATATCAAATGGATGTGAAATATTTATTCTTGAATGGAATTCTAGAAGATGAAGTCTACATAGAGCAACCTGAAGGTTTTGTAGATCCTAGCAAAAAGGATATGGTTTGTAAACTGCATAAAGCATTGTATGGTCTCAAACAAGCTCTTAGAGCTTGGTATGAAATACTTCATAATTATTTGATGAAGATTGGTTTTCAAAGGAAAAATGATAACAACAATCTATACATCAAAGAAGAACCAGACAAGAAGATTGTGTTGGCAAAAATTTGGAAATGATGATTTGTGCAAATCTTTTTGAAAGGAAATGAGTAAGGAATTTGAGATGTCAATGTTTGGAGAAATCAAATTCTTTGTTGGCTTGCAGATTTAGTAGAAGAAAGATGGTATCTACATTACTCAATCTAAGTATATCGAGGAGATACTGAAGAAGTTTGGAATGGAGGATTCAAGATCAGTTGGAACACCTTTGTTAGAAATAGATAATACTAAGAGGGGAGGGGGTGAATCAGTATTTTCAATCTTTTTACCCATAATTGAATATTATTATTTAATTTATCATGTGCATAAGAAAATAAACCAATAATGCAGAACAATGTAAACAACCATACACAAAGAGAGATCATGACACCATGTTTTGTTAACTAGGGAAACCCTGGCTAAGGGAAAACCTCGGTGGAGATGGAACCCACTAGATGATCCACTATTTAAAGAATTTGGTTAAGGATATTGACCCTATTAGGAGTCTATAAAGCATGTATAGTGTGGATGGAACCTACCGGTAGGGATGGAACGTACTACTACAATTTTCTTCTGCAACTGAATAAGGCTAATATGCAAAACAAATATGTTGCCATAAATGACAGCCATAACTTACCTTATCTAGTTGGTTGGACACATTGCCAACAATCTCCCACTTTGGCATTGATGGCAATATTTTGGGAAAATTGGCTAAGTACCAAACATGTTGTCATGCCAATCAAAACAAATAGTCATAAAATATTAAAAATATTTGTATTGATGTTATGAAAGATTACATCCCTTATAACTTCCTATTACAACTTATTGCTCCCCCTTACATATTATATACAATACAATTTCTTACAAAATAATTTTCCATCCATCTCCCCCTTTGACATCAATGACAAAGGTATCAAAAATTGTCTAAATCTGGTAGCTGCATATCAAAACTTGGAAAAATAGTCGCTGAAATTGGTCATCAAATACTCAAATTGTTTCTTCCAACTATCCTTCAGTGCATCAAATACACTGATAAGCACACACAAAGCATATGCTACTAGTTCAACTACATTCAAATCTACAGCCATAAATTTGTCATATGAAGACTTTGCAGACAAGCATTCTTCTAATTGGTTTTCCAACAATGTTATCTAAGGGAATAAATGTACTCTCAAAAGAGTGAACCTCTTTAAAATTTTCTCCTTCTCTGCTTGTATTTCTCTTATATTATCATGAAGTGCCTGAATTGTATGCTCAATGGTGTTCACTTTCTGATTCTACTTCAAAAAGTTGTCAGTGATTGTCTGAAGCTCAGTCACTTTATCCTTGATCTAATCATCATATTCTTTCAGATAAATGTATGCTAAGTTACACTTAGCATATGCTTGTTTTCCTTCCTCTATGCACTGCCTTAGTGCTTTAATACATATGTTTAGAGTTTCTATACCATTTCTCATGTTAGTGCACATGCTGTTTAGAACCTTACCATCGTGCTCAGTTTATGCTTGAATGGTAGCCACATTCATGAGTGTAGTGAACTCATTATCAAAAGCCTTACACAAAATTGTTGTGCACTATTGAATATCAGTTGGGGCATCAATAGGGCTTATTAGCTTTTCCATCTTGTCCAAAATTGTGGTCAAAGTCTTCTCAAGTGACTCGACTAATTTCTTCTTCTCGAGGAGTTTTCTTAGAGAAGATATATGGTTCTTTACCTCATCTTCTTCATCAAATTGAGGTGGATCTACTATTGCTGTTGTTTGAGTGGAAGTTCCTACTACTACTGTTCTTATCAAAGGCACACTTGAGATACCTTCTTCAATGCTTGTTTCCATCTTTTGTGTGACTTCTTTAGTAGTCTTTTGAACCTCTTCTTCATCAAAACTACTATAATCCACAATATTGCCAACAATGCTAGCACCAAAATCCTTGAATGGATCTTTTGATTTGTCAACAGTCATTTTGGTATTGTCTACTTGCATAGAGTCATTACCAATAGTGATGTGAGGAGGAGAACTTTGCGTAGCTATTGGTTTAGTACTATGAGGAGGGCTATAAGCTATAGGACTTTCCTCCTTTGTCTGCATACTCTCCTTAGGTGTTTAGCTGGCTTTTGCTGACTACGCACTTACTTTAGGCTTCTTGCTTGCCTCTTCTATCTGTGCACTATCTCTAGGCATCTGTACACTTGCTTTAGGTATCTGTGCACTTTCTTTAGGCATTTGGCTTGCCTTCTTATTCTGTACACTGTCCTTAGGTGTAGTGGACATGAAAGAAACTATAGCCTCCTAAGTTTCTTTATTGACTTCCTCATAGTTTCTTCCCATAATAAGAATGGATCTTTTCTTATGCCTCAATAATGGTGTTATTCCTTTCAAAATTTCTTTTATGTCTTCTTCACTATTTACAATGCATAACTTTTCTCCATGTTCATTCTTATCTGTTTATCCTCTCCTATAACTCTGCTCTTCCTATTTAGAAATCTATTGTACAAATCTTTGGGTATTTTCCCTTTTATAGTATTAAACCTTTTATCTTTCAAAATCATTTTGCTAACTACAACATTTTCTAGCTGTCTCCTATCCATGTTACTATACAAGTCATAGTATTTATTTAATTGTACAAAATTATTGTCATTAATAATTTGTATGTTAGGGTTTTCTACCTTTGGTTTCCATGCTCTGCGTCCTACTGATGTCTTGGCTTCCTGATCAACTACTTCAACTGGTCTGTCACCAGTCTCTTCCTCAAACTCAGATGAGCTAATCTATAGAGTTTTCCTTCTTTTTCTTGGGGCATTGATGGTCTGCTTTACTCTCCTTTTAGGAGGGGTTGTTATCCTTATGGATTTTCTTGATGCTGATGTTTCCTCCATCTTTATTGGTTTTCTTGGTGGTTGTTGTTGTACAACTACTACATAAGGCATAGAAGAAGTCTATGCACTTGGTTGGGAAACTATGACCTTTTTAGTAGGTCCTACCACTGATATGGGTGTAGGGGATAAGAGCTTAGTTTGACCATTGGCCTTCATTCCCATCGCAATTCCCTTAACCTCATCAAACTCTTTCCTTGTCATTCCAGATTCTTTCAAGATAGAATCAATAGCTTTTTCCACCTTTTTCTTGGAGTCCTTCATTACTTGATCAATTTTTACTTCTCTCATTTTCTTTGTATATGCTCCCCATCTAGGACAGTTAGAATCAACTTCAGAGTGAAGGATTATCTAGGGATATCCTTCAATCAAGTCCTCACTCATCTCATATCCCAAAGGTTCAATAAATTTCACCTAAGGAACTATTGCCTCCATGCATGTGAAATCAATCTCAACCATGAAACATAGTTCATCCTTATATTTTTCCACTAGTGCTAGAGGTATTCTACACCTTTTCTTCATTTCTATTAGGAAAGATTTCATGATCTTGTCTGAATCATTGTCTCTAATAGCTTTAGGTCTTGACCTATAAGCTTGAGTGATTTTCTACATACTACACTCATTTTCATTCCAAACTGTGATACTAGGAAACTTCTTGATAGCATAGAAGAATATGTGTGTCAAAAAGGATTCAAATCAGAATACTGCAATTCTTGATTTCTTGATTCTTGAGATAATATCCAACAGTTGTGTACTAACAATATCACACATGTTCACTTCTTCACCTCTTATTGCTAGGTAAGCTGCATGAAGAAATCCTACAGGGATTGAATCAATTATTGATCCATGATTATACTTGTAACCCAAAATCTTGCAAATAAGTCTCATTCTATCATCTTGGATTGAGTTGACTTTCATGTTCCTTCCATCGAAATATGTGTTGAGATTTGCCTCAACAAGTTTCTACCCATTCTTGATGTTTATTGGATTGCTACCCTAATTGCTCAATCCTATGACCTTGTGAATTAGGTCATTGTCAATGCTAATGATAGAATCTCCCAGCCATAGAAGATCATCATGTACTCTACTAAGAATCATTCTTGTCCAATCATTATTATCAAAATCCATGTAGAACATATGCTTAACTAGGTTAAGACATTCTAGATATTTATGTTTAGATTTCAATGGAAAATCATTATTTCACATCTTCTCCAAATCCTTGTGAATATCTAAATTACCTATACTTTCAATCTTGTAGTAAATATAACCTTTGATATCTTCCACATGAAGAACATTTTCCAAAACTTGCGAAAATGCTCCAATGGGGTCATTGAGCAAAGAAACAAATGGGTGTTTCTTAAAATTATACCTAGGCCTGATGCTTACATTATAAACTTCTTACCTTGCCATTCTTGAAGGATTATGCTCAAAAAATTAGAAAAATACCTTAATTTTGCATGCTAGGGTTTGTGGCAACTTCGTGTGCTTGTTGGGCTCTTTAATTCTACAAATCTTGCTTCAATCTTGCACACAAAATTTGCACAAGAAAGTGATGTATGCAAGTCACTTTGCATCGTTTAAATCTTTCACAATCTGTACTACGCAATAAATGCATATCTGCCACTAGTTCAATATACTGTCTCTGTGCAACAAAGGGATTGATCCTTTCATATATCTTCATCTTGATCATACCAGATAATGCACACTTTACTATAGACTTTTTTTAATGTCTACTACCTACTGTTAACTACACAACCCTTGATATTTCTTCTAGCATCAGTTATCAACAACTGATACTCTATTCCATTGAGAATGCTCAATTCTAGTGAGAGGAGTCATAGATAATAAGTGACTTTATTGACTTGTTGGGTGCATTTTCTACAATTGTATGAAGGCTTTCTAGTTCCTTTGCCTTCACAAATGGTTCCTTCAATTCATTTGACTATTCTTTTAATTCATTTCTTCTATTGTTCCTTCTAAAATTCTAATTCTTGTTTAGGTCTCTTCTATCCATTCTGCAAAACTTCACTGTGTGTCCAAAGTTGTTACGCAATTGACATATAAGTACATCTCTTTTCTATTCATTCAGCTTGTCATCAAGTGTTCTACAATTCCTTTCAATGTGTCCAAGATTGTTGCATTTGTAGCAAACAATTTGTCTTCTTTCTCCACTATCATTACTATGGGATCTTCTTTTGTTTCCTGCATGGTTAGTGTTTTTATGCATCCTACTTTTTACATTATCACCATCAAATTTAGGTTTCTTACAATCTACTACATAATGACCATATCCATGACAATTATGACAATAAAATTTAGAAATAGATTTGAAAGACTTACCTTCACTATTAACTTTAGTATCCTCAGCTTCATCACACCAGTCAAAAGATTCCTTTCTTTTGTTATTCATAGCTTGATTAGATTCTTTGACTATCTTAGAGTGAACAACATTCACTTTGTCTTTAGATGTGTCATCTGTCTTGCTTAGGTCCTTATTGACTTTAGGAGTGATAGGTTCTTTTGTTTCAACATATTTCTTGGTGAATTGACCAAGAAAGAATCCAAGTCCATTTTTGTCATAACTGGGTCTTTGCACACATAATTGTTCTTCAATTTTATCACTGCTAGTATATAATTTCTCAAGTTGCTGCTTGGTTAGTACCAACTCTCCTTTCACAATGGTGTTTTATTTCTCTAATTTTGCATGTTCTAACTTAATAGATTCTAGTTTTGACGTTGCTTGCTTAATTGGAATCTCAGATCTGCATTTTCAGCTTTTATTTTAGAGTCAATCTTTCCTCCATTTTTCTTAAGACCTAGCTTTAGTTCAACTATCTTTAATTCATGTTCTAGGATCTCATTTTCTTTCTTCAGATCTTCAATATCATCATCACTAATTTGATCAGTAGATCTTTTTGCTTTAGGTCATCTAGCTTTTCCTTTAATTCACCAATGTAGGCTTTAGCATCTTTGTATCTATCTTTGAGGCCATCTCTTTCATCAGTAAGAAGATCAATCTGTTCAAGTGCTTCTTCAAGATTTTTCTTCAGTTGTTCCATATCCATAGGGATCTTATTCAAGCTATGAAGCCTCTTCTGAATAATTAGGCTCTGATACCAATTGTTAGAAATAGATAATACTGGGGGGGGGGGGGGGGTGAATTAGTATTTTCAATCTTTTTATCCACAACTAAATATTACTATTTACTTTATCATGTGCATAAGAAAATAAACCAATAGTGCAGGACAATGTAAACAACCATACACAAAGAGAGATCATGACACCATGTTTTGTTAACTAGGGAAACCCTATTGGTCTCATATTGGTTTTGACAATTGAGTGTCAACACACTTAACCAATTCTCAAAGATGATGCCAAGAATAATACAGATGCCAAGCTATAGTATGTGCTGAGCCAAAAAATCAACAGGCCTCGAGTGAACTTTAGGTGTCGAGCAAGATTCAAGTGTTGAGTGTCAAGTGATGCTGAGTCACTATAGATGTCAAGAAAAAGTATATATGCTGAGCTAAAAAGAATTACTATAGGAGCCGAGTGAGACATAATTCCTATATGTGTCGAGCATTAGCAAGTAGTAAGTGTTGAGTAATACAGAATCAACATATGAGTTTGTGTCTTCACAAACTCAAATGTAAACCATTTTTGAGTTGACTCAGGATGAATCTCGAAGGATCTTAAAGATAAGATCAAATCTTTTGCATTACCTATGTAATCAACATGCAGCCAATAAGAGAAATGGAGAAGGCATGCAACCAATAGGAAAAGTGAATGAATTGAGTGGGAAAAGAATAATGAATACTAATTGTAGATTCATACCTAACCCTAAGTCTTTGAAGCCTTTAAAAGGAGGATGAAACCCCATTGTGTGTATGTATGTGAGAAGTGTAGGGGTGAATTATAGCGAGGTGCAGAGGGGTGTAAAGACTTAGATAGAGCAAAACAACATTGTAGAATTTAGTTGTTCAACAATAGAGTATCATAATTTCGAGGAGAGATATATTAGATCAAGCAAGGATTAGAACAGATAGAGTAGAACAAGGATTTGGAATCAACAATAGAAGATTGTAAGTCATCAGGTCAAGACTTTCTAATACTCTCTAGCCATTGTATTAGGAATGAAAATTTCTATGATGTTAGGTTGGTTTAATATCCATGTTGTAAGCCTTTCAATAAGGTACTAAATCCTTTAATAGGGTAACATTCCAAGTGAGTGTTTGTAAATCCTTAAATAGTTCACTTTTAATAGGGTGTAAAGTCTTTAACAGGATAGGCCTTTCATAGGGCAAACCATTGGAAGTGGCCAAACTTTGTAACCTTAAACAGTTACATATTGTTGCAATGATACTTTGTGGCTGTCATCCCCACTCCAGTTTCACCTTCTCATTTTTGGAGGGTTTCTGGGTTACCAAAATCTTGTGTCATCCATTTTCATGCATGTCTTTACTTTCATGTTTATTAGATGAATCAGATGCATGTGAATGATTTCAGCTAAAAGATTTTAAAAGGTTAAAGTTAGTTACTTCTGATTCACCCACCACCCACCCCCCCACCAGAAGTAAATTTTCCCACTTCTAAATTCCAACAAACCCTGGCCAAGGGAAAACCCTGGTGGGGATGGAACCGACTAGATGATCCACTATATAAAGAATCTGGTTAAGGATATTGACCCTGTTAGGAGTCTATAAAGCATGTATAGTGTCTCGAGTCCTTGTTAGGAGACTAGGCCTTGTTAGAAGCCTCAACCCTATTAGGAGTTGGTGGATTACATATAAATGTGTGCAAGCAGAGCCCACTACCCTAACATGCAACTATATAATAAGTTCTTCAAGAAATAGGTATACATACAATACTGAGTAGTTTTTTGTACTTCACAAATCTTCTGATTGATGATTCTTCACACAATAGCAACTGCACACATATTAGACTGCATCATATCTTCACATCATATAGCAAAGTATCACATTCACTTATTACTCACATTTCACAAGATCATATCGACTTCACATTTATTGAACACTGAATCATCATTCACTTTTTGCACACCCTTTCTTCACACTTTTACTTTGCAAATAAATTTATTTACTTGTATAGAGAATTTTGGTAAATTCTTCCTTAGTTAGCTCATATAAAATTTTTAGAGTTAGCTCAACAAAAATTCATAACTCAAAATAATAAATCAAATTGTTAAACATATTCTGCTGATATGCTTTGTTCTGTGCTGTGTCATTACTGCATCACAAATTTCTTCATAACTTGAACTCGATTGATTGTATGGACATGCACACTGGTATATGTCATCATTATGATGTTGTTCATCTTTGGTCAACTCTAGAAGAGAATATTCCAAGGGAATATTTTGTTATCATCAAAACAATCCTACTATTGTAATAATCTTTGATACTTAGACAATTTTCTTCTGCAACTGAATAAGGCTAATTTGCAAAACAAATATGTTGCCATTAATGAAAACTATAACTTACCTTATCTAATTGTTTGGACATATTGACAACAACCTATGTCTAATGGACATAAGCTTTCCAAAAATGATGATTCCAAGGAGGTAGATCAAACCACATATAGATCAATGATTGGAAAATTATAGTATGTAGTACATACTAGGCCTTATATTGCTCTTGTAGTTGGTATGGTGGCAAGATTTTCAGCTAATCCTAGAGAAAATTATATGATGACAATAAAAAGAATCATAAGGTATTTGAAGAGTACTGAAGATTATGGACTATGGTACAAAAAAGGAGGCAACTTTGATTTAAAAGCCTTCACTGATGTAGATTGGGCAAGAAGTGTTGATGACAGGAAGAGCACCAGTGGTGGAGTGTTATTTCTTGGTAAAAGACTAGTGTCTTGGACAAGTAAGAAGAAAAATTGCATTTCTTAGTCTACAATAGAGGCAGCGTATGTTGTAGTAGCAGTTAATTGTTCTATTGTTGTTTGGCTCAAACAACTATTGGTAGGTATGAAGGTAGAAATAAAGGATCCAATGGTTATCTTCTATGATAACACCAGTGCAATTAATATATCAAAAAATCCTATGATGCATACCAAGACCAAGCATAGTGCAATAAAATATCCTTTTCTAAGATAATTAGTTTAAGAGAAAGAGGTGAGATTGGAATATGTGAATACTAAAGAACAAATTGCAGACGTATTCACCAATCTATTACCTAAGGGTGCAGTTTTGTATCGAAGAGGTAAACTAGGGGTTATTCCCCTATTTGAAGTCATTAAATGAAGTTTAGTGATGCATCAACTAGAGCATGTTGAAGATCAATCAAGTTGATACAGTAATGAAAGGGCAGATTGCATATGAATCTGTACATCAGGTACATTAATATTCATTGTGCATTGTCTTTGGCATAAGATACCAAAGAGGGAGAGTTTGGTTATCATATCAAAAAAAAATTATTTGAAGAAGTCAAATAAGGAGAACTTGGTCTGATATCAAAGAGTGAGAGTTTTCTATTAGAAGAAGATGTTGAAGATAGAGTAAACTTGGAGAGTTTACTAATAGAGGAAGAAACTAAAGTCAGAGGGAGTTAAAATTGATAGAGGGAGCTAGGATATTACCCTTATTATTTTTCTCTAAAAATTCATTGTATTATGACAAGTTGTGTTTCCATCAATGCCAAAGAGGAAAATTGTTGAAAACAATTGATCAATTGTTTATTGTCTTTAATGTTACACAAAATGTCATATCTTTGCCAATCAGTGTATGTCGAGCTCACTTAGGCGATGAAAAAAGTTTCTTGTGTATATCAAGCATTCCAGTGTTTGCCAAATTTAGAAGACAATGTCTACTAAGTTCACTTGGGCGTTGAAGAAAAGTTTACAAAAGTTGAGTGTTAACCGAACTCACTTAGTTAACAAAGGAAAGTTGGCTGGAACCAGTGTTAACCAAGCTCACTCAGTTACCAAAAGAAGTTTATGAAGTTTTAGTATTAACCAAGTTCACTTTGTTAACATAGGGAAACAATTTTAGTGTTAGTGTTTACTGAGTAGGGTCGACTAACAAAGGATTTTCTTGTTTTGGCATATTGAGTTTAATAGATTTGTTTGTTGGTTATTCTAAAGTGTATTCAAGATGACTTGATAATACATATGGTATAAGGTCAAGTTGGGGATTGAAAGTGTGTGAGAATGTCTGGAAGATAAGAAGATGCATAGAAGAAGGGAATTGGAAGGATAAGAAAAATATCTTTAAGGAGATGCAAAGATACATTCGATCAAGAAGGATCAAGTATTAAAGCCATAATTAAGATATGAAATTAGAAAAGATAAGTTTGCATCAACAATTAGATCATATCATTATTACTCTCTAACCATTGTAGTAGTGTATCAAATCTCCTAACAGAGTTAGCTTAACCGTTATTTGTAAATCCTCTAACAAGGTGGCATTTCTAGACTGAAGTGTCTAAAGACATCTAACAAGGCCACTCCTAATCGGGTGATTAAATCCTCTAATAGGATCACACCTAATAGTGTGTTTTTTAACCTTTAACAGGGTTGACTCCTAATAGGGCTCACTTTAGAAGAGTGAAAAACAATAACTAGTTGCAGTTGGTGGTTTTTCACAAATTCGGTTTCCACATTAATCCTTGGTGTCACTTGTGTTCATGCTATTTATTTTATGTGTATGTAACTAGGTTAATGAAGGTTAATAATAATTAAAATCTTAAGATCTACATGTACAATATTGTTGAGTAACATTTTTTATTACAATGCTTGACGAGTTACAACATATTGTTAGTGTTAACTGAGTGCCTATTTGTCAACCAAGTAACAACAATATCAACAGAGTTTATGTTTTGTATTGACATCTAAGGGATATGGGATTTATTTTTGTGGTAACTGATTCACCCGTCCCCTCTCAGTTACTCCTGTTATATTTCCAATAGTGTCAACCCTGTTAGGAGTTGTGGAAGATAATTGGACCCACTTCCCAAACAGCTTCAAGGGCAAGACCAATGAACCCACTATCCAAATGATCTATGTATTATTGCTTGAAAAATAATATAAATGAAATGTACTTCCTTCCTCCAACTCTGTCCTTTCAACTAGACCTCTACTCCTTCTAATCTTGTAACCATATCACAAATCTCGCATCCAATAATCCCTTGGATTGCTTACTCACATTCCTCAAACACTCTACTCCTTTTCACACTTTGCACTTCATACAATAATCACACACACTTTACAAACAATGAAAACATTTTCCTTTATACCATATCTTCAAAATAATTCCTTGAGTTGACCTTGAGGCTTTCCCAATTAATTATAATAAGATAATTACTCGACTACAATTACAATTACAATAGCACTATAGGCTCACAATCTATACAAAACTTTAGACGTATAATACTAGGGCTTGCAAACTCGCTGATATCACCAATGGACTATCCTCTTTTTCTGCCTGACTACCCATCTTCTTATTGCATCTTAGATGTAATGTAGCAAACAAACATCAGGAAATGATTTCTCAATACTTTGTCTCTAAACTGCTCTTTGTAAATTAGGTATAATTTATGTATGTCTTTGACTTAGACCTTGCGCACTTGACCATGTCATAAGGACATAGTGTACAACATGTCCATGAATATACATCACCAGACAATCAAAACATTTTTTGTATCATTAAGATCTATATTGTGCTACTCAGCCAGTCTTTACAGAAACCATGCTATATTGACATTAATGAAAAACACAGTCATAAAAAAAACATGTCAATAGCCTCCAATGCTCAGGATACTCCCCCAAAATAGTATCATCAACATTCATGCTAAGAGGAACTAGCCCTGTAAATCTCAAGAATTTTAAGAAGTTAGTGGAAACAAACTTGAAAATAGTATCTGATGGGAGGAATGTGAAGATAGATATGATCAAAGAAATTGATGTTAGACTTGTAAGAAAAATAATTGGATATAAGATCAATTATAGTTCTAGATTGAACTTTTTTATATTAGGATTTATCCATACAACATACTTGATGACAATTGAGAAAGAGAAAATCAATTTGTGTGAGATTCTGAAGTAGTAGATACTTGACAACATAGACAAAATCAAGAAGACTAAGAATGCAACATTTAGGTTTGAATCTTTGATAACACATTTATTTTTGCAAGTAATCAAAAATTTCTGTAGAATACCAAGCTATGAATGGAACTCCAACATATGCATAATTGACTTGATTACATATTACTATAGAAAGTGACTTGAGGGAAAAATGATAGAGGATATAACAAGAATGATGAAAAGCTTTCAAGCTGAAATGAAGAAAAGATTTAGAATTCCATCATCCCTAGTTGAGAATTGTAAAGAAGCTATTTTTTTTATGGTTGTTACGTGTATGGAGGTAGTAGAAACAATAGTGAAATTCATTGATCCAATGGAATATGAAATGACATAAGAATTAATTGAAGGTTATGTAAAGATCATTCTAGAATCTAAGAAGGATGGGGAGTGTCCTAGATGGGGCACCTATGAGGAGAAATTCAAAATAGTAGATATTCATTTGCATAGCAAGGATGTCAAGAAGGGAGTTGACAAAAAGATAGACACCATACTGAAGGAAAAATGAATGAACAAAGAAGAATTCAAAGAAGCCATGGGAATAGTAGTTGAAATGAAAGCAAGTGGGTAGTTAGACATTTTAGTTGCTAAGCCATTAGTCATTGATAGTTCAGTAGAAGGAGTAACAGTTTTAGTACCATTTATGCAAACACCTACAAAACCCTATGTGGCAATAGCACCTATACAATCACCATTTGTTCCACCAACTTAGAGTAGAGATGAAGAAGATTTTAGCATAATCAAAGTTCAGTCAGTCACCCCACCTAGTACCAGAAGGTCTATAAGGATAGTTGAAGTTAAACAAGAACAAATTGAACCACCCAAGCATAAGAGAATAAAAGAATTGGCTAGTGGTCCAAGTAAAAAGAGAAAGATGCTTGTTACTTATAAGTGAAAGTAGAAAAGGAAAGCACAAGTAGTTGAGTCAGAATCTAAAAAAGAAGAAACAAAAGCAATAAAGACAAAGACTGAAAAGGAAAAAGAAAAAGAAAAGGTAGGATCAAAAAGTCCCACTGAAGAGAGGAAGAAATGGAAGCCAAGAATTGAAAAAATAAATTGTGCAATAATTAATGATGGAAGCTTTTTGTAATTAAACAAGCTTTATGATATACACAACAACTTTGAAAAGTTTGAGTTAGAAAATGTAGTGATAAGGCATATGTTGTTGAATGGAAAGACATTTTTAGATTTCCTAAGGACTTGTATACAAGACTTTTAAATAGAAGGATGAGATTTCAAGAGGAAGACAAGGAAATAAGAGAAAAATTGATAAAAAAGTGGAAGATGCTGAGCACCTTGCAAAATTATTGTGATGTCTTGAACCTTATCTAAGGAACAAGATAAGACATGTTCTAATAATGGGAGGAAATTATGAAGAAGACTATAAAGAGATAGAGGCAACAATTATAAAGATGATGAAAAAAGTCAAGCCATCTAGCCCTCAACAAACTAGAGCAAAAGGCACAAGCGCAAGAAAAGGACAAAGTAGTATCAACAATAGAAAAACCTGCAAAAGATACAAAGATGACAAATGCAACAACTACTTAACCTTTAAAAGTATCTACATCAGATATGCCACAAGTGACAATAGGCATAGACACAATGCATGTGGATAACACAAGAATCATAGTAGACACAACAAAAGATCACTTCAAGGATTATGGCCCATCTTTTGATAATTTGGTAGGTTGCACAAGCTCAAAAGAAGAGGAAAATAATGAAGAATAGGAAAAGAAGGAGGAAGAAGAAAGTAAGAAGAAAGAAGAAGAAGAGAAGGAGAAAGTGGAAAGAAAGAAGAGAGAAGAGGAAAAGAATGATGAAGAAGAAAGAAGGAAGAGAGAAGAGGAAAAGAAAAAGGAAGTAGAAGAGAAAGAAGAAAAACTTAAGAGAGAAATTGAGAAGATGAAGAATAATTGGAAAATAATTACACAAGAAAAAATATTTTTACCACAATTGGAACATACTGAGACTTTGGTTGACAAATTATTTTTTTAGCACGAGGAAGAAACCTTACTAGCAACTCCAGTCAAGAGAATAGAGACACCTAGCACATCAATACTACCATTCAAATTTGTTTTGGTAATTTTTTTGGAGAGGATGATGATGATTAGATTGGATTGATATCATTCTTGAACAAGATTTTTGAAAAGAATAAAAGAGTAAAAAGTATACAAGGAACCCTAGAGGAAGTTACTGAGAAATTACACAATGTTATATCAATTAGAGTTACTAAAGAAGATCCTCATATGAGAGCAACAAAATTGAGTAAGGCTTTTGATAATGAGTTTACTTAATTATCAAAATTAGCAGCTACAAAGGCATAAATTAAGAATGATGCAAAAATATTTGATATAGTATGCAAGAACATCAAAAATGACTTAACAGGACTTGATCTTGTTTAATGGAAGGAAGAAGTTTGTATCGACATTGCACCTTGTCATGCAACTTTATCAAAAACATGAATGAGGAGCTTAAAAAGAAATAGGCACAACTATAAAACCTTATCAATGAATTACAACTACCTAATACATAGATTGAAGACTTGGAGAGAAGGATTGCAAAGGTATATGATGATATCAGCCTGATTGAGTTGAAAAGAGAGAGGATAATCATAAGATTTTCATTATTGAGGGAGCATATAACCTTAAAAATTAGAAATGTTTAGAAGTAGCTAGATGAGTGCTTGAAAGATAAGGTATCATATGAAAAATGTGTATATTCAAATTTGAATGCAGTAGAACTAGCATCATATGGACTTTTCGCAATCATCAACATATCAAAAATAGTACCAGACACTTGGGAGAGAGATTTCAAGAATTTAAAGGAAAGCTTTGCTAATTGTATTTAAGAATATCAAACTTAGCATGAATAAGTAAGGTAACAAAATTTTGGCATGTATATTTTTTTTAACACCACCTTTGTCATTGATGTCAAAGGAGGAGTGAATGAGGAAAATTGTATGTAAAGGAGAGAGAGAGTATAGTCAAAGGGGGAGTGATGAATACCATCTTACATATGGTATGAGTAAATATGATCCACAATTTTTGAACAATTTTTGAAGAGTTTGTAAAGGCCATGTGAAGATTCAAATATTTTGGAATTTTGTATTTGAGACTTAGCCAATTTTACCATACATTGTCATCAATGCCAAAGCAAGAGATTGTTGGCAATTTTTCTAGGTTGCATAATGTGAAATTTTCATTTATGGAAACATATAATCAAGATTGAGTAATCAAATCTTGAAAATGAAGTGTTGGGTTGATGACTTAAAAAATTGTCTAAGTATCACAGAGTTTTTCTATTAGCACAAAGACTATTTTGATTAGCACATTTCACAGAGGTATTTCTAGCACTGAGGTACAAATAGAACAAGGTATGAAGATCCTACAACTAATCACATGAGGGTCTACAAATAGTATGAACAAAGATATTATAGTTTTTCATGACAATGCTGAATAGACAAAACGGGGCAAAGATAAGGAAATTGACATTTTAGGTTAAGGAATTAGTTTGTTTACCAAAATAATTACTTAACTAATTAGGGATGATATCCTAGATGTTAACCCTAAGTCAACAAGAGTTAATTTTGTATTTTGGCAAGTGTTTAAAGGTATGAAGGCCAACAATGCAAGTTATTGTGAAATAACTTAGTATAAAGGACACAACTTGAGATGCAAAGTTTGTCGATGTTTATGATATTGAAATGTTATTGTTTGAGATGAAAATTATAATGTAATACCATAGTATTATAGTTTTTGATAATTTTTGTGAAGAAAAAAAAAGGAAAATTAGATATTGAAGATATCAACAACAGTAAGAGGTTTTGTATTTATCTCTTGTATTGAAGGACATTATTGTATATTGTATGTTTGGGCAATAGGCTCATCTTGCATACTTTGTATAATTATAATAAAAACTCCTAATAGGGTTGAGGCTTCTAACAAGGCCTAGTCCTCTAACAAGGATTGAGACACTATATGGATGTAATAGAATCCTAATAGGTTCATTATCTTTCACTAGGTACTTTTGATTAGTGGATCATTTTGTGGATATCATCCCCACCAA
This sequence comes from Cupressus sempervirens, assembly GCA_028749045.1. Lineage (NCBI taxonomy): Eukaryota > Viridiplantae > Streptophyta > Pinopsida > Cupressales > Cupressaceae > Cupressus > Cupressus sempervirens. The sequence continues at coordinate 485,846,261 of CM053785.1, forward strand.
GGTTTTTCCTTGGCCAGGGTTTCCCTAGTTAACAAAATATGGTGTTATATGTTGCATAACTTTATGGTTGTATTTATTGCTCAACTTAATCATTTTACTTTCATATGTAATATATAAGATTGTTAATGATATCCATAGTTTGGCAAAAGTTTGTGGAATACTGATTCAACCCCAAATCTTAGTATCTCCTATTTCTAAAAATCCCTTCATCCTATTTGGGTTTTGAAAATCTAACTTTAACTAAATTGAGAGTTATGACCATAAGCCCCTTTTCTCTTGTATTTGAGTGTTGGTGAAATAATATTCAAATACAAGTGAAAAGGGACTTTCGACCATAACTTTCAATTCAACTCAAGTTAGATTGGTGAAACCCAAATGGGATGAAGGGATGTCAATGCTAAACTCAATTAAGACTTCCACTTTACTAACACCCAAATACAAGAGAAAAGTGATTTCTAGCCATAACTCTCAATTCAAATCAAGTTAGATTAGTGAAACCCAAATAGGATGAAGGGATGCCAATGCTAAACCCAAATTATACTAACGAAGTATGAGAGAAAGTCCTATTTCATCCAATGTTTATGTTAGAGCAATTAGATATTTTCTAATTAACTCTATTTTACTTAAGCTAAAATTTGAGCATACAATAATTAATTCTTTTATTAATTATTATCATGCAACCTAGGTTAGGTTCCTGGTAGGGTTTTGATCTCCTTTGTAAGGATGATCTCTCTTTGTAATCTTGATTTGATTAATTCACTTATGATCAATAGATATTTCATTTTTTTTTCTCATCAAGAATGTATCATTCATGGATCTAGGAATTCTAGCCTCCTTAGTGTTTGCTTCTCTCTTTGTGTGACATGAATTTGCATGTAGGTGATTCTTGGGAGCTGTGGGGTTAAGCTTTCATCAACTTCAACATGGTATCAGAGCTCTAGATCTTCACACCCTTATTTTATTTGTGAGAGGTTTGGCTTGGTTTTCGTATCTATGATTTCTCTTTTAGAGGGTTTCAGTTTTTCAAAGTGTTTTGTATTGGATCTAGGGGACCTCCTTTTTGGAGCACCATGAGCCCAAAAAGGCATCACCATTGAGCTTAGAGCACTCAAAAACTCCCATTTTCATATAAAATATGTCTAGTTTTGAAGTTGTTGAAATCTGAGGCAAAGTTTTTTTTGCACCTAGGGTGTATTGACCTGGGCACACACTCTGAGGTGGTGATATTTTTAAATTTTTTCAATCCAAAAAATTATAGTTTTTTAAAAATCATTGTGCTTGCCTTTTACAAAGGTAGTGGGCAATTTTTTTTAAAAATAAACAAAAGGGGAGGCAAATTTTATTGGACTGGTACTCATCAACGAATTTTAATAAAAAAACACCTTCTTAGATACCGCTTAGATTTTAGGTCCCCTTTCAACCCCCTGTCATCAAACACCCTTCCTTTTTGAAGCTTCTTGAGAAGAGTTGCAAGCTCCACCACCTGTCCCTTTACACCTAGTGCATGGGTCCCATCTCTCATTTTCAGCTTTGACTTGCAGATTCTCTTATGAATGTAGCTCCTTAAAGTTCTACCCATGCAACATGAATATCATCTCCCCCAATGGAAGGAATGGTTTTCTTTGGTGGATACACATTCTTTTTGTAGCATGGGCCCTACATGTATTTAGCCTTTGTGCCTTTCTCTAATGCTGGCAGATTTTTGAACCTGTTTAGACTTTGATGATGCCCATGTTCTACCTCAGGCCCTTCCATGGGCTTTGCACACATCAACACCTACAAATTTATTTGGTGCTTGGTGAACGGACTCTTTGTAGACCTTGCAAATCAATGTATGAGTGACTATTTTTTTCCATTAAATTCTGGACATACTAGTTATTTTGGAGCTCCCTTTTTATGTGAACAGGCTTTTATGGAGTGTGGACCTGTGCTTTGGAGATAGCACTGTATTTTTGGTCCCTATGTGGGAATTTTTTTGAAGTCCCTGGCATTTTTATGGATAAATTTGTAAGGTATAACCAATGAGATCTCTTATGGTCCTCCCCCTTCTCGATGTTATTTTTGCCTTAATTGTGGGTGATTTTATTTGACATTTTTTGGCAATTTGAAGGCCATGGCATTTGTTTTTGGTGCTCATAGTGATTTGGAATTCTTTTCAATCACATGTTTTTTTTATGGCGGATTGTGTTCCTTTGGCATATGGTGATATTTGTTTTGGGCTACTGAACTTTTTTCGACACTGACCAACTATTTATAGTGACTTTTTTTGGGCATATTGTCTCTTTTTGATGAACTTTTTTTTTGGATACATGGGTCAATTTTCAAGCATTTTTTTTTGCCTCAATGTCCATTTGACCATCAAATTTGGGCTCGTCACTTGCTGAATTCAACACTACATCAACATACCCTACGAAGCCCTTTTGGCTCTATTTAAACCTCCCTACACATTTTTGCTTATATCTCAGGCATATGGACTTCATTCTTGGAAAACAAGATATCATCAAAAAGCTAGTTCCGAGCCCATCATAGTGGTATAGAGTGTTTTTTGTTTTCATATAACTTTTTATATCTTTTTTTTCTTTCAAAGTCAAGAGTTCTATTGTGCACTATGGGAGACATATCTTGAGAATCCGCTCTCTGATTTGGGAATTCTTTATATCATTGGAAAGGTCTTTCTATACTCTTTCTAGTGATGCTGATGGGTTTTCCATATTCTACTCTAGGCACATTGTATTTTTTTTTTTACATTTTTGTATTTTAGTGGATATCTTGGCTTTTTCAGTTTCGAGGATCAATTCTGTTGCTTCAAATGATTCATCATGGGTTGTACTATCTCTTGTATTAGACTTATGTCTCTTATGGTCTTCGTAGACATCATTTTAATGCATTTTTGCAAATGCATTGAGATAAAGTGTCATATTGTATATGTATTTTTGTTTCAAATATTTTTCCTTGTTTTGCCTTTTGATTTGAGCAATTTCATTTGAGGACACTCATGCATATTACTGTATTCTTAAGATTCATTATACCTTGTGTCTTATAGTACATGAACTACTCTAATTAAATTGCCATGGGGGGTTGATGTTTTCCCTTTTTCTTTCATTTTCATTTGTCTAGTGAGTTTCGCTTCTATGATATTAGCCTCATGATGTGTCTGAGATTGATCACCTCAATACAAACATACATATTCTTTTGTGCATCTTGATCATGGTTCCTTGACATGCAGTTATTTTGGCTCACTTTTCTAGTTTCATATCACCTCACCCTTTTCTACATTAGGGCGGGTTCTTCTATTTTTTCTCATGCTTCCTTGGTTTGATGGAGTGAGCTATGTATTTAGTATTTGTTCCTATGTACTAGGCAGATGTAGTGCCTGGGTACCTATGCATTTTGGTGAGATGGATCATTTACCATATAGTCTCTCTTCTTTTTGTTCCTACTTTAGATGCAACCTTCCATGTTCAATTGATAAGATCTTTAGGCTTTGGCATTTCATGCCATACATATCTTTGAGTTCATTTGATTTCCTTTATGTGCCTCATGATTTGTGTAGTATCTTCTAAGAGCACTCGTGCAGATTATAGTCTTTTTTACCTATCCAGGTTCTATTTTAGTGGAGGTTCTTTAGATCAAAATTAATTTTTGATAGAGCTTTGCAACTTCTACATGTTTCAGTGGTGTTCTACATGATCATCCTTTTGTTCCTATCTTTTGGGATATTCTCTATTTTAGAGGTTTCTTCGGTCCTTCAGTAGTTCTTTCAATAGTTTTTCCATCTCTTTTTGGAGTAGGGTTTCTCCCATGTGGTTTTCTCTATTTCTCCTCTTTATAGAGATTTGGTTGTGGTTGCGTACCTCATCAGGCTTTGTTGCCAGGACCCTAATTTACTTTCACTTGTAGTTTCTAGATTTCTAGCTACTCCCCAAGTCTATCTTAAGGGTGAGTTTTAGAGTAATTAGATATTTTCTAATTAACTCTATTTTACTTGAGAAAAACTTTAGGCATATAATAATTAGTTATTTTATTAATTATTATCATGTAACCTAGGTTAGATTCCTATTAGAGTTTTGATCTCCTTTATAAGGATGATCTCTCTTTGTAATCTTAATTCAATTAATTCACTTTTGATTGATAGCTATTTCTTTCTTTTCTCATCAAGAATGTCTCATATGTTGATCTTGGAATTCTCACCTCCATGGTTTTTTCTTCTTTCTTTCTCTGACATGTGTTTGCATGTAGGTGACTCTTGGGAGTTGTGGGGTTGATCTTTCATCAACTTCAATAGTTTATGAACTTTAAGATATGCAATTTGAATGTAAATTGAATCACTCGATTAAATGATAAAGATAAAATAAATCTATGAGCAATATGTATGCTATATAGATAGATAGATAGACAGATAGATAGATAGATAGATAGATAGATAGAGAGAGAGAGAGAGAGAGAGAGAGAGAGAGAGAGAGAGAGAGAGAGAGAGAGAGAGAGAGAGAGAGAGAGAGAGAGAGAGAGAGAGAGAGAGCTTCCATTTGTTCACTAAACATTTTGGTGAACCTAGCTTGTGTCCCTTTCTTTTTGGAGGTAGATTTTTTTTGTATTAGGTGTTCATCTTATTTTGGTGAATTTGACGTGCCTACACATTATGATTTTGGAATTAGACCCCTTAATCTTTGTTACTTTTTTATTTGCTTTCTAGAGTTAGATTTGGTTATCTTGTGAAGTTAGATATCTCTAGCTCTTTTGTTGTATTTATATGTACTTTTTATGTTCCTTGTTACATTAATATTATTTAGATATTGGTTCTAGTTATATCTTGTTAGAGTATCCTTTTGTGATCTCCTCTTTTATGAGCTTTATCACATTAATTCCAACCTATTACATTCTCATTAGAATAAGTTATAGACTCATGGGCTCTTTTGATCATGATTCCTCTTTCTTTCCTTGGACCCATGATGATACCAACATTTTCACTCAAGATCTCAACCCTATCATGGAAAATAACTCTTCTTACTCTTCCCATGATGAATATGAAGCTTCAAGAGTTCCTCCTTCCCAAGTTGACAATCTCACTTATGAATTTCAAAAATTTAAAAATTGGCATCTGCAAGATAATCAAAATCTTGATAGTGTTGCCACTATTGAAGCTACTAAGAAACTTATTACTCATGATGATAATAACATGAACATTTTGCATGACGTATCTTATCTTATTAGTAATCATGCTAAGCCTTTGACAGAATGTTCTCAAGGTTTAGGATACAATCCTCCTACAACTATTTAACCTTTTATTCCCATTTCAACTTCCATTCCTAGCATTCCCAATTATGCACTACCTCTAATGATGACTTCTACACAAGTCTCCAATCCTTTAAGTGTTGGTATTTTTAACCCCACACTTTCAATGAGTATATCTCCTACTTCCATACCTTCTTTATTGCCTTTATACATTGTTTTTCCTTTCACATATTCTAATCCTCTCCCCACTTATTCTAATCCTCCACCAACATCTTTGCATATTCCCTTCACTTATTGTTATGCACGAGCATCTTGGGTTGCCTCGTTATCCTGCTAATTTTTGTTCATTTTACAAGTTGGTGCCGAGTTACTATAGCACTCAGTTGGTGCCGAGTTACTATAGCACTTAGTTGGTGTAGAGTTTTTGTAGCACTTAGTTGGTGTTGAGTTACTATAGCACTTAGTTGGTGTTGAGTTACTGTAACACTTAGTGGATGCCGAGTTACCCAGTATATGCTGAGTGACTCTTCATGTGCCGAGTTACCTAGTGTATGCCAAGTGACCCTTCATGTGTCGAGTTTTCCTATTTATGCCGAGTGTCAACATTTAGACATGAATTCTATGAGCTGAATTGTGGGATTTATTTCGATCGTGATATTTATGTTAAGATCTTTTCGTGGGATGTTTCTAGACCGTTGTTGGGTCGACCTTCCTCTTATGTAATGTTCTAGAATGATCTGTAAGCCATTTTGGCAAGTATATATAGAGTGTTTAGGCTTAGAGTTAGGAAAGTTTTTGGGAAGAGGGATTATGGAGAGCAAACTGAAAGTGCAAATTTACAGTTGGATCTTTGAATGTGAATGTATTTGTAATTGGTTGTAACCAAGAAGGCCTTACAACTGGGCATGTATGAAGATGTTTTGATAAATCAATAATAGTATTTCACTCTTCTTCCTCCTTTGGTTGTTGTTCCTTGTGTTTGCTTTTGTTGTGTTAACTCTTGTAGGGTACTTTGGATAGCTGGGTGAGCCTTTGGCCTTAGTTATTCACCCTTTGCCTACGTCATATTACAATAACATTGCTAACATATCTAATGTGTTTATGCCTAATATTTCATCTTCTAATCCTACCTAGATTATCTTTCTTCAAAATTCTGTCTCTTTGTAACAACAAGTGGCTAAATTCACTCAATCTAAGTACAACATTCCTACACATGACATTGCTAATCCCCTTTCATTAGACATTCTTGGTGTTCTTATACTGCAAAGTTTTGAGATACCTCATCTTGAGACTTATCGTGGTAAGGGTGATCTTGTGATTCATGTTAGGACTTTCCAAACTATATGTAGTAATTTTTATCATGAATATAGGCTCATGACTAAGTTGTTCACATAGACATTTAGGGACAAAACTTTGCAATGCTATTTCTCTTTACCCCCTTATTCTATTGATTCTTTTAAAAATCTTGCATTCAACAATTTTAAAACAACATTGGTTCTCAAATTTCTTTAACAAGTGTAATGCATTGTAAACAAAATGTCAAAGAAAAATTAGTGACTTTACTAGTATATTAAAACATTTGAATGCTCAAATATATTATCATGTGCTTGATCATGATATTCAATGTATTTTTATTTCCAATTTATAAACATATATTAGAGATAAGATTCTCCTCAAGTACTATACTTATTTCTCACATCATTGTGCAGTGATTCACCATTATCAATTACAAATGAGCTAGCTTTAGAGCACCACTCCAATGACCCATGTTACTATTGATAAGAGTGACACCATTCATCAAAACAAGTTTTCTAAGCATAACAACTACATTAAACTCTACAAGGCAATAAAAGTTAGATGAACAAGTAGATACTGCCTCTAAAGGTGTGAAAACATTTTCCTTTGTGTACCATCCTAATTGTAACTATACTACTTTATATGAACCTTTGTATATGGTGATGCCAAAGTTAATTAATGATGATAATATTAAACTTTCTCATATCCATCCTATTGACACTATAAAACCAAGACCTTAGTCATTTGATCAAAATGTTTTTTGTCAATATTCTCGTCAGCTTGGACATGATACTCAAAGTTGTTACATTTTGAAAATGCTATTCATTTTTCATAATATATGTAGTGGTTTTAGAGAATGAAAACATTTACATGATTTTTCAACTCTCACATAATGATTCAAATCATTCTCGAATTTCTCTTAATATTACATGAAAATTTATCTCAATTACATCATCTTGATAAATTGGAATAATTTTACCTACCATGTGACACTATTGACATTTTAATCACTATTTTCATGTCATTTATTAGAAATTATTTGATCGTTGTATCTTGAGTGTTACTAATCTCATCTTTAACACCACAATGTTAATCATTTCCTCTCTTGAGTATTGTTCTATTAATAGTGGAGGTACCAAAACCATTTGAAAATAATCCATAACTATTCCTTTCTACTTCACATTCTCTTCATAATAAATGCACTGATGTTACTAATAAAATATTTGTATGCTTTTGAAATTAATTTCTTGCTATTTTTTCTCTATATTTTAATATCAAACATTATTGAAGAATGAAACAAAGGCCTTGAAAGAATATAAATTTCTCAATGTACTAAATGTCGTATGCATCATGTTATTTTAGTAGGGTAGGTAAAAAAGGTTGTAGTGCCAAAATGGGGGTATAAGTGGCCATTTTTTGTTGTTGAAATCAACAATTTCTGAACTTCGACAAAAAATTGAAGATGGTTATGCTCAAAATTGTAAGATATGTCAAAAACAAAAGTAGTAGTCCTTTGAATCTAGTTTCTAAACCACTAATAATTTTTTAAAAATAGTTTAGTTTTAGACCCTCAAAAAAGGGGGGCCATAGAAAGTGGTACTATTTTTTTAGAAAAAAAACATAACATAGTGCAAAATCTGGCCCCCTTAAAATTTTAATTGTTTTTTTGAAATCTTTTAATTGCTCTAGTTAAAAGTTACCTAACATTGTGTAGTTTATCCCATATTTTTTGGGTAATATTATTATGTGTAATTTTTTTTTTATGGGTATGAAATTAAGAACTAACTCTGCTTGCGAAAAAGTCGAAAGCGAAAACTTCACTCAGTTATCTAGGCCCGAATTGAGGGCAGAGGAACAAACAAAGACTCTCTAGAAATGCATGGGCCATCAAAATAGCGAGACATGGAAGCTCTCCAGTGAACCAGAGCAAATTTCTTAACCTAAAATATGGTAAAATGGATGTAAGATTTGATGTTCCTATGACCAACAGATTCGAGGCTCTAGATAAATCAGTAGTCGAGGCCACCCGCCTCTGTCCAAAAGAAGGGCCTCAAAGACTTACAATCAATGCAAAATCTTCCTCTGATATCAAAAACCTATCTGGAATGTGCCCCCAGTTGCTTATATTCACGGTAGAACATCTCGATAACCAGATCCGAGTTTTTAACATGACTAAATATGTATTTCCAAATTCTTTCAAATCTTTGTCCCCTCTAGGAAGCGCTTCAATTCTCTTTAATCTTCCAGATGTTAAATCTGATTTAAAACCAGCCTCCTCTCCAATCTATATACCCCCTCATAAACATATTAGCAACCCATCCCCTTCTCCTAACCCTAATTGTTCTCTTGGATCACTGCAACCAAACCCCCTTGACAAACCAGTTCACATCACCATTGATGATGTTGAAGATTCTTGGTTTGATTGTCTGAAGAGAGGGATCTTCGCAATTTGGACTAGCCCTTCCAAAGACATTCATCTCTTAATGGAATGGCTATCGGACAATTGCCAGGAATAGGTAAGTATCTTTCACCATCATGAAAATGTTTCATTTTTAAAATGTGAAGAAGAGTCTGTTAAAAATGAGTTTACTGCTATCTCGGAATGTTTCTTTAAAGGTTTCTGTGTCAAATTTTTTGAATGGGTTCCTTATTTTCATATTGATAAGGTGGATTGTATGATCCCATTATGGTATTCCATGTCTCTTCCTTAAGAGCTATGTGATGTTGATATTATCTATGAAATAGGCTTTGCAATAGGAGTAGTTATTGCTATTGATGCTTCCTTTTTTAGCTGTAACAATATTAAAATTCTCATCAAACTTAATATTAATCACCCTTCAGAGTTCCAAAAGAAAATTATTACCAAGAAAGCCTCATATGATATAACCTTTCAAGAGTATAAAGGAAAGATCATTGATATACTAAAATCTGAAATTAAAAATAATCATAGAACTGAGGTCCTTCCCCTCACATCGCACTTCAGAGACAAATTCCTAGGACTAAGTTCTAAATTAGTCAGAAGGAATAAAAATTCAGGAAACTACTGATCAGAGATTCAGATTGGACAAAATTCTTAGGCAGAACAGAGGGCTTCATTGATAAAAATGATGCCAGATGAGAGAGAAGGTACCCTATTAATCTCAAAAGAAGATTTAATAAAGGATACAAGAGTATTGAAGAATGGTGTTTGTAGCAAAAATGACAAGGAACTCAAGGGAATAGAAAAATGTGACAACAAACATAAGACCAACAAAAGGGGCTTTGATGGAATTAAGATTCAGCTTCCAAATGACAGAAGAGAGCACCCTAGAAAAATGAAAGAGCCAACTATTAGACAGTACAAGGAAAAAAGCAAGGCCTTAGAGCGAAATGAATTATTAGATAGAGCAGATAGTAAGGATTATAGGACAAACAAGGAGAATTTGGGAGATCAAGTTTTCCCTCCCTCAGAATTGGATTCTGTGAATCATACAGAGAAGGAAGCCCAGGATGATAGAAAATGGAAGGAGAAGGAAGAATTAGCAAAAATCAGAATTGAGGTAGGCAATAGAGAAAAATTTGGTCAAAATCATGAAACAACATGCAAATCAGATGGGATTTGGAACAAAGACCAAAATCTTGAGCAAGGCACAGTAAGGCATGAGGCTCCTGCAAAGTATAAAGAAAGATGTAATAAGGAGGATGGAAATGAAGAAAGCAGTCAGAAATCAGAAAAAATGAAGGGGCCTAACATATACATATATCAGGAGGAGATTGATGGGAACAAGGATACTGCAGGACAAGGAGAGATACAAAACAACATTACAGAATCAACACATAATCAAGATATAGGTGAAGTAGAAAATGTCATGCTTTTCTCTTCTCCCAAGGTGTGGATGGAAAAAACAGCTTCTAGAGCAGAAAAATAGGATTCTCAGCATTTGAACACTGATCTTATCCCTGAATCAGAGTTAACCACCCCGCAAATTGAAGGTGTTAGAAGAACTTCAAAATTTTGGCAGACACCAGATGGATATCCTTCCTCACCGTTCACCCCAGAGGAGATTTAGTCACAGATTCAGAATGATGGCAAAAGACTAGAAGTCTCTATCATTAAAGACTTTCAACAATTTTTAAATGAGGACCTAGAATTTACACCAGAGGTTGGATTATCAGAGGTTGAGGCTAATAGTCTTGAGCAGCTATCAGAGGAACTTATTAAGGTGTTTGAATTTGATAATTTAGATAAGATTACTACCTCTCAGAAAGAGAGGCTGATCCAAAAAATTATCAAACTGGGAGGAGATGATTATACTGCTGAAGATCTCCAAAGGGATATGATAAAGATCCAGATGGAGGATAGTGTAAGGAAGCAGGAAAAACAGAGTGCGAAGAAGTCAAAAGACAATCAGATAGGTGAACGGACAAACATGGGAGAAAGAGAGAATAAAAAACTGGAGGAGGACAGTCTCGGGAGTAAAATCTACAAAGAACTGGAAATGGAAGAATTTGAAAGAAAAAAGGAATGCATTTTTCCAACAGCACAAGAACTGGGTATATTTCAGAAAGAGCTTGGTATAGAAATGAATCAGGAAGGTATAACCTCTCCAAAATATGGTAAGCCAAAAGGGAAAAGGGGGAGGAGATCACTGAAGGATTTACATGAGGCTGAAGGCCTAGCTAGAGAACAAAGGAAAATTGATGAACTCCTAAACATGGGGAAGGGGAAGTGCCTTCCTAAGGCTACATGAGGATAACTTCATGGAATGCTAGGGGTCTAAATGCCCCCAGCAAGAAAAGGTTATTAAAACAAAATTTAAAAAGTTTTAATTCAAAAATAATATTAATTCAGGAAACAAAACTAAATAAAGTAGAAGGAGACAAATTTAACAAAATGTTAGGAATGTGGGGTTCAATCTTCATAGAGGCAATAGGTGCCTCAGGGGGTTTAGGAATTGTTTGGAACCCTAAGAAAGTTAGTCTAACTTATTTAGTTAATAACAATAATTGCATGTGTGCTAGTATAAAGAGCCTAAAATCAGATACGAAATTCATCCTAATCAATGCATATGGTCCTAATAATACAATAGGAAAAAAAATTGTTTGGGCTGAATTAAGTATGGTTATTTCAGAACACAAAGATTGTCCGATTATATTAGGAGGTGATTTTAATATGATTTTAAGTTTAAATGAGAAAATAGGGGGTACTCAACATCTCTCGCTATCATCAATAGAATTCAAAGTATGGATCGACAAATTTAATTTATTAGAAATTCCTCCAAGCAATGGTATATTCATGTGGAATAATAGAAGAAAGGATAACGATTATATCGCAGAAAAGTTAGATAGATTCTTTATTGTAGGAAATATCTCTTCTTACAATAAGAACTTCCAATCCTCCATTCTTCCCTTCGCAGGATTAGATCATTTCTCGGTATGTTTGGAGATTTCAGAACCTTCTAAACCATAGAGAAATCCTTTTAAGTGTGAAAAGATGTGGTTTCAGGATTCAAAATTTTTAGAACTGATTAAGACATGGTGGACTCAAGCGGACTTCGCTGGGTCCAGAATGTTCGTTTTCATTTCAAAACTCAAATTGTTGAAAGAAAACATTTTGAGGTGGAACAAAGAACACTTCAACAACATTTTTAAAGAAAAGTTGGAAGTTGAAGATAAACTGAAAAACCTGAACCAGGAAATTATAAAATATGGCATGAATTATGAGAAATATAGTTTAGAAAAAGAGCTCCTCATGAAACAAGAAGATATTATATCCAAAGAGGAAACCTTCTAGAGACAAAAATCCAGAGAGAAATGGTTGGAAGAGGGAGATCGAAACACAAATTTTTTTCACAATTCTACTATTCAGAATCGACCTCTATAGAAGATATCTAGTATCTCGACTCCGTAGGGTTTGCGTACAAAAAATCCTACAAAAATTGCAGACACGATAGTCTCTCACTTTAAAATTTTTCTAAATAATTATGAAGGGCCTAAAAGGGAAGCACAGGCCCAAATGCTCAAATTTATTCCAAAATTGGTCATGGAAGAAGAAAATAAAAATCTAAATAGACCAATAACATTGGAAGAGGTAAGGACTGTGGTCTTTAATATGAGTCTAGACAAATCTCCAGGTCTAGATGGGTTTCAAGCTTTCTTTTTTCAAAAATGTTGGGATATACTTGGAGAAGACCTATGGAGAGCAATTGAAGCATCAAGAAATGGTGGATCCTTGCTGGCTGAAATCAATTATTCATTCTTCACACTTATCCCTAAGAAGGAATGTCCGAAAAATCCTGGAGACTTCCACCCTATAGCTCTGTGCAACACTATTTACAAAATTTTCTCAAAAGTTATAGCCAATAGACTCAAGGCAATTATGCCAAAATTGATTTCTGAGGAACAAACAAGTTTTGTTCCAGGTAGATCCATTTTGGATGGCATACTCATTATTCAGGAAGCTATTCACTCGGCTTCCATAGATAAAGAACCATGTATTTTTATGAAATTAGATATACAAAAGGCTTACGATATGGTTGATGTGCGTTTCCTATGCAAAGTTCTAGAAGCATTTGGCTTTTCACGTCAATGGGTAAATATAATATTTAAGTTTATCTCAACTCCAAAGATTTTTGTTCTCATAAATGGGACTCCTGAAGGTTTCTTTGAAATCTCCAGGGGTATTAGGCAAGGAGACCCTCTATCTCCCTCTCTCTTCATTCTAATGGCTGAAGCCTTCGGTAGAGCAGTCTCCTATGCTTATCAGGTTCGAAAGATTTCAGGGATTTCTGTTACTAGAAACCTCCCTAACATTACCCATCAATAGTATGCAGATGACACTATTTTACCTGGCAAGAGTTCGATCCAAGAAGCTATGGGTTTTAAAAATATACTTCAAAATTATATGGATGCTTCAGGGCAGAGGGTTAATAAAGATAAATTTGAAATATTCTTTATGAACACCTCTCTAAAAATGGAAAACAAGATATGTGGAACTATGGGATATAGAAAGGGTATGTTCCCTTGTAAGTATTTGGGTATCTCCCTGGAAAAGAACTCGAGACACATCAAAGTTTGGTAGGATACGATTGAAAAGGTGGATAAGCAGATTGGAAGTTGGAAGAATAGATGGCTCTCTAAGGCTGGTAAGATTACTAAGATACGATATGTCCTCTCAGCCACTCCGATTTTCCCTTTGGCATGTCTTCCTCTCACAAATTGGATGTCCAAGTGATTCGAATCTAAACTTAGGAATTCCCCTTGGAAGGATAAGGAAAATGATAAGAAAATCGCTCTCATTAAATGGGACAATTTATGCAAACCTAAAGAATATGGAGGTTTAGGATTGAGGGAACCACAATGGCAAAATGAGGCTCTGGGAGCCAAACTTGTATGGAGATTATACCAAGAACATGAGCACAAATGGGCTAAAATTTTATATCATAAATATCTGGATCCAACAAAGCCGAAATCGCTGTTCAGAATGGGAAATTTTTCGAAAGGGTCGGAATGCTGGAATTTCATGGTGAAATGCAGGGGTATTGTTAGAAAATACCTAACGTGGGATGTAGCTGCAGGAGATAAAGCCTTGTTCTGGGAAGACTCCTGGGATGGGCTCCCCCCTTTAAACACACCTCCCAATTTAGAAAACCTAATAATAAGGCTAAAATCATTGTGGGGTAGTAAGGTCAAAGATTACAAAATTAAAGAATTGATTGATGGGGACTTCGATGGAGATGGTGGCCAATAGATGATTTAGATCTTGATCCGAAATTAGTTGTAGCCTTCAAAAAGATCATCTCAAATAGGAAAATAAAACAATCCGAAAGGCCAGATAGTCTTATTTGGGCTAATTCAAAGGATGGATTATACAACGTGAAACAAGGTTATCAAGCTATTATTCATTCACAGCAATGGAACTCGGTGGAGATCCCATTAAAATTGTGTTGGGATACAACTTGTCTTCTTAAGGCCAATTTCTTTCTATGGCTTGCCCTTCAGAACAGAGCTTTAACAGTAGACAGACTCGCTAGATTTGGTATAAATGGTCCTAATTGTTGTGTCATGTGTAAACAGAACAATGAAGATGCTGATCATCTCTTTCTCAACTATCCTTTCGCACAAAATTGCTGGGAATGGTTCAAGTCCTGACTAAACTAGGTTACCCCTCTACAGAATTCTCTTAAAGGGCTCCTATGTTCATGGCCCACAAATATGGGACATGGGGTCTATAGCAAATTCTGGAATATTTGCCCATCCATAGTTGTATGGGAAATATGGAAAGAAAGAAACCGTCGTATTTTTAAAGATCAAGAGCGAAATCTAGGTAGATTTATTCTAAATCTAGAAGCTTCAATAGTAGAAGTAATGAATGCTAATCTGAGGAAGACAGTGGATATGGAAGGATCTTTCTCATATTGGGATGGAATTATGAAGAAATTATGGTCCAACCTTATCAATCCACCACTGGTGTATGCGGCAAGCAATGAAGAGGCAAGGGAAAAATGTAAATGGGTCCCTCCTCCCCCAGGTTGGCACAAATTGAACTTTGATGGGGTAGCGAGAGGGAACCCGAGTATAGTCGGGGTAGGATGTATTTTAAATGATGAGAATGGCAGATGGGTAGCAAAGCTAGCTGCCCCGCTTCCTCCTGTTTCCAATAACGTGGTAGAATTTGAAGCCTTGGAGAAGGGTCTTCAGCTCTATCTTAAATTAAGCCTCCCCAAAATCCACATTGAAGGCGATTCTCAAGTCGTTCTTAACGCTATCAGACAAAAAAAGACCCCAAATTGGGTCTTGAATTTGAAACTCCAAGAAGTGTTAATTTTAATAGAGCATTTCGAGGAGATCAATATCAGTCATATTTATCAAGAAGGTAACTCATTGGCAGATGAACTTGCCAATAAGGGTGCGGATGGAGAATCAATTTTATTGTTCAAGTCAGATATCTCCCCCCCTTTATAATAACAAGATAGTTACTTATCAATATAATCAACTGCAGATTGATACAAAAGTTACCTTTTTGGGCAAATCCCAAGCCCAGATTTAGTTCCTATTCAAAAGAATTGCATTTATATTCAACCAATTCACAAGCATTAATATTCAACAAAATATTATCACATCAACTCAAGATATAATTTAAGCAATGTATCATATTGTCAAATATTTATATTCTTTAAAATAATGCTAATTCCTATATCCTTCTGATTCATAATCCTTCATAATAAATCACCTATCTTATAGTATTTAAAAATTATTTTGAAGGTCCAAATTATTAATAATTACTTAATACTAGTTTTTATATATTTATAGTCATATATATATATATATATATCATTTATATTATTTTAAACTACAGGTATATAGATATAATAATATATTCTTATATATATATATATATATATATATATAACCAAAGATCAAATATGTTAATCTATTCAGAGATATTAACATACCTGTGTTAGATAGTAACATTAACAAGTATTATAAGTATATAATTAGAATTTAATTATTGAGTACTTTTGGATTAGGATTAAGTCTATTATTTTAATCATTAATAAATTACGCCTTATTTATGATATGTAATTAGCATTCGTAATCTAATTATTAGATAAAACTATCCAAAACCTCCTTCTTCTAGGAACATGAATGATTATTCAGTACTGATATTAATTTTCATTATTCTTTCATTTCAGAAAGAGTACGTGTTGTTCCTTTTTCCCTGTATGTCTCTCCAAAATTGTTCCCAGTGGAGTATTTAATTATAGTTAGTTAATACCCGTCTGATTTGAGCATGCCAAAGCTGAGCATGATCTCACTCCCATCATCACAAGATATGGAAGGATCTCCCAAGCTTGTATGAATGACCTAAATTATCATGGCAGGGTACGAAGTTAGGTTCCAACATCTATGTGAGGTATATGTTAGAGTTCAAGCCAGTTCGTGATTATTCATGACCGCTGGTTCATTTAAAACTTTAAGGCATTCCCAAAATCGTAGCAGAAGGAAAGGTTTAGAGTGAAGATCTCTGGTCATAGTTTCCTCCCCTCTTAGTCTCTGCTTAGAACCTTTGGTATTGTAGTCCTCTAATCGAAGATGGAATCCAACATTCACGTCTTTCACTCTATCAAAACTAGAACTATGGCATTCTTAGGCAAAATCAAGCCTGAAAGATGGAGCCGGCTGTTAAGAATCACTGATGACATGATTAGATTTGTTGTTAACAGAGCACTGGGTGAAGAAATTTTTGATTATTCTGCAACTTGGAGGACAAATAGCTCCATCATCCGCTCTTTTATTGGGATAATGGTTAGGGCTAAGATCCCTAAGGAGGACATTATACGACTTTTTTTTGACATTCTCAGCCCAACGTGGAGGAAGGGGCTGAAAAAGGCCGTATACAACATAGATGATAATGGCAGAATTCCATACCCTGAAAAATACATGGGTCTCCCGGAGGGTGATGAAGAATTGAAGATGGCCCCTCGTCAACAAGCCCTAATCATGAGGGAAGGCCTAGCCTTCTATAAGGAATGGCCTCGTATGGAAGCCAAAATTAATTTTCTTTTACGCTGGAGAGGGATCATTGAAGAAGATAGCAACGAATGGGTATACAACCACCTCAAACTGCTTAATACATACATTGTGCTGGGAGTCTCCTTCGAGGATCTGAATGCTATCAATTTTGACATCCTCGAGTCTGAAAAAACAAGCAGGGTCTCACTACGAATCGATCTGCCCATGAATATGGCCACAGATGATATTGAAAATGAACCTGAAGTGCTTATGGTCACTCAGATAGAATAAGGATGGGGTAGGTCTCTTAGTAGTAAGGAATTTTATATGTAGTGTGTTAATATAGCTTGAAGAATCAAGTCTTAGGTTTGGTTTAAGTAGCTGGAGTAGCTCAGTAGTAGTATAAACTTTATGTTATACTCTGTATCGGACAGATTGATACCTCCTAATTTTGCACTCTATTTTGGAATACTAAGGGTCTAGGATCTAATCTCCTCCCATATAAAATCTTTTCTATGGTATATATATATGAACATGATAGAATTATGAAAGTTTAAAACCCCCCTCTAACTTGGGTTTGGATGGAAAACGTGTATATATAACTCTATCTTTTAAACAGTAGTATTTAGTTTAAAAGTATGAATGTTGTAGATGCTCTGGTTGGCTGTGAGAAATTGATCATCTGATTAAATTTAGGACTTCATGTAGTAATCCTCTGATGTATGAACATTATAGAACTAATTTGTCTTTGTGTTAAATTTCTTCTGGGTTTCTTCCACTTCCTTTTAGAATAGTATGTGTCTGTTTCTTATGGTTCTCCTGTAAGTTTATTCTAGAAGAAGTGCTTAATCAGAACTTTCATCTTATTGATGCTTCCTATTATGATTATTTTTCAAGTTTGTTTCTTATTATGTTGATGGGATTAACATAGATTAATAACAGTGCTCTGATCTAAAATTAGAGGATATGCTCTTTAAAATTCCGTTGTATGAATGAGGCTACTTTTGAGATATCTAGATAATCTTTCTTGAGCAAGATTAACTAGGCCTATTTTGGTTGGAGAAGCACTTGATTAATCTGCTAGAGTATTTATTCTCAAACCCTCATACCAAACAGGGTATCCTCTTGGTATGCCTTCGTGAAAGAGTGGATTAATGGATAATTCTTAGGAATTATTTGGATAGAGATTTAGTCTTCTAGATTGGTCTTTTAAAGTATATGCTATGAGAAGTCATTTGTGATTAATCCTATGACTTGAGGTTTTCACAATATCTGTGTCTTGGAAAATACTTTATTACTACTTTCCCAGCTATTGGTGTTTCACAGGTATTGATCAGGTGATATCCCATTTTGGTTAGCAATGAATGTACTCCTATAAACAAAGTTGCAGTTTAATAGGAAAGATTTAGACAACCAAAAGATGGATACGAGCAGATTCTTTTGCTTTAGATCTTTCTTTTAGGTTGGAGATAAGAGGATATTTGTATTTTACTCGCCTCGAAAGCAAATGTGAATAATAGGGGTATGCCCCAAAACCGTATGTATTGAAAATTTGAAATTGTGATATTATCTACTGGGGTATGCTCCTTTTATCATTGTAAAAACTAGGGTATGCCCCTTTTATCAATGTATAATATAGGACTACAGTCCCGGGCAAGACTGGAGGGTTTCTTTCCCCGTTCTTCCCTACTAGTGCCTGTCAGAACAGAGGACTTTCTGTAAGACTTTGATTTAATTATAATTTAATCAAGGCCTCGACCGTTTATTGATCAAAATTTTTTTTTTTTTTTTTTTTTAATGAATTTTGTAATTGGGCACATCCCAGAAACATGAAATATCTGTGCTCCCCTTAGAAATTATTGAATACCAATCTAAAATCAAAACTTTTTTTTTCAAAGTGTGTAGAATGGAGTCTAGTTTCTAAAACACTAACTTGTTGTGAAATTTTATGAACGAGCTAAAATTTACACCCCAATTAGTACATGTTGGTTTTTGAGAGAAAGTGGAGATACTTTCAAAAGAAATTATAGTTGAAAGGCTTGAAATAGTATGAATTAGAAATAAATTATATGGTCATATAGATAACACATAGATCAATACTCAATCATAAGGAAACTTGAAGGAGAGAACAAAAGAAAAATCAAGCATTTTTGTATGCTTGCTACAAAACATGTCTCACACCAATTTAGAGCCTCCAAACCTTTAGGTTGGATCCCTAAGGAAAATCCAAGACTTGGGTTTGGTCTAATCCAATGCTTTATAAAGCATGTGTGAGAAATAGTGTGCACACACTATAGTGCATGCACACAATGTAAAATATTTTTTAATTCAAGGCTTACATAGCATGCACACACTTTGTAAGTCTTGTATTTCAGTAGAGATGATGGATATGGAGAGAGTGAAGGAAAGAGGTAGAAAGGTAGATAGGTTAGAGAGTGAGAAAGAGTAGAGGATGGGGAGAGTAGGGAATAGGATGTAGAGAGAGTAGGGGGAAAAAGAGAGAGGATGGAGTGAGAAGGGGATGTAGAAAGAGCATGGGATAGGATGAAAAGAGAGGGATTAAGGGTAGGGGATGAGGAGGGAGAAAGGGAGGAGAGTGAGAGAAATAGAGATACAATGAAAGAGAGTGGGGGGGGGGGGGAGGGAGGGAGGGAGGGTGTGTGTGTGTGTGTGGGGGGGGGGGGGAGAGAGAGAGAGAGAGAGAGAGAGAGAGAGAGAGAGAGAGAGAGAGAGAGAGAGGGGGGGGGGGGGGAGAGAGAGAGAGAGAGAGAGAGAGAGAGAGAGAGAGAGAGAGAGAGAGAGAGAGAGAGAGTAGGAGATGGGAGAGGGTGGGATAGGGATAGGGGCAGTGAAAGAGGGAGGGAGGGAGGGAGGGAGAGAGGGAGAGAGAGAGGGTGGGGGGGGGATGACAGAGAGAGTAGGAGATGGGAGAGGGTGGGATAGGGATAGGGGGAGTGAAAGAGTGAGGCATGGAGGGAGGGAGGGAGAAAGAGAGAGAGGGAGAGAGAGGGAGAGAGAGAGGGGAGGGAGAGAGGGAGGGAGAGATGGAGAGAGAGAAAGAGAGAGTTTTCACATTGTGCATATGCACTATACAAGCTTTATAGTGCATACACACTATACACACTTTATAGTGCATACAAACTATACACACTTTATAGTGCATACACACTATATGAAAACACCAAAAAATGGTTACAAGGAAAGTTTGGGTCCCTACTGATCCATATTATCTAGTTTTGTTTGTATTATGTTTTGTTGTTCTAAAAAAAACATAGGTTTCATGGTATTGGAAGCTAGAAAATACCAAATTCAATCATTGGGTACACTATTTGAATGGATTTTGAACATTCTTTGTATAGAAAATGCTAGTGCACTCCTTTTAAAATATTCTTTGTTACTATAATGACAAATTTCATTATAATTTGACAAGTTGTTTAATATATAGCAAATACATTGAAATTTGTATGTTTGAATGAATTGATATTTGGAAATGCGTAGAATTTTTTATGTATGAATAATTCATTACAATATAACAAGTTGTTTAATATATATTTGTATTCATTGAAATAATTATAATTTTTATATGTATTTGAATGATTTGTTATTTATAAATTGTAAGTAATTCAGATGTTTGAATAATTTGACATGTAGAAATCATCATGATGCCAAGGAAGAAACCAAAAACTCAAACAACAAAAGAGAGGGAGAGAGATTTGACAATTAAAAGAGATAAAATGAAACTACTATGTGAACAAAAAAAATTGCAATGCAATAATGAAGAATTTTCTTTCAAAGAGGAACACGAACCACCAATACAAAGAAACAATGAGAAAGAATTGGAAAGACAGAGAATGAATGAGACTCTTACACTCAAGAAGACAATTGAATTGTCAAGCTACACCATTTTCTAATGTAAGAGTCATATCATCATCTAATGTTGAATAGACATCAATTTCTATATTTGATGATGTACACACTCCATCATGTCATGTTGAAGGCACAACATCAACGTATCAAGTAGGTGATATTCCATCTTTTTCATCTTATTGCCAAGGCACATCATTTCGGTTTAAGGTGTGCAATTCACTCAACTTTATGTTGATATTAAAAATGTTGAGGAAATGGAAGATATTATAACACCTTCTAAAATTCATTTTAGAAGATCAATATATTTGATTGATATTGATACTAACATTTTGAAATCAATGTCTAACAAGATTAGCAAGTGTACTTATCAAAGAAAAGCTAATCATATGTGGAGACTATTCTTTGAAGAATTAAATGTGATAGGTCAATGCCAATTATTTGTTGAAAGGACGACGAATTTGAAATTTAGGCCCATTATGAAGATTCTTGGGCTAAGAATGATGGATCAGTCAATTGAAAAAAACATTGCAAAGAATCTAATGAGTGCATATGATAAAGTGGGTTCCAAATCATGCACCAAAGATAGTAATATCACAAGATGCATACTTACATCAACAATAGTAAGTACCAAATGAAGAAATATTGACTTATGAGAAAGACAAGAAAAATATTGAAAATTAGTAGAAGTACTCTAAGGAGAGCCATGGTAAGGCATGAGAGAGTGGAAGATCCAACATAAAATGAGTTATGGACATTTAGTGGTAGAATAACATGAAAGGATAAAGAAATTAGTGAAGCTTTGAAATCATTGATTGAATATTTTTGGACAAATAACACGTGTGTTTCCCCTAATAAAAGAGATATTTTAAGAAGGAGGATTGGTAGCCGAAATCATGATTCACATGCAAAACATTTTTGGACTCAAGTCAGACACAATTTTTTGCAAAATTTATTTGTATATATCCTCAAATTCAAATAAGTCAAAGATTTTTTGAGATACGTAAACATTTTTATGTGAAGATAAATCACACAAGTACAACTTGTTGTTGTAGGATACATATTGATTTTTCTAACCATTTTGATGTTTTTAGGCATATATTTGTGTTTTTGCATTCTAAGTTTGCTTTGCAAGATATGAGCCACCCAGATCTTCAAGGGAATTCATATTCAATAATTTATGTGAAATAGGGAACGATCAATTTTTTTTAGAATTTGTCATGCTTGGATGGTACATGCTTATTTTGCAATTCTTTCTAGCTTTTATCAAATTGTAAACATATGGATAGTACACATGCAATTGGAAATCAAATAGTAGATTACAAAAAGTATAAGATAGTGACATATGCTCTAAAAGATGGGATACATGGTAAAATATGTGATTTATTCATTGAAAAGATTCTAGTGTATGAGTTCATGAAGATTTTTCATGAAAAGATTATTTATGAGTATGCAAGGCATACAAATAGAGCTAGATGGTTGGATTTGCAATTCAAGTTGTGCAAGGATACATTTCCACTGGATACCATTATTTTGGTTGTAGACTTTGTAGAGAACTACACACTACAACCACAAAATGAGGTGTAAACAAAGTATTATACTTCTCAACAAGTTTGCATATTTATTCACATAACATTAATGCATTCACCTACAAATACAGAGGATGACAAGAAGATATTGAGGGAGTACCATTTTTACATTAGTGATGATTGATCACATTCTACAAAGTTTTTACATGGTTGCTTTCAAATATTTTATGGAGAATTGGCTAACAAGGGAATACCACATTGCCAATACATTATTTGGTTAGAAAATTGTGCATCTTAATTCAATAATGCACAAATATTCTGTTGGTTGAGCATGATGCATCTAGAATTCAATATATGTAGAATTTCACAGAGGCTAGTCATGGAAAGGGAGAGCATGATGGTGCAGGTACATGCATTAAAAGAGTCTAAGATCATGAAGAATTAAAGTACAAAGATGGAGAAACACTAACAGATACAAAATCCATCATCCAGTAGTGTAATGCTACAATGGGTCCGTGTAAGGAAGGTGAGTCTATGGTTTGTATATTTTTTTGGTTGATAGATGATACTAACATTGCACCATATGAAAATTGTTGCACATTGATAGGATCAAGTGAGTTTCATTCTTTTAGAAGCTTTGATGCAGGTTCATGGAGTATTTGAACCACCTCACAATAGGTGTATCATAGTCATGCACTAGGCCTTGCTTAGGAATAATATATTCAAACTAAGGACTATTTTCCCCACCATGAGGTGCATTTAATCTTATCAACCCACAGACATATACTTGAAATGGTTGGCACAGTATGTGCACTAGGTCTCTTAATGAGTCAGTAAGCTTATGTTGCAGGAAAGTAAAAATGCAAGGAAAAGAATTTACACTACTGCTGCAGGAAGGTAAAACACTTAACTCTATGAATACTAGAAATACAATGGAAAAGATAACATACATTCCAACTTGGCTCATCCACTAAAATTGTTCTCACATATGCTGCAGGAACATTCATAAAGTGCGATGCTACAAGAAGGAACTTACTACTTCTACTTAAGATACTAATAATGCTTAAAAATAAATCTATTCTATCCTAATCTAATCCACCTCCCAAATGGGCCCCCGTGGTTGGCTTCTCTAAACTATTAACATAGGATAAAAGCCAAAGAAAACTATTTCATTCCATTTAGATATTTTTTACATAACATAGAATTGTAAAACACAACTATAAAAGTTAACAGTCTACTCTTAGAACTTTTCTTCTTGCTCATTAAAAAAAACTTAACACACTGGGGTTGATTCCTACATATATAGGAGATCAACACTTTATTCCATAACATAAAAGTAAATGTCCTAGCTTTAAATCTGGAGGAGAGAAAATAGGAAGAACAACTGAAGGTGGGAAGAAGAAATAACAGCTTAAGGTGGGAATAATAAAGTCTTAACATCTGCTCACCACAGAGTAAATGTAGAGAAGGCAATGAATCTTCATAGCTCCTCCTTACTCGCTGTCATGTTTTCTGGGACCGTTACAACTTTCTCCACTATGGTTGCTCTTTAGTGCTCACTTCTCCTTGAATTTTGTTGATGCCTACTTTTTGAATCCCTCCAATCATCTTTCAGTCTTCATTAACAGGTTAGTTATGACACAAATCATGTTTGCAAATAAACATTTATCCAATTAAATTCAAACATAAGAACACACATTTTGATAACTATTTGAAATACTGCATACTAGATATAATATGAGCAAAATATGACATAGTTTCTACCCCATAGGTTCATCAAATTTTCGGTAAACATACGTCCATAAGTGTTTTAAAAAAGAAAAATAGAGTATCAAAAAACTGTCTTAAACACCACAAAATAAAGGAAAATTTTAGTCTCATCAGTATCCACACACAAAAAATGACATGCTTTTTTCCATCATGTGTAGAGGAAAATTGGGATGAGTGTGAGTTGACTGAATGGGTGGGCAAATTGGATCTATGGATTTTGGATCCAATTGACACCTATTGTCCCCCACAAACATTGAAAATGGTAGAGATGGATTCATCCATTGAATTTGACCACTTGTATGATCTAGTGCAACTTGGTAATATATATCTATGTAAATTCAATATGCAACTTTATAACTTTTACCTTAGTATTTGCTAAATTAATGAGTGCATTATGTGCATTTATCACCGCAGGCCATGTTTTTGTTGTTATTACACCTAAAGACAATGAAGAAGGGACATATTATTATTTATGTCATTGTGTCCAGGCCAATTATTTTTGGATCACTCAATTACAAATGGTGAAGTTTTAGAGTATCATATAGGTGTGGTGGTTGCAACTGGTACATGACTTAGATGATATTTTATAAAGAACCCTAACTTGTGGTTTTTCAAGGATTAGGAAATAGAGAGGACGATTCTTCATTATTCGAACCTTGTTATTATGTCAAATGTCCACTTGATCAAAAATGAAGGAAAACCACATAAAAAGACTCTTTGAAAGGTTTGCAAGTCAGACCACGAGGCAATACTTGAGATAATAAAATGTAGAGAAAATCCATGTGGTTCATTAGATCGAATATAATTACAAATTTTTTATATGTAGCATTTATACATATATATTTTTTGGGCAATATTGGAGGTTTTCTCTCTTATCTCTTTCCTACAGGCTCCTTTTAGAGCTTAGTTGTCTACTTGAAATATTTGTTGACTTATCTTAAATTAGATCCATTATTGTCTAGTTGAAAAATTTGTTGACTTTTCTTATATTAGATCCAAAGATTATTCGATCTTTGATTTATATTTCATTTTTAATACACATTTCTACTCTGTTACTTCCTCGTCCCATCTCATTGACCGCTTGAATGTTCTTGGGCACACTAGACAAAATTGACCCTAAGAATCACTAAATGCCATAGGGTAGCAATATTTGACGAGGCATATCTTGGAACTCGTGTGAGGTATAGATGCAATTTTGTGTGCTCAAGAACTCATGTGCTCCAGGATCATGTTTTCAATGCCTACAATTACCTCTCTCTCTTTTTTAGAGATTTGATTCTTTTTGATTTTGCGGCCTCATCTCAAGTGATGTTGAAACTTGTAGTGTTGGCCAATACAAAGTTGCCAACTAATGAGTCTCTCTAACCATTCATTGTGGGATCAAACTTTCTACTTTATTAGCTCTGAATGGCTAGGTAAACCCTATTTCCAAGCTTTTCCTATATAGTTGATTGCTTGAATGTTTTCAGGCACGCCATATGGAATTAACTCTAAGAGTCACCAAATGCCATAGGGAAATGATCTTTGATGGGGCTTATCTTAGAGCCTATACAAGGTATCAATGCAAGAAGATTGTGTTGTTGATACCTACAATAACCTTTCTCATGTTTTGGAGATTTGATTCTATTTTTATTTTGTGGTCATATCTTGAGTGATGCTGAAACTTGTAGTGTTGGCTAGTACAAAGTCCCCAATTGGTGAATTTCTCTAGCTATTTGTCATGAGATCAAACTATCTGATCTATTATCTTTGAGTGGCTGGGTAAACCCTAGTCCCAAGATCATTTTGACCCATTGATCACTTGAACAATCTTGGGTACGTCAGACAAAATTGACCTTGAGAGTCACTAAATTCCATAGGGCAGTGATATTTGATGGGGCATATCTTAAAGATCATGTAAGGTATCAATGCAATGTTAGGTGCTACAAGATCATGTTGTTGATGCCTACAATAACCTCTCTCTCTCTCTCTCTCTCTCTCTCTTTGGAGATTTGATTTTGTTTTGATTTTGCAGCCACATTTGTGATGATGTTGAAACTTGTAGTGTTGACCAATACAAAATTGCCAATTGGTGAATCTCTCTAACCATTCGTTGTGGGATCGAAATGTCTACTCTATTAGCTTCAAGTCTCTAGGTAAACATATTCATAATTCCTATGAAACTTGTAGAAGATTACAACAATGATGTTTGTTTCATGGTATATTGTGATAAGGTATACATTCAAGTAGTCAAACCTAGACTGGCATGGGTTAAGCTTCTAAAATATGAGGTTAACATTGATGACACCAAGGATATCATTGAGGCACTATTGAATAAACTTATAGATCCCAAGGCTACATATTTTGGTACACATGAAGCCAAAGCTAGAATAAAACTTGAAATAAAGATTCCTCAATCAATTAGCAAAGGAAAGAAGAGGATAGCAAAATTGAGGCAAGAAAGTTCTACTCTCCTAATGACAAAAGGTAAAGGAGATGATGTGGAAGAAGATGATGTAGAAGATGAGGTAGAAGAAACTAAATCAGAAGAAGAGCCAATCAAGAGGAAAGGTAAGGTTATCATAACCATAACTACCAAGTCATCTACTGTAGTATTCACTAGAAGAGCATCCAGATCAAGAAAGAAATTGAAATTAGGTGAAGAAGAAGTACAGGATATTATTTTCAAATGGCCTTTGCCTACATTTCAAGAGAAACTAAAAGAGACTGATTCAAGATCTAGCATGGAAAACTTTAAATCAATGGGATATGAGACCAAGAATGCAAAAAAGAAGAAGCAAGTTGAAGACATGATTATGTCCAAGTTAGGTAAATGGAAATATTCACCCGATCAACTTGTGCAGAAAATTCCCAATGAACTGATGGAAAGAATAAAACCTAGATTGGAACATGCTAAGAAGATTACAAAGGATATATTTGAACAAACTCTAAGGCAACTCATGCCAAGTTTTAATGATAAAGAAGTGAAAAAAATCTATCAAGAAGAATGAAGAAAAACTTACTCTAAAATTCAAAACTTGCTTGATATTGGTTAATGACATATAATATGTGGTGAAGACTGCCACTACTACTTGGAAGAATATCTACAATCTTCATCAAAAGAGTGATTTTTTTGTTCATGTTAGTGATAAAGATGATGATGAAGATGACAAGGAAGAAAAGGAAAATGATGATGAAAAAGAAATAGATGATGTTAATTAGGATGATGAGGAGCAAGAATAGGAAGTTACCGAGGAGAATCTCCTTGAGATTCAGAGTATTGAGGAAACTAACCTAGAGAAGATTGCAATAGTGGTTATGGTCTCATTTCCTCACTCTTTGAGCAAAGCTTTAAAGCCATCAAGTTGAGAGAAAGCTTCTATCAAGTTGGTTGTGGAAACCACTAAAATTCCAAGCACCCAACCAATCTTTGTACCTATTCAGCTAAGTACTACATTGATTGAAGTAATCAACACTTCATCTACCAAGTAGCTAGCACTTCCTCCTTCATCAAATTTGGCTACATAGCAACTAGGTATTTCTTTAATCAGTGCAATATATACTTTTGTTACTAGTCCTTCTATTTCTACTGTTGTTACAATCCCTAGTGTATATATAGTTCGTACAAAGATAGTTGAGAGAAAGCCTCAACCGAGTACCAAGGTTTCTAGCAAGGGTAAAGATAAAGAAGAAGACATTGATCTTGATGAGGATATAGTTATTTTGAATTGAGATATGTCTACTTTGAATCTTGATCAAATGCACATAGTAGGTGAGCTATTGCAAAAGAAAGCTAAGCAACATATGTTTAGAGAGGAGAAAAATAGAGAAAACCAAGTGCTAGAAGATGTAAAGAACATACTTGCAGATGCACTCAGTACCAAGGTTGATACTACTCAACCTATTTTGGTTCAATTAGTAGAAGTTGTTCAGAAATTTAATGAAGATCTGAATGGGAAAGAAAAGTTATCTTGCAGTTTATAGTGTTAACCAAGTAATTCAGACTCTACTGAGTTCTACAATTGCTATCAAGTTCTAGAAACAATATTTAGTTCATAACGAACAATATCTACCAAGCTAGTGATTATCAGTGTAAACCAAGCTTCATAGTGTTTACCAAGTTTCATAGTGCAAACTAAGTTCTATAGTGTTTATCGAGTTCACAACATTAGTGATGTGAACCTAGTGTTGACCAAGATAGGATGTGTCAACCAAGTGATTTAGTTTAGCTTGTAGTGATAGTGTTGATCGAGCTATGCAGTGTCAACCAAGCGATTCGATTTATATGTTGAGTTTCATAGTGTTTTTTGAGTCACCAGTGCTAACCAAGTTTAGACTACTTGGAAGTGATTAGTATGAACCAAGATTCTACATCTACTAAGAGCATGACAATGCCAAGTGCTGATAATGGTTACTGAGTATCAAAACCTCACCGAGTTTTTCTTCAGAACTTGAATACCAGCAGTTGGGCTGACTTTGTGTATTTTGGTGAAACTTTTATTGTTGTCGACTTCAATGAATTGTAATTTGGATTGGTATATATTTAATGTATTGTATCACATCTAAAAAAAAGTAACATGTAATAGTAGATATATGTGAGAGAGAAAGTGTAAAGTAAGAAGGCTACAAGTAGTATAAGGAGTAGCAAACTTATATATCACAACAAGGTGATCATTACACTCCAAAGGAATCTCAACCACAAATCAGAGTTACAAATTAGAGATCAGCCACTGGTTCATCCTAATAGATGGAACAATTAAAATCCTTTCACAAGGTAGACTTAATAGTCTTTTGTAAATCTCGTTACCAAGTGCATACTTCATTGTATGTTTTGTAAATCATTTAAAAAGGTGGACCTAATAGTCCTTATTGCTCCTAATAGGGTAGATCATTAGAAGTGATCATTGTAAGGCTTAACAAGCCAACTTTATTCTGTAGTACTAAAGCTTGTGGGTATCATCCCCATCCTAGTTTTACTTTCTATTTGGAAGGTTTTGGGTCACCATATTGTGTGTCAAAGTGTTATGAATGTTTTAATGCTTTTAGTTTTTCATACATGCAATTAGATCAAAATACATATGAAGGATTGATTGGTGAAGTAAGAATAAGTTCTATTGGTTCCTGATTCACCCCTCCCCTCTTAGTAACCTAGCCTATCTTATATTTCCAACAATTGGTATCAGAGTTTTGTGGTTCTCAAAGAAGAAGTTTAATAGCTTGAACAAAGATCAGAGGCAATGGAGGTATTTAGACTTGATAAGACTATTAACAATGAAAAGATGGATTTGGAATTGGCTACTGGGCAACTTAAGAAAGAAAAGGAGAAACTCTCTCCATCCTTGAAAAGAAGAAAAGATCTTGCATCACAGATGAATGAAAAACTCTACACTGAAGAAAGAATTGAAGATATGTATTCATAAAGTAATTTAGATGAAGCTAATGAGGCAATCAGAGAACTATTAGGAAAGAATGGTAACCTTCAAGAAGTTAGAAAGCTGAAAAGAGAATAAGAAATTCAGTTAGTAAGATTGTGTGAAGTCATGGAAGAAAAAGACAAGGAAAAAGAAGAGATAGAAGGAAAGAACAATGAAATTTAACATTTATCCCTTCAACAAGAAGACTTCATTGATCAGCTTACTAATGCAAATGAAGAAATCATGAATCTAACATCAGAGAATGAAAGATTGCAAAATGATCTAAACACTAAAAAGAAAACCAAAGAGAGGATGATGAAATCTCAAGTAGACATGAATATGTTGAATGAGAAAAATCAACACAAACAAAATCAACACAAACAAAAAGGCAAAGCAAGAATTGGATATATAGAAGAAGATGAATCATCCAAGGAAGGAGCTCAAAAGAATCAAATACCTACTTGCAATCACTATGGTAAGTTAGGTCATACATCAAACAAATGTTGGAATAATGGTAAAGCTAAATTCAATGAAAAATGTTACAATTGCAATAAGTATGGTCATAGAGATAATGAATGCAAAGAGAAACCAAAATTTGAAGGAAAATGTCATGAATGCAAGAAGCATGGGTACAAATCTTCTGAATGCAAAACCAAGATAACGAGCCTAGTAGAACAAATTGTGAAAGCCATATTTGGTTGGGACTATAACACATGGTGTAGGTGCCATTACTATGGAGAATTTGGATACATTGGAGCAAACTGTGTGAAACATCACATGAGGACAAGAGACACCACCAGAATTTTTTTTATTTGTACAAAATTTGGACACCTTACCAAGAATTGTATGAGTACTTGAAGAATTGAAGATGAAAAGAAAGCCAAGGCTGACAACATTAGAAAGTAGATGAGACAACAATGGATTCTAAAATCTTCTAAGAATGCAAGTCTGAGCCATGAAGCACATGTCACTCAAGAATTGGGTGACTCAAGCATTTCCACTTGATCTCCCATAGGGATATCTAGAACTAAGACTTTAAAGTAGACATCTTACATCAGTTCCAGTCAGTTAGAAGGAAATATTGATATCAACATTCAAGATGCAAAGGGATCACTGAGTATCTAAGGAAAATCTAGACCTTACCGAGCTAGGTCGAGTTGCAAGACCCTACCGAGCAAGGTCAGGAGTAACTAAACATTGTGTAGACACTGAGTTGTGGATAACTCTACTGAGCACTAAGATCAAACTAAGTGGAAGACAATCTATCACCAAGAAAATGATCATACCAAGCATTTATGACAATTGGAAAGTGAAATTTGTTAAAAAGGAAGAAATCAAATTCATTTGTCACCGTGAATTTTTGAAGAGCCACTTGTGAAGAGTGATTTTTGTGCTTCCAAGTGATCTGTGCAATTTGTTGTTGAAGTTTTCTGTGTTTTCAAAAACCCCACCCAACATGGCATCCTCTAGTAGCAAGAACAAGAAAGGATCTGAGATGTTGGTTTGAGTAGCCAATTGGAAGGCACCAAACTTCAATTTAAGTCCAAAAATTGTGAAAACACTTGATCCAACTGGAGCTTAGTCAGAGATTCCACCAAAGGTACTATTGATTAATGATATTTTCTTACATTTCCATTATTCAATTCAAGTTATTAGAACCCTATAAATGGACAAGGCTTTGGAAAAGTTAGGTGTGAATGGTACATTGAAACTCGAGCATCAACACTTGGAGGCCAAGGGTTTAACCCACATTCTACATATGCCCCGACACTTCTAGATAAAATGGATAAGGTTCATCCTTAGTCATGTACACAACATGCAACTACTGTTGGAGCAACAACCTATTTTAATAACAAAGAAAATGATTCATTAAATCATAGGGTTCCTAATGTTGACCAAGGGTAAGACTACCAAAACCCTAAGTTAGGTAGAACTGGAAAGCAAAACTCTCACCAAATAGGATGGAAGAGGTATAAAGATTAGTTGTGTAACTGACATGGACCTAAAATTTAGAATCTATGTGATAGCACATAAAATCCATAGCTTCATCCATCTCAACAATGTATCATGTGAGGCAGTTGATCTAGCTCTCAAGGTGGTGAAGAACAACATGTCCTTCAACCTTGCAAAGCTTATGCTAAACCAATTCAACAAAAACATGGAGAGCATCAGCTTTTCAAAGTATATCCCATGTAAATTTGGTTCACTCTTAACCTGTTTATTCTTCTTTGTGAAAAAGTTTTTCCCTTCAAAAGGTACAGTCATATGGAGAAAAGATGTACCAATACTATATTAGATCAATGAGTATATAGTAGAAATGGGTGAGAACTTTGTAAGTATCATGGATAATTATTTTGATTCATTCAAAGAAAAGATGAATAACAGATTCATAATTCCTATGAAACTTGTAGAAGATTACAAGGATGATGTTTGTTTCATGGTAGATTGTGATAAGGTATACATTCAAGTAGTCAAACCTAGATTGGTGTGGGTTAAGCCTCTAAACTATAAGGTTAACATTGATGAGACCAAGGATATCATTGAGGCATAGTTGAATGAACTTGTGGATCCCAAGGCTACATATATTGGTACACATGATGAAGCCAAAGCCATAATAGAACTTGAAACAAAGCTTCCTCAAGTAGTTAGCAAAGGAAAGAAGAGGATAACAAAATTGAGGCAAGCAAGTTCTACTTTCCTACTGATAGAAGGTAAAGGAGATGATGTGGAAGAAGATGATGTAGAAGATTAGGCAAAAGAAACTAAATTAGAAGAAGAGCCAGTCAAGAAGAAAGGTAAGGTTATCATAACTAGACCTACCAAGTCATCTACTACAGTATTCACTAGAAGAGCATCCAAATCAAGGAAGAAGTTGAAATTAGGTGAAGAAGAAGTAGAGGATGTTATTTTCAAATGGCCTCTACCTACATTTCAAGAGAAACTAAAAAAGATTGATTTTGGAGCTGGCATGGCAAACTTTAAATCACTGAGATATGAGACTAGGAATGTAGAAGAGAAGAAGTAAGTTAAAGACATTATTATGTCCAAGTTAGGTAAATGGAAATGTTCACCTAAGCAACTTGTGCAACAAATTTCCAATGAACTAATGGAAAGAATCAAACCTAGATTGGAACATGCTAAGAAGAATACAAAGGATATATTTGAACAAAATCTAAGGCAACTCATGTCAAGTCTTAATGATAAAGAAGTGAAAAAAATTCATCAAGAGGAATGAAGAAAAACTCACTCTGAAATTCAACACTTGTTTGATATTGGTTAATGACATAGAAATGTGGTGAAGACTACCACTACTACTTGGAAGAATATCTACAATCTTTATTAGAAGAGTGATTTTTTTGTTCATGTTAGCGATAAAGATGATGATAAAGATGACAAGGAAGAAAAGTACAATGATGATG
Organism: Cupressus sempervirens; assembly: GCA_028749045.1. Classification (NCBI taxonomy): domain Eukaryota; kingdom Viridiplantae; phylum Streptophyta; class Pinopsida; order Cupressales; family Cupressaceae; genus Cupressus; species Cupressus sempervirens. The sequence goes on from CM053785.1 coordinate 485,879,258, forward strand.
AAAAAGAAATAGAAGATGTTAATCAAGATTATGAGGAGCAAGAACATGAAGCTATCAAAGAGAATCTCCCTAAGATTCAGAGTATTGAGGAAACTGACCTAGAGAAGATTGCAACAATGGTTATGGCCTCATTTCCTAACTCTCTGAGAAAAGCTTTAAAGCCATCAAGCTCAGAGAAAGATTTTTACGAGTTGGTTGTGGTGACCACTATAATTCTAAGCACCCAACCAATCTTTGCACTCATTTAGCTAAGTACTATATTGACTAAAGTAATCAACACTTCATCTATCGAGTAGCTAGTGCTTCCTCCTTCATCAGATTTGGCTACACAACAACTAGGTATTTCTTTAATCAGTGCAATTTCTACTTTTGTTGCTAGTCCTTATATTTATATTGTTGTTACAATCCCCAGTGTACATATATTTAGTACAAAGATAGTTGAGAGCAAGCCCCAATTGAGTACCAAGGTTTCTAACAAGGGAAAAGATAAAGAAGAAGACATTGATCTTGATGAGGATATAGTTATCCTAAATTGGGATATCTCTACTCTAAATCCTAATCAAATACACATAGTAGGTGAACTATTGCAAAAGAAAGCTAAGCAAAAGAGGCTTAGAGAGGAGAAAAATAGAGAAAACCAAGTGCTAGAAGATGCAAAGAACAAACTTGAAAATGCACTTAGTACCGAGGTTGATACTACTTAACCTATTTTGGTTCAATTAGTAGAAGTTGTTCAAAAATTTAATGAATCTAAATGGGAAAGAAAAGTTATCTTGCAATTTGTAGTGTTAACCAAGTAATTCAGGCTCTACCAAGTTCTATAGTTGCTACCGAGTTCCAAAAATAGTATTCAGTTTGCATCGAGCAATATCAACCAAGTTGGTGATTATTAGTGTAAACCAAGCTTCATAGTGTTTATTGAGTTTCACAGTGCAAACTGAGTTCTCTATTGTTTACCAAGTTCACAACATTAGTGATGTAAAACTTGTGTTGACTGAGACAAGATGTGTCAACCAAGTGATTCAGTTTATACCGAGGTAACAGTGATAGTTTTGACCAAGCTATGCAGTGTCAACCAAGTGATTTAGTTTATATGTCAAGTATTGTAGTGTTCAGTGAGTCACACGTGCTAACCAAGTTCATACTACTTAGAAGTGATTAGTATGAACCAAGCTTTTATATCTACTGAGAGCATGATGATGCCAAGTGCTGACAATGGTTGTCAAGAATCAGAAGCTCATCAAGTTTGTCTTCAGAATTCGAGTACCATTGGTTGGATCGACTTTTTGTATTTTGGTGAAACTTTTATTGTAGCCATTTTTGATGAATTGTAATTTGGATTGCTATGTATGTAATGTATTGTATCACATCCAAAAAAAAGAGTAACATGTAATAATAGATATATGTGAGAGTAGAAGTGCAAAGTAAGAAGGCTACAAGTAGTATAAGGAGAAAAAAAGATTTATCTATCATAGCAAGGTGATCATTACACTCCAAAGGAATCTCATTCAACAAATTAGAGTTGCAGACCATAAATCAACTACTGGTTCATCGTAATAGATGAAATATTTAAAATCCTTTCACAAGGTAGACTTAACAGTCTTTTGTAAATCTCTTTATCGAGTGCACACTTCATTGTATGTTTTGTAAATCCTTTGACAAGGTGGACCTAGCAATCCTTATTGCTCCTAACAGGGCAGATCATCAGAAGTGATCATTGTAAGCCTTAACATGCCAACTTTATACTACAATACTAAAGCTTGTGGGTATCATCCCCACCCAAGTTTTACTTTCTATTTGGAAGGTTTTTGGGTCACCATATTGTTTGTCAAAGTGTTATGAATGTTTTAATGCTTTCAATTTTTCATACATGTAATTATATCATAATACATATGAAGGATTAATTGGTGAAGTAAGAATAATTTTTATTGGTTCTTGATTCACCTCTCCCCTCTCAGTAACCTAGCCTATCTTATATTTTCAAAAAACCCTAGTTCCAATCTCGTCCCACCCCATTGATCACTTGAACATTCTTGGGCACATTGGATGGAATTGACTTAGGAGTCACTAAACATTGTGTGTCGATATTTGTAAGAATAAAAAGGATACAAGAAGTTGAAGATGACATCATAAGGGTGTAGAATCCATCACCATACAAAGGAGGTCAAAGGTAGTGTAGTCAATGTATAGTGGATAATAACACACAAAAGATATGTAAGAAAAGATGCAACAACTATAGCTATAGGAATCATAAGAATAACATATTTAATATGTTTACATGAATGAAGCTCTTGAAGAGATGGATAAGCAAGCAACCTTGATATCAAATTCCAGGAATAAATTAAAATAATTATTTTAAGTCTTCTTGTGTTGTGAATATAAAGCATATATAAACTCTTGACATCTTTATGATGACTCTAAGATTCAAGCATAAACATTTACATAATGAAACCAACTCAAGATTTAAATTTCAATGTCAATTGTATAAAAATAATAAGAATTCAAGTTTTACTATTTTCATCTCGACTAATCTTCAAAATAGTTACTCATAATCAAAATTACTCATAACTTGTACAATCTAAATACAAATTAATATCATAGCCTTATTGACATGTCAAAAGATATATCAAAGCTTATTATAGTGATTCTTACCCTTATTTTGGATGCAAATTACATTAAAATGAATACCTAAAATGTAAACAAGAAAACAAGAAATATATTATGATAACCAACAATGTCATACATGAACAAACCAATGCATCAAATTTGTAAGTCTATTAATTTCATGCATCAAATATATGTCATATATCAAATATATAATGTCATGTATACATAAAATGTATGTCAAATATGTCCACTAACATAAAATCCAAGATATATGTCCACTATTGCCTATACGTGTGTCCATCCCTATATCTTCTCCTTCCAATGAGGGAAAGAAAAAAAATTCCTAGAGGTCTTCCATCATTGTGTAGAGGGAGATGATGGGGATGCTGGTGTCTTCCTCACACGCTTTCTCATCCTCTTGTTTAGGCTCCTCTCTAATTAGTGTTGGTAAAAATAAAGTATATATAAATCAATAATTATTATACATTGAAATAAAATATATGTACAAAAAATTAATTATTTTCTTACCATCATCAAATAGTCACTCTGTACGTCCACCTCAAAGGCTTGTGGATGATCAGGAGTAACAAGGCCCCACAAACAATTCAATCAATATAATCACTTGATCATACTTATAAATACCATTTGAAATTCCAATACTAACTATTATAAATAACAAATTAAACTATGAAAAATCTTTCATACCTCAGTCAATGGCTCTAAACTAGCCATATAATTTACATTTTTTACATAGAATATAATTTAATCAAATGAATTAAATTAACATGAAACAAATGTACCTCTACGAAGCTCATATCATGCCTAGGCTCAAAGTCTTTTGTGAATGTTGATGGTCTAGTAGACAGCTAATGCACATGGATAATTTTTTTTGTTAATCCTTCATATGATTACTTAATAAATATATGTATTAAATAAAATGATTAAATCAACTCATTCTTGTCGACTCATCATCGAGACATAAAATGGGATAGGGGAATTTGTACTAGGGCCATCAACACTCTTACCTTGAATTTTGAACAATGTCAAGGCATGCTAATTTATTAGTCATTCATTGTACATACGAAATGTGATCAAATTAGTTTATTATAATTGTAAAAATTTACCCGTGTCAATGCCAAATGTCTCACTTAGGAAGTCATCAATGACTATCCCATCATCCATAGTGTCTCCAATGTGACTTCCAAACATGCATAAGGATCCACATGATTACACATGTCACTATGATGCAAAGAAGGCTCCTTCTTAACTAATGTACTAGCATAATAAAAGAGGGTCTGTGTCAAAGCATTGCTATTCCCTAAGGTATCAGTCTTTACATGTTCCTTCACAACTGAAGGAATAATGACATGCTCAACCTATGGCTTGACAATAGGCACCCTTACTGCATTAAGGTCATGATGTGCCCCCAACCTCTCAAATGATGACCCCCCATCCCTACCTTGAGAATCTAACATGTCAAAATAATTGGGGATCTCCCCGAGGACAAATTCACAATAAAATTTCCTTAAGAAATATATTGGAACCTTGTGATTATTGCAGGGAGGGGCATCAAAGACCATCCACCATCAATCCCAAAAGTTATTTCTAATATCATCATGGATGCACTAGTGGATGAGAAACCTTTTAGTTGTAGTTTTAACAGTGTCTTCTTCTCTTGACTTTTTAAACAATGCACATATGTCATCTTTCGTTATGTCCTTGTTTTTTACATCTTCATTGGATAATTTGTTTGCATACTATATTCTTTGTTCTTCTCTCTTAACATACCAAATATCCAACTAACCACTAAAAAAGCTACTTGGCTCACAATGGACTCAAGGGAGGATGCCAATTGTGCTCTCGTAGGATTAGTTTGAAGGATTGATCAATACAAATCCATAAAGCCCTCGAACACCTGCATGTAAAAAAATTGTCATAGAAGAAAAAGACGAGAGAAGGCAAGGATTTTGCTTTGAAAATTATGTAAATTTATTCTTAGAAATGAAAGAGATGTTGATTATTACAAACAATCAATCCTTATAAAATGAGATTGAAACCCGAAAGGGTAACCTAAAAGGTAAAAGCTATTTAATAATTACTAATTAATTATTAAATGAAGAATGAAAAAAGAACATAAAACAAAATATTAAGAAGGGAGAAAAGGTAATTTAATTAATGAAATTAAATTAACCTTTTTATCTAACACCCCCCTTAAGATGAGCAACAATATAGTTACAAACAATGTAGAAAGAGTAAGGAAACTACAATGCAATGCTAAAAGAAAACTTGGGTCCCAACAACAAGGTCTGATGAGATACCTAATCACAACCAAATCTCTATGAAATGGAGAAATAGTGAAAACCTAGTGGAAAAACTCTACTCCAGAAAGAGATAGCTAAAAACCCAATGAAGGACTGCAGAAGCCTCCAACTAGAGGAATGTTCTAGAAAATACGAACACAGAGCGATCATGAAGAAACATCAGTAAAGCATGAAGAAGTTGCAAACTTTGTCAAAATAAAATAGTTGATCTGTAGAACCTCCTCTGAAATAGAACCTGACAAGGTGGAGAAGACTATAATTTGCATCAAATTAGGAGGCAAACAAAAGAAAACAACTAAACTCAAAGATACAAATGACATAAAACACCAAAGCCTCAAGAGTTGATCAATTGAACCAAGGAAGCATGAGAAACAATAGAAGTACCCCCCGAATGCAGACAAGGTTAAGGTAATAGGCAACTGGGAATGTGGGCCAATAACTCCTGCAAAATAGAAAGAACCAAGAACATCAAGAGTGATAAAGATGTACAGACACCTATAAAGACATATGTCATCGACACATCATGGGGCTAATGTCTGTAAGGAAACTCAGGTGCAGAAACAGCTTCCTACGCTAATCTCATAAGGAAAGTATGGTGCAAATCCTTTTAAAAATATTCTACACTTACAGATTCAATATCATGTAAACAACAATATTGTAGCCAACCATACATACAGAAAATAGATAGAGAAAGAACACATAACACAAAGATTTTTTGGTGGGGAAAAACCTTTCAGTAAAACAACCCCACCCCTCTAGAACCTGCACAATGTATTATCTTCAACACAAGATTATAGTACACTTGCAATGCAAGTTCAACATCAACAATAGAAGACTCCAGCAGCACCTCAGTACTTGCAAACTTTCATCTATCACACTATTGCATTACAACATGCAATACCCATTTTATGAACATCTTAAGACCCAACAAAATGCCCATAATGGAGTTGGGCATTTTTCATGGCTCAACCACTAAGAAAAATGCACAATGCCACATGTACATCCAATACCAAGAAAAGGGCATCCATCCCTTGAATAGACAATGACAGCTTGTCATAGAATCTGCCAAAAATAGCGGTCACAAGAGAAGTGTAAGGGAATCCATCATACCAACCTATTTTTGGCATATTCTCTTACACACACCAACCACTCATTCTTGGGCTCCCAAATAGGCCTCATGTCATAAGATGCTCTTACACCTGTCATAGCTCATTCCTTAAATAGCTCTTATGCATCATAGGAATCTGTCATAACCATTTCAGCCATGATCTCCTTCACACACTTCAAGATGCTGACACATGTAAGTGATCAACATGCCAACTAGACACGTACACTCACATGTACATATTATTTGCAAAAATACATTTTACAAAACAAATAATAATAAGAATAGGAATTATACAAGGTTGAGACACCTTATTCCTAACATTCTCCCACTTGCTGAACACCTTGTAAGAGCAACAGGAACATAACAAGAACTAACCGCTATAGGTCGAAAGGCCCATAGACTCTGAACACCATCTAAACTTCTCAGTGCCCACTGGTTTCATTAATGCATCTGCAACATTCTTCATAGTATCTACCTTCTCCAAATTTACCTTTCCATCTTCCACCATATCTCTCACAAAGTGAAACTGCACATCAATGTGCTTTGTTCTGGCATGGAAAGTTGGATTCTTCACAAGGCAAATATCACTCTGACTGTCACACCAAATAGTAATCTGTTCTGCATCAACACCAACATCAAAACACAATCTCTTAAGCCAAATGGCTTCCTTACAAGCATGAGTAGCAGCCATGTACTCAACTTTTGTAGTGGACAAAGCAACCACAGGTTGTCGCTTACTCATCTAACTGATGGCACCACCAAACATAGTGAACACATAACCACTGGTGGATCTCCTGCGATCAATATCACCTACCCAATCTGAATCCACAAACCCATGAATACAAACTGAATGCAGAGATCCAAAAGAGTTACCATGATAACATATAGAGTAATCTGATGTACCCCTCAAATATCTGAATATCGCTTAACTGCATCCTAATGTATCCATCTAGCATTAGCCATAAACCAACTTAGGACTCCCACTGCTTGGGCAATGTCTAGTCTAGTATAGACCATAGCATACATAAGACTGCCAACTGCACTAGCATAAGGTACTCTACTCATGTCCTCCACCTCACTAGGAGATTTTGGACAATCATCTATAGATAACTTTTTTCCCACAAAAATAGGAACACATAGTGGTCTACAATCTGCCATGCTGAACCTGTCCAACACAGACTTCACATACTTACTTTGACTCAACCAAAGTTTTCTCTTAGACCTGTCTCTACTGATTTCCATACCCAAGATGTACCTAGCTGCCCCACGATCTTTCATCTAAAACTATGCTGACAACTGAGATTTAAAATCAGAAATCATACCCTTACCCTTCCCAAATAGCAACATATCATCAACATATAATACAACAATAAGAAGGTGATTATTTTCAACTCTGAAATAAACACAATGATCTGATTTTGATCTTACAAATCCAATTGACAACACGAAGGTATCAAACTTAAGGTACCACATCCTAGGAGATTGCTTCAAACCATATAGAGATTTCTTCAATCTGCAAACAAAGGATTCTTTACCTTTAACAATTTAGTGCTTAGGCTGTGACATATAAATCTCTTCCTCCAAATCACCATGAAGGAAAGCTGTCTTCACATCCATCTGTTCTATCTCTAAATCATACGATGCAGCAAGATATAAAAAAAATCTAATGGATTTCAACTTTGCAATAGGAGAGAATATTTCACCATAATCTATTCCCTCTACCTGTGAATACCCCTTTGCAACCAATCTAGCTTTGTACCTTTTAACACTGCCATCTGCACATAATTTCTTCTTGAACACCCATTTATAGCCAACAAGTTTTCTCACTTTAGGAAAAGGTACAAGGTCCCATGTTTTGTTTTTCTCTAATGAAGCCATCTCATCATCCATAGCCTCAATCTAGGAACCTGCATCTTCCATGCCCAAAGCCTCTTTCACAAATCTAGGCTCATCAATGTTAGTAATCAAAGCAAAAGCACAACTGGAATCTAACATAGAATAACCAAATCTTTCTGGTTTCTTTCTTTCTCTCTTGGATCTCCTCAAGGGCTGAGGTTGAGGTTGTTCTTCCTCTTCTTCTAAACTTTCAGAGTTGCTAGAGCTCTCCTCATCATTAGACCCAACATGGTCTCTCTGTCCAGTCTTCTCAGGGGTAGGAGGCAACTGAACAACATCTTTTTTCTTTTCTTTTTCATCTGGTTGTAGCACAATAGGAGAAGATGTTAGCTCTCTAAAAATAACATTTTTGCTACACAACACCTTACTAGTCACAGGATCTCAAAGCTTGTATCCTTTCACACCAGCACTGTACTCGATGAAAATACATTTAACAGCTTTGTTTTCCAACTTAGATCTTTTCTCCTTTGGAACATATGCATAAGCTTCACAACCAAAAACATGAAGATGTCTAATTGAATGCTTCTTACCAGACCACACCTCCATGGCTGTCTTACCAACAAGGGCTGATGTAGGAGATCTGTTAACCAGATAGCAAGCAATGGCCACAACTTCAGCCCAAAACCTTTGTTCTAAACCAGCTCCACTAAGAATACTCCTAGCCTTCTCCATCAGTGTCCTGTTCATTCTCTCTGCAACTCCATTTTTCTTCGAGGTATAAGGAGTTGTCTTATGCCTCTCGATACCTTGTTCTTTACAGAACTGTTCAAACTCTGCTGAGCAAAACTCACCACCATTATCAGTTCTCACACACTTAATCTTCTTACTAGTTTGATTCTCTACAAGGGCTTTAAATTACTTGAATCAACTAAAGACTTGTGTCTTACTTTTAAGGAAATAAATCCATGTCCTTCTACTATAATCATCTATGAAAGATACAAAAAATATAGACTTGGATATCGAAGGAACTTTTACAGGACCAAATACATCAGAATGAATAAGATCCAAAACATCAAAAGATTTGTGAGAACTAGAGTAAAACTAAACATGATTTTGTTTACCATATACACAGTGTTCACAGAAGTCAAACTCGAGATTGCAATCATTTAACCCTCAATGAGATTTTTCTTTTTCAGGGTTCTGAGACCCTTCTCACCAATGTGGCCAAGTCTCATATGCCACAACATTGTCTTTTCTATAGGAAGCTTTCCTTCCAAAGTGTTTGCATTGCCATCGGAACCAATAACCACATAATTCTTCACTGCTTGTTTAGATGGTGAGGATGAAGAACTGTTACATAGAGCAATACATGCATCTAGTTGAAACAAAGTACCTCTCCTAGTACCCTTACCAAGCACCATTGATCCTCTAATCATCTTACATCCTTCTTTCGAAAAAACAACTTGCACACCTACATCATTCAGCATACTTACAAATAATAGGTTTCGTGCCAAGCCTGGAATGTGCATAACTCCATTGATTCCCTTTACTCATCCATCAGAAAATTTGATAGTGACCCTTCTACATCCAACTATCTTCAAGTGAGAATCATCACCCAAGTACACCTTTCCACCATCGAACTCTACATATCTTGAGAACTAGTTTCGATGAGAGGTCATGTGAAAAGATGCACCTGAGTCAACCAACCACACATCATCAGATGCATGGGCTTCCAAAGCTACGATGAATGCATCGCCATCTTCTTGAGATTTTTCATAACCAAAATCTGAGGCTTTCTTCTTCTTCTTAGGCTCTTTACAGTCTTTTCACAGTTCCAACATTTTTCCTTGGACTTATTGGAAGTCTTTGACTTCCCACGGGATTTGGATCTACCCTTATTGTCAGACTTATTGTCATTTTTCTTTCCTCTTTTCGTGGATCTCCCACAAATAGCAAGGGCTTCTTTTTTTCAAAATGAAAGCCTTTCTCCACATCTCCTCTGATAGCAGCGAAGATACCACATCATCCATTTTGAAGATAACTAATGTGCTTCTGAGAGCCATCACAAGATGGTCCCATGAATCCAGTAAAGAACACAAAAGTGTGTAGCAATGATCCTCCTCCTTTAACTTGACACCAGCAGATGTCAACTATGCAGCCAACAGATTAAATGCATTTAAATGATTTGTTAAGGATCCACCTTCCTCCATTCATAGAGAATACAACTTCTTCCTCAGGAACAACTTGTTCACCAAAGATTTGGCCTAATACACGTCCCCAAGTCTCTCCCACAAACTATATGTGGTTTTCTCATCTAGAACATTCAAAAGGACTGCATTGGTTAAACAAAGTCTTATGAGACCCTTAGCTTTATGATCTTTGATAGCCCAATCTACTTGAGTTATAGTTGCTGGTCTTGTAGTGCTTGTAGTCACTTCCCATAGGTCACGATCTTCCAACATGTCTTCCATCTTGAGTTTCCACAACTCAATTAGTGCCATTAAATTTCTCCACCTCCATTCTTCCATATGATGAACTCGCCATCTCAATCTGCAAATAAGATTCAGGATGCTCTGCACAAGACTCCCACTCAACTTGAGATTAGCTCAAAAAACCCTACCCAACAACTAGGATCAAAAGTTGATCGAGCTCTGATACCACTTGTAAGGAAACTCAGGTGTGAAAATAGCTTCCTACACTAATCTCATAAGGAAAGTATGGTGCAAATCCTTTTAAAAATATTCTACACTTATAGATTCAATATCATGTAAACAACAATATTGTAGCCAACCATACATACAAAAAATAGATAGAGAAAGAACACATAACACAAAGATTTGCCGGTAGGGAAAAACCTTTCGGTAAAACAACCCCACCCCTCCAGAACCTGCACAATGTATTATCTTCAACACAAAATTACAATACACTTGCAATGCAAGTTCAACATCAACAATAGAAGACTCCAGCAACACCTCAATACTTGCAAACTTTCATCTATCACACTATTGCATTACAACATGCAATACCCATTTTATGAACATCTTAAGACCCAACAAAATGCCCATAATGGAGTTGGGCATTTTTCATGGCTCAACCACCAAGAAACATGCACAATGCCACATGTACATCCAATACCAAGAAAAGGGCATCCATCCCTTGAATAGACAATGACAGCTTGTCATAGAATCTACCAAAAATAGCGGTCAAAAGAGAAGTGTAAGGGAATCCATCATACCAACCTATTTTTGGCATATTCTCTTACACACACCAACCACTCATTCTTGGGCGCCCAAATAGGCCTCATGTCATAAGATGCTCTTACACTTGTCATAGCTCATTCCTTAAATAGCTCTTATGCATCATAGGAATCCGTCATAACCATTTCAGCCATGATCTGCTTCACACACTTCAAGATGCCGACACATGTAAGTGATCAACATGCCAACTAGACATGTACACTCACATTTACATATTATTTGCAAAAATCCATTTTACAAAACAAATAATAATAAGAATAGGAATTATACAAGGTTGAGACACCTTATTCCTAACATTCATGGAAGGGACACTCACTTGACAAAGGAAGAGGGTACTAAGGAAAACAACTATCCCCCCATGACACTTTATAATCTAGTGCAAGTACAATAAGTCACAATGATGAGAAAGATCCCAAAAATGCAAGGAGTGGCACTTTATCTTAGTGTGTTTGCATAAACATGCTTATTCATGATATCAACAATGATCAAAAAGGGCAAAGAGCTATTACAACAGATAATAAAACCCAAAAGAAGTAATCCCATGCCATGAAAATGATCCCCGGACCTGAAACACCCAAGATATCTCCCATAGTGCAATAAAGAAAGACCATAATAGAAAGAGTTTGGAGTAGAATCTAGAAGACAAATTAGTATTTCTGGAAAGAGATCTGAACTGACTTTCCAAAAATATAACATTTTTGAAAAATGGAGATGGGATGTACTAGATATGTCCTCTGGAGTGAAAAATAGAACATCCAACTTTGACTTCCCAAATAGGAAACCAAAATGCGTCAAAACCCAAACATTTCTATGTCATTGTCTTTGTCTTAGAACCAAATTTTTGGCACTTCTTTTGGATTAAAAAAATACCTTCGTATGCTCAAGATATGGCCAAAAAACCAACAGTAGGTCAAAAAAGGACTTGAAGGGCATGCAAGAGGGATGATGCAGTGCTGATGTCATGCTAATGTTAGCATTCCACTACTTTAAATTTGATAGGTTGGGGGCCGTCATAGTAAAAAAAGACTACCATGTGGCATCCACATGGCAGCGGGGTATCATATGATGATGTGGCACTAGTCCCATGTGGTAGGTGCCTATAGTGCCACATGGGCAAGGTGCAGAGGTGGCTAGAGGATGATAGAGCGGTGGTTACAAGCAGCAGCAGAGTGTTGGAGTTGAGAAGCGCATTGATCCTAGCAGCAATGAGGTCCCCCAATGGCGCATCGGGGGTCGGGAATGTTTGTGGGCCGACAGAGAGTCAACAGTGCCAAAAAGGGGGCTATGGGCCAAAAAATGGCCTATGACCTCTTTTTAAAAAAAATTACCTTAGAGTGCGTGTAGGAGGTCGTATGACTATGCTAGGCAATTTTTTTTGCCTCCTAGATCAACGTTGTCCAAAATGGACAAACTTTATATGGAAACAGGGGTTTTGACACCTTCTGAATCCATCCATGAGGTCTATTTGTCCTCAAGTTGCTCCAAAAATTAATGATACTTCTATTTTCTCATGAAATGCCTAAAAAACTCGAGATCTAATCCATCAAACCCTCATTCTCCCTTTTTCTCCAAATAATGAACAAGTTACAATACATCTAGCTCTAATACCATGAAGGATTTGATTGATACAAATCCACAAAGCCCTTGAACACTTGTATTTAAAAAATCTATCATTGAAGAAAAAGATGAGAGGAGGAAAGGGTTTTGCTCTGAAAATTATGCAAATGTATTCTCAAAAATGAAAGAGATGTTGATTATTACAAACGATCAATCCTTATAAAAGGATATTGAAACTTGAAAGGGTAACCTAAAAAGTTACAAAAGGTAACCTAAAAGGTAAAAGATATTTAATAATTACTAATTAGTTATTAAATAGAGAATGAAAAAAGTGCATAAAGCGAAATCTTAAGAAGGAAGAAAAGGTAATTTAATGAATGAAATGAAATTAACCTTTTTCTCTAATGTAGTTTTCCTGCAAACTTTTAACCTACTACTGGTTTCTTCTAATTGAGTTTTCCCTCTTTCTATTTCATTCATTATATTGTCTTGGGTGTTAGGTGGAGGTCTTGCAATCGGTGGAGGTTGCAAAGGTTCTTCTTCTTCCTCACGAGGGTTTTAATTTTGATTTTGTGGAGAGTTTTCATTTTTATTTTGTGAAGAATTTTGTTGTTCGAGCTAGGGATTTGGATCATTTGATGGTGTAGGGTTTGGTGGTTGATTATTCACATTTATTGATAAAAAATAAATTATATTTTAAAAAACTAAACAAACTTGAAGACAAAGTAAAAAAATATACAAAACAATGCTAAAACATATAAAACAATGCAAAAACAAGGTCAACAGACATACTTGATGAAGCCGATTCTGATCTTTGGCAATGAGGAGGCATTTTAGGAGGAGAGAGAGCAAAGCTTTCACCTTCTACAAAATACATGTATGTTGTTGGGGGTAGAGAAGGAAAAAAATAAAATAAATGAGAAAATAAAATGGGCCATAGGTTGCAGTCATTTTATGTGATTTCACATAGCACATATGCCCTATAGCATGCACACCCTATGTGAATCCATATAGCGTGTGCATGCTAAGGCTTGTGGAGCCCAAGCCATAGTGTGTGCACGATATAGGAAATTTTGAAAAATAATATGGGTGTCATCTTTTTGGCACCACAACTTGGTGCATTCACCTAGTAATTGATTATTTCTAATGTGTTATTAGTTAATTTATTAGTTTATTATCATATGGTACCTCTGTGATGAATAAAATATGTTTTTGTAATGTTGATTGACATTTTTTTTCTTTTTGTAATGGTTAAAGATAAATATATGGAAGACATCATCAAGATTAATTAGGATTATGAGTCTGTATTGAACACTGTAATATGCATTTATTGATGCTCTACATATGAAGTTCATTTATGTTTATTTTTCCTATAGTGTATTCTATTATATTCCTATAGCTTTAATTTGTAATCTTGTAGTTCTATGTTGTTACTTTAAATATATATTATTCACATCACTTTATATTTCTCTTGTAGCTAATTCCTATAGCTATATATTGTTCCTTATAGATATATGTTGTTCCTATAGCTTTACTGTGTCATCATATAGCTATGTGCTTTTCCTATGGCTATAAGTTGTTCCTATAGCTTTAAATTGTCACCTTGTGGTTATATGTCATTATTAATTTTGGGTCAATGATATATATTTTATTAATATATATTTGAAAATGTTACGAAGCTAGACACGAAATTCAATACAGATGGTCACATTTGACTTAATCAATATAAACACCATCCTATACAACTATACATACCCCCTTTTACATAGATATAATTGAATCCCCAAAACCATCTGCTAACACTTAATACATAACTTCTATCTTTAGTTTCCATCATGCCAAGACATTGCTATTGAATGTATAAAAAAATTCAAGTATCCCTCTTTCATTGCATTGTTGATAAAAATCCACTGTTCCTGACATTTCTTCACCATTTACTTCTTTGACACAATGTATGTTGTTTATTTCTCGTTAGCTCACTTTCCATTTAGATCATCAGTTGAGGAAAGCTTAAGTTTTTATTTTATTTTATCGGTAAACGACCGTAACCATAATTAATTTTATTAAATTAAAATCATATATACAAGTAAATCCCCCATTCTGATGGGCATTGGTAGGAAAGAATGGGGAGAGAAAACCTCCAGTCTTGTCTAGGATTGAAGTTCTATATTATACATTAGTAAAAGGGGCATACCCCAGTGATTACATCTTAATTTTGTCCAAAAAATAACTTTGTCTTTCTAGTAAAGCTCCAAATTGGAGAAGAGATAATCAAAATCTGTCTATAAGTCACCACATCCAACAATATGTTAAGGGTTAAAGATAAATCAAATTCATCAATCTTTAATCTTAAACTAGAAGGAGTCCATTCCATGTAATATCTAGATATGAAATAATTTTAAAGAACAAAATAATAAATTAATTAACAAATTTTAATTTTTAAAATGTTTTGCAATCCACTGAATTATATTTACATATTGAAAAATAAATGATTAAATTAATATTTTTGGTTTAGAAGTCATCAAAACTTGACATGTTTTAACTCATGATTATTTCAAAGATGATTTTTTATCATTGCAAGATTAAATAATTGATAATTAAATTTGTGGGGAGCAAACTAAGAACTGGCCGAAAGGTTCTGCGAAAAGGCACCAAATCTGTATTGCATGAGGATTAGAGAGCCAAAAAAAGAGAAGGATAATATGGAATGACAAGAAAATTGGGATGAACAAAAATTAATTTGAAGCTTAACTAGTAGTGCCAAAGTGATTGTGAAAACTAGAACTGAAACCAAACCTAGATAAAGAGGCTAAATTATAGTTATAAAATGATTTTCCTTAATATTAATCAATATATACAATAAAAAAAGTATCCCTAATATATATTGAAACAGAAATTATATCAAAATGTGCCTTGCATATTGATTTTGACCAAAAATAAAGCCATAACGACTAACTACAAGAGTACCCATTATTAAAATAGATCGCTAAAACCAAAATTTTGGGTCAGAGTATTATACAAAATGACCCAATAACCTATCTATATCATGCTTTCTTGAATACCATTATGATTTCCATAGCTTCATGCAAAGAGGTGGCCTTAGATCTTGGGGGGAACTCGTATGTTGATCTTCCCTTACTGGTTTTGTCATAATTCAGCAAGCAGAATTCCATGTCCTCCAGATTGTTAAAGTCTACATTCAGATGAATGTAGGCATCAAACGCCCTTAGGTAGTTGGTTAACCAGTCCCTTCCTGGGTCTTCGACAATTCCCCTCCACTTTAACAAAAAATTAATACTCAACTCCATTTGCCCACTCACAAAAAAATTGGATATTGTCCCTAATTACCATGCAAGGGTGTCTCAGACTCCTTCCAATTTAAGGACTGTTCACTTCAAATTCCATGTAAACCTCTAAGAGAGGGATACAAAGCCGAGCATCAATGTTAGCAACAATAATTTCTAACCCAACTAACCAGTAGGGATAAAAAATGTTATGGGTAATCCTGATGATATCCCATTTTTCAACACCCACCCTAGCCAAGCAACCTACCCAGAGCCCTACAATGTCATTGTTGGTCCTCCATGAATATTCATAAATGAAAACTCCCTCTCCTAAAGCTCGATTGATTGCAACACGACTCATGTCATCTAAGGGTCTTAGAATTTGATTCCAGTGCTCCTATTTAATTAGACCACAAAAGGCAATGGTGTGATTTTTGAATGCATGAAACAAGCTTATTTTGGAATCCATAAAACCTAGACTAGATCGCTACCTATCTTTTAGCTAAAACCAAATCACAAGCTAAGGTGAAATGTAAGAAAGCCCCAATTTCACTTGTAAATAAGTGAATACAAAAATTCTAGAGGCCTCATAAGGGAGAAGGCATTCTAATAATTAATACGGTTCCTCTCAAACTCATCATTTCAAAGGGATCAAATTACTTAGTGAAAGATTTTTCGCAATATAGGTACTCTGCCCAAAACATGTGAAATCACTACCTACGTAGGAATTTTGAGAGAATATGATTATTCTGATATCAATGTAGGATTAGAGTCATGATTAAATGTTATAGTGTTAACACCATCAGTGCTTAGATTAGCTAATATATCGGCCTCCTTATTACCTTCTTTGTATATGTGCCCATATCTTATTTCTTCAAATACCAGAAGAGATTTGATGATAGCTTCTAATTTGGAGTTTAATAGCTAGTTTGGGGTAGCTCCTTTTCTGAGAGCATTAATGATGATTTGGGAATCCCCTTCTATAATAATTTTTTGATATTAAGTTTAATACATAGGTTAATTCCTTCTTCTACTACTTCAAGTTTGGCGACATTATTTGATGCCATGTCTAAAGACTTAAACCTTTTAACAATCCACTCCCTTGATTCATCCCTTATGATACATCCAATTTTGGCTTTACCTAGATTTCCTCCTGAAGCCCCATTGAAATTCAACTTCTTCCATCTTGGTCGGGGAGGTTCCCTTTTACAAGTTTGTCTAGCTAGGTCATTCTTCTTTTTGTAATAGAGGGGAGGATTTATTAAAAGTGGCCATTGTTTTTTGATTTTTGCATCCCATTCAGAAAAGGATCCCTCTTCTCTAGGTCTCTTTCTGAGATCACTATTCATCACTTCCGAAATTGCCACTTCTATTTTTGTATAGAGGGCTTTCTCTAGTAGACATTGATCTAGAAAAATTTGTCAATTACGTTCTTTCTAGATTTCCCATAGAACAATTGTCAGAGTGATATTCCAAAGTTTACCATAGGGTTTCTTTGGATCATCTTTAGGCTAGCCCAATAAGTGATCTACCCATTTTCCTACTGACAGGGATGACCAATTTAATTTACTTTAGAGCCGCCTTCAACATTCCTAAGAGAATTTGCATGTATATAAGAGATGTTCTGCATTTTTTTCGTCCTCTTTGCATAGAATACACCTTGATGGCCCTTCATATCCCATTTTCCAAATTGTATCTGCTATTAGTATTTTCTTATGCATGGCTTTCCAAAGGAACATTCCTGCTTTGGGAAGACCAGCTGGATCCCAACGTAAGTTCATAGGTAGGGTGCTAACTTCCCATTTCTATGAATTTGTGATCATTCTATAGCCTTCTTTAACTTTATATGATCCATCCTTTGATGCAGCCCAGATAAGCTTATCCTCCCTATCTTTAAGTATAATAGTTTGATTTTTTAATATGGTTTCCAATTTCCTCCTGGTTGATGCCACAGTCTGCTAATAATTTCCACTTCCATATCTTACCTAGCTTTGAGCCAGATTCCTCAATATAGTCTTTTACCTTTGAGCCCCATACAGTTTTTAGAAGAGATATTGTTTCTAAAGATAAGTCTACATTAATCAAGGGAGGATTTTCATTCCAAGAATCTTCCTAGAACAAAGCTTCATCACCATTACCTATGTCCCATGTTAGGTATTTGGAGATCAAGCTACGATTATTCATTAGAAAATTCCAACCTGCAGATCCTTTGGGGGGCGATTTGATTTTGAATAACGAAGTTTTGTCAAAAGGATTAAGGTATTTGTTAAATAAGATTTGTGCCCATTTCTTGTCTCTTTCTTGATAAAGTCTCCAAACTTGTTTGGCACCTAGCACTTTGTTCTGCCATTCTAGGTTTTTAATTCCCCTTCCACCAAATTCTTTTAGTTTAAAAATTTTACTCCAACTAATTAAAGCTACTTTTTTCTTGTCCTCCAATCCTTTCCAGAAGAAAATGTGTAATTTTCTTTCCAATTTAGTGTTGATGTTTTTGGGCAAATGAGAACAAGACATTTGGTAAGATGGGAGGGCTGCCAAGACTGCTTTGATCTTTGTGGCTCTCCTAGCCTTTGTTAGCCATCTTCCTTTCCAAGATTTAGTTTGATTATCAATTTTCCTGAGTATATGTTCCCAGCCCAGATTAGTATAATTACTCTTGTCAAGATATATCCCTAAATATCTGAAATGTAATTTGCCTTTTTTAAATCCTAGTTTATGACAGATTTGATCTTCAACTTCTTTATCAGTATTTAGAAAGAAGATTTCTAATTTCTCGGCATTAATCATTTACCCAGATGCTTTTGTATATGTCTCCATGATATGTTGCATATGGTCGGCCTCTTCTAAAGTGCTAATTCTAGAAAGAATGGTGTCATTAGCAAATTGTTGGTTTTCAACTCCATTTGTGACTTTTACCCCTTTTATTTTACTTTCTTCTTGCACTACTTTAATTGCCCTACCAAATTCTTTTGCCATAATGATAAATAGGAAAGGGGAGATTGGGTCTCCTTGTCTGATGCCCCTTGAGATATTAAAGTAACCTTCCGGGGTTCCATTGACGAGGATCAAAATTTTGGGAGTTGAAGTACATTGAAAAATAATGTTGATCCATTGTTTTGAGAAGCCAAAGGCCTCTAAGGTTTTACAAAGAAATCTCCAATCTACCTTTGCATATGCCTTCTGAATATCTAGTTTGAGTAACATACAAGCTTCCTTATTTTTTATTCCCAAATGAATAGTTTCCTATATAATTGAGATTCCATCTAATATAAATCTACCAGGGACAAATCTGGTTTGTTCTTCTGAAATGAGTTAAGTAGAAAGTTTTTAAGGCAATTAGCTAGAATTTTAGAGAACACTTTATAAATAGTATTATATAAGGCAATAGGCCTAAAGTCTCTCAGTTCTACACTTTCATGCTTTTTAGGAATGAGAGTGAGAAACGTATGATTGATTTCAGTTAAAATAGATCCACCATTACATGTAGCTTCTAAGGCTTTCCATAATTCCACTCTTAGAATATCCCAACATTGTTGAAAGAAGAAGGCTTGGAAGCCATCTGGACCTGGGATTTATTTGGGTTCATACTAAAAAGTGCTATTTTGACCTCACTAAGAGTAAAGGGTTCATTAAGGAATTTATTATCCTCTTTTGAAATCAACTTGGGAATGAATTTTCACATCTCATCTTGGGTAGATTTGTTTGATGAACCAAAATTTTTGAGCGTATCATAAAATTATCAACTATATCTTTAGGATTTTTAGTTTGCTCCCCCTCTAGATTCCTAATTTTGGCTATGTTAATATAATTTCTATTATTAATGGTACTATTGTGAAAATTTGTTGTGTTACGATCTCCTTCTAGAAGCCATTTTTCTTTGGATTTCTGTCTCCAAAATATTTCTTCTTTAGCTAGAATTTCTTCATGTTTTAAGAGGTATTCTTTTTCTAATTGGTAAGATTCATTATTCATTCCTTTCATGAGGATTTCATTATTTAATTTGCTCATTTTATCTTCAACATCTAACTTTTCTTTAAATATATTTTTAAAATGTAAATTATTCCATTTTAGAATCTTTTGTTTTAAATTTTTTAGTTTGGAGACCAGGCAAAACATTTTTGATCCTTCAAACTAATCCTCCTGCCACTAATATTTAATTTGATCAATAAAACCTTTATCCCTAAACCACATTTTCTCACATTTGAAAGGGTTTTTGCTGGGTTTACTCTATTCTTTGATTTCCAATTTTACTGGGAAATGGTCAGAACCGGCCATTGGCAATATTTTTGCATTAATTAGATTGTTCATACTTAGTTATCCTTTTAATAGAAATCTATCTAGTCTTTCAACAATGTAAGATAATCCTTTCCTTTAGTTGTTCCAAGTATAGATACCATTCTTGGTTTTGATATCCATGAGAGAGTCCCTCTGAATCCAATTTTTAAAACCTTCCATTGCTCTACTATTTGATTACTCCCTCCCTATTTTTCATCCATGTTGAGGACCACATTAAAATCTCCACCTAAAATGACTATTTCTTATGGCATAGAGTTCATAAATGTACTAATCTCATTCCAAACTACAAGTTTGTCTTCTGTATGTGATGACCCATACAAATTAATAATAACTATTTGCAAGTTAGATTTTGTGCTGACAAATCTAACTCCCATCCAATTTATTTTTAAGGAAATTATTTCAACATTGATTTGCGGAGGGTTCCAAATTATACCTAGTCCTCTTGAAGCTCCCTGTGATTGCTGAAATTTTGATTTCCATTTACCCAATTTATGGCTCAGTTTCAATCCTTCCTCTTTGTTTAGTTAGTTTCTTGTAGTAGTGAGATATTTGAATCAAATAAGGTGAGGTTACACTTTAACAAGAATTTTTTTCTAGGGGCATTAAGGCCCCTAGCATTCTAGGTTGTTATCTTCATTGCTCCTTGGGAAGGAACTTCCCCTTCCCATTGTATAGTATATCAGATATCTTTGTCTGATCCTTGACCTGCCCTACAGCCTCTGTGAGTTCTTTAAGTGATTTCCTTCCATGTTTTTGTTTTGATTTTCCCAAGATTGGTGTTTTCATACCTTCCTGATTTATTGCTATACCTATTTTGTCACGATTTTGCTCTTCTAGTACCTTTCCTACAATATGAGAGTCCTCACCCTCCTAGATTTCTTCTAATATTATTTCCTTGATTAACATTTTACTGATTTTTTGATTTTCCCCTATTATAGTTTGAGAAGGCTCCAATGCTTTGACCTCTTTTTGGTAATCTTTTTGTTAAGGCTATTCACTATTTCATTCCCCCAATTTGGTTCTGTGTCTACTAAATGTGGGGATTCTCTTAAAGAAGATCCATTATTCTCTTTATCTAATGCAAACATGTCTTCTCCATTACTCAGAGTTTGCCAGAACTTGTAACTTTTGTTTTTCCCTTTTTTTCTGATGGTTATATTGCTCCACTAAGTATAATTTGCTAGTGGAATGATGACCTCTTCTTCAAAATCTCCCTTTGGATTAGCTGATTCTTGCAGTAATTCTGAATCTTGCTCTACTCTACTTTTTGACTTTTGTTTCTTTTGTCTAGGTTTAGTTGGTCCAATGTGAGTCAATTCATCCTCCCACCTCTTATCCTTAATCTGATTTGTATTGTTCCTGATGTTTCTCCTAACTCTATGACTTGAATCCTTTTCCCTTTATGTTCCTTATGTATGTATTTCTTCTGCTAATAGACTCTGATTGATTAAGTCATTTTGTATCAGAAGGGTATCATGAAGAAGTTGCTTTAACTTGATAATATTCAAATCCATTTCTTTAATGACCTCTTTTTCTAGCTGACAATCATTGCATTTATCAAATTTATTAAGTGGATGCTAGTAGCTAATGTTATCTTTCCACTATGTTTCCCTCAATTTGTTCACATCTTCCTCATTGATTTTTGGTTATGTTCTACTGTCTGAGGATCCTTTTTCAGGAACATTTTTGTTGGAATAAATTATTGGAAAGAATGCTTCTGAGAGGGGGGGGGGGGAGGGGGGGTGAATCAAAAGTACTAGCCTTTCAACCATTTCAAATCCTTAATAACATAATTTTGAAATGAACATGCATGCATATAAATATTAAGCAATCATAAGAAACTAATATGCATCACCACATAACACTTAAGATTTGGTAACCCATAAACCCTCCAAAAATAAGAAGGTAAAATTGGGGTGGGGATGATACCCACAAAATCACTGCAGCAATAATGTTTGACCACTTCTAATGGTCTATCTTGTTAAAGGCCTGCCTTGTCAAAGGCTTTACACTATATCAATAGTGACCTGATTAAAGGATTTACAAACACTTTACATGAAGTGTCACCCTGTCAAAGGATTTAGTCACCTAGTTAAAGGATCTATAAAATAGCTGCTAAGCTAACCTATCATCATAGGATTTCCTTTCTAATACAATGACTAAAGAGTATTAGGTATAATAAACCTGATGGCTTACAATCCTTTGATTACTGAATATAGGCACTTGATTTTCTCTTTTTGATCTTGATCCTCTGTGATCTGATTCTCTTTTCTCTAATATTAGTCTTCCTTATACACCTTTTTTTTTTTTCTTTTTTCTTGCTCTCTTATTCAATGTGATTTCGTCTTCCTTATAAAGACACTCAAATACTTAGGGTTAGGTATGGATCTATGATCCATATTTAATCTCTAATTTTTACTTATTCCTTGCACATCTCTTATTGGTTGCATGCCTTCTCCATTTTTCTTATTGGCTGCATGTAGATTGCATAGGAAATATAAATGATTTGATCTTGTCACTTAAATCTTTCGAGATTTGTCTTATGTCGGCTATGAAAACGGTTTACATCTAAGTTTGTGAAGTTTCAAACTCATATGCTGATTCTGAGTTACTTGGCACTTACTGCTTCCTGATGCTTGACACCTTCTGTAACTCAGCTTCTATATATGCTCCTATCTTGCTCGACATCATTTAAGACTCGGCACTTGAATAATGCTCGGTACTTAGATCATGCTCAACACCTATACTCACTTGGCACCTGATCTTCACTCGACACCTGAAGACTGCTCAACACCTAAAGATCACTCGACACCTAATGAATTTCCTAACTCGGCACACGCTATGGCACGACATACACAATGTACTCGGCTTCAATGTGGAAAGTGGTTAAGTGTGTTGGCACTCAAGTGTCAAAACCATTTTTAGACTAACAATCTCCCCCTTTGACACAAGTGTTGAAAACACTTAACTAAGCAATATTTATCTGATCTTATGAGTATGTTTTCTGATCTGCTTGGTATGTATACAGAGGTTTATCAAAAATTTTTAACTTACAATATATTCCTCAAAATTATTATAACTCTTATAACTCCCCCTAAGTTGATCATGCCAATGTCTTGTGCCATTATGCCTAATGTTCTCTTTAATATATTTTCACAATATTATCTCCCCCTTAGAGTATTATCTCCCCCTTTTTGATACTTATGTCAAAGGGTCCTAAATAGTAATGCCATGTTTGGCCAAAAATGTCTTGTTTACCTCAAGGAGTATTTGGAGAGCTGTATCCCAATTATTTAAGGCAATATCCAATGAATTTTGTTGGATTGCAAGCTCTGCTGCGAGATTAACCAGTCCTTCATGTGTAAAAATATTGGGATCCTTCTTCAGGACTATTTCTACATACATTTGCTCCTTGTGCAATACTTCTAAGTGAGGAGTAATGGAGGCTTGAATTTGCATCAACTTTTCTTTGATAGTGGCCTCTTCTTCTGATAATGCAGCTAATTCCCTCTGAGTGTGTAATGTATGAGCTAATTGCTTTTCACTTTGTGTAGGATCTGAGGGTAGTTGTGTGCTGGAGAGCTTTAATTTACTCTCAAGGTTCAAATTTTTTTGATTTATTTCGTGTGTGAACTTGGAAAAATCACACAATTTGTTGTAAAGGGAAAATATGTTCCCTAATACACTTTTTACATTTTCCAATTTATTGGCTAGGTCAATCTATCCCAAAATTATGTTATTAGCTATTTTCTGGTTGACTTTTCCTATAAACTTCTTTTCTAACCATTCCAATAGTTTTACATTAGTATCATGGTCTTCATTATTTACTTGGTCAACAATATCAGATAATTGCTCAAGTATTGGCCTATTTGCATCTGGAGGTTGAAGACTAAAAGAATCCATGAATATATCTTTTATTTCATTCAGTGCCTACTTGTATTTGTAGTCTTTTCTCATTGCCTCTTTTCTCCTCCTCTTATCCAATGCACTCTGTATTTCATTCATCTTTTCTTCATTTAGAGTGCTTGAATCATAATAGGGTATTTTGATTTCTTCATCAAGCTCAGGAATACCATAATGGATGGTCCTGGCTACCCTTGTAGAACTTGAACTTGGTGTACTAAAATGTAAGGTTATCTTTTCAATACTCTGCTCATGACTGGATTTGGTGGGAGTTGCTGTTTTTGGCAATTCAATCAAAGTTTGTATTGCAGACTCCTCTTTATTTTGAGTTTCTTCCTTATCCTCTTCTTCTTGCTTGTCTTCTTCTTGTTGTGTCACTATTGCTAGAGGAGTACTCACTATCTGAACTATTGTCCCTGTGATTATCTCTATTGTTGCACTCGGCTCCTGATGAGTTTGAGAGACTAATCTTGGTGGTGATGGAGGTGGTAGAAATGTAAGCCTAGTAGTTTGAATAGTTTGAGGTGGATGTTGTGATGACACCTTGACTTCTTTGAGTTTATCTACTGACTTTTGAAGATTGTCCACACTGACCAATATGGGACTTATACACAATTGTGCTTGTAGAGTTGTTTGGTCAAGGATCTTAGTAAGATCCACTATAGTTAATGAATTGATGTTTTGACATGCAGTGTCAACAACATCCTTAATCTTTATGATTTCTGTAGGTGTGGTAGGTGAGTGAGGTGAGCTAGGAGGTGAAAGATGTGTGCCCTGCACACTTTGTTATTCATTAGTTCCTTTGTCTTCATATTTCAACCTTTTTCTCTTCTTCTATTTTCTCTTCTCTCCTCTTCCTTCTTTCTTCAGGTTTAGCAGTAGCTTCCTCTTTGTATATCTCTTCAAGAACATCTTCAAACGTCTTGTACAAGTTTTTCCAAAATCTTATTGTTCTCTACACAACTTCTTCAATTTTGTTTTGCAAGATGGAGAATGCCCTATATTTAGGTGTAAACCTTTTGTTATGCCTTTTGACTGCTTGAGTTACTTGTTCTTTTCTTAAATCAGGCAGTAGGTTTGCTAGGGTTGATTCCCTCATCTCTTTCTCCATCATTAGGCAGAAATGCCATCTGTCTTCTATAGTTTTAGACAATTCCTTTAGCAATTGTCCATCTAGTTCAAGAGGTGTATACTTGAACTGTGCCATTAATGCATAGACTGATTCTTCTATGCTATTTTGTTCCTCTTTACTGAACTTATTGAAATCAATCTTTTTCATTTCATTTAAGCCTCCATTCCTAATATTATTACATAATATATCAATTGATGATTTAGGAGGACTTACCTCTTCAGTCTGATCTTCTTCATCAGTATCAGGTTGGGCCACATATCTTTTCCTTTTCTTTGGCTCTTCCTGTGCCTTTGTGTTTTTCTTCTTTGTGGCTTCCTCTTTAGCCTTTTGGGTAGAGGCCCTTGTTGTAGCTTTGGTTGTTGGCTTCTTTGGCATTTGCACAGAAGCTTTCTTTGGTGAGGGCTAAGAAGCAGGAGGTGTCTTTGTTTTCCTTTTGATGACTTTGCCTCTAATGGGCTCTTGGTTTTTGTTTCCTTGACACTCTCATCTTTCTTTTCACCTTGACTTTGAGGAAATTCAAGTGGCTCTTGTTCTGGCTCACCTTCTTCTTCTCCTTCATTAATCTCTTCTTCTTCACTTGCTGTACTTGATTGTCCAACACCAAATTTCTTCTTTATCTACTTTACTAGCTTGTCCTTTTTCTTTACTGCTGAGGTTGTCTTGAGTTCTGTAACAACTCTTGATTTTACAGTGTCATATGTTCCAAATGCCTTGGAAGTTTTGTCCATTTCCTCTACAAGTAAAGCTGTGATGGTTGCAGAAGCTAGGTCAACATCAAGCTTATATCCTAATGGTCTAAGCCATCTTGTTCTAGGAAGGACTGCTTGAATGTAGGTGTAATCAATATCAACAAGAAAACATATGTCATTTATATGCTTTTCTACTAGTGAAATTGGTATTTTGTCTATTCTTCATTGCATTTTTGAAATCCTCAAAATAGATAAACATTTGATCATCAAAGCTATCTCCCATTTGTGCAATGAAATCATTAATTTGATCAACAATTGTTTTATTTTGACTCCAATTGACTTTGCCAAATGAAGGGAATTCCTTCATTACATAGAAGAACATGAAAACCAACACTGAACCAAATTTGCACTGTGCTCCCTTGGATTTTCTAATAGCTCCAAGATTTTCATTGATCTGTTGCAACAAGAGTTCTACAAGATCATAAGTGTGATCTTTCTTTACAGGTTTATGTGCCACATCTACTGCTATGCAGGGTACACTATTTAACCTGCTGGATTGGTAAAACTTATGTGATATGATCCTTACAACAAAATCTAAAAGGGGATCAGTTATGGTGTCTATAGTCATGCCTCTATTGTTCCACTTTGCTCCTGTGCTTTTCTCAATTGTTTCCTTCTTTTTGCTTCTCAAGGTCTTTGGACGATCTAGGGTTGGAAAGCTAGTAACCCTATGAACCATCTTCTTAGTAATCTTGACTTGCCCTTGTTCTAACTAGAATGATCCATCATGGATTCTACTGAGTATAATGCGTATCTACTCATTTTTTAATACGATTGGAAAAACTAGGGCTTTGGTTAAACCCTTCTTTTCTATGACAAAAAACTCATCTTTCAGAATACCATTATCACAGAGTTTGTCATAGGCATTAAAGATTTCCAAATCTCCTATGGCTCCTATTTTACAATTATAGCATTTTTTCACATCCTGAACCATAACAACTTTTCAGGGATGGCGGATAGGGCACCAGCAGGATCATTTTTGTATGCAACCTCTGGTATAGGTCTAAACTTAGGTTGCTTAATTTCATTCCTGACAAGTTGAATCTCATGGCTCATTTTCTCTTGGGTCATTTTTGAGCTTGATGCCATTTATATCTGAACTAGGGTTTTAACGATTTAAAGCAAAACTTCTCAAACTGTAAAAATTGGCACTTGAAGGAAATACCTGGATAGATACTTAGATCGCTTGGGTAGGTGCTGAATTACTGCAAATCACTGGTTGAAAGCTTGAAAATCGCTCAGACGTGCTCAAAGTAATCACTCTTCATTTGAATGGCTCAAGAATGAATCAAATTTTACTTTTAAATGACAAAAGAAACTTTTGCATGTAATGCATATTAGTACCTACACCTATCACTCGGCTTCCAAATGTTTTTCAACTTGGCATCCACTCAGCAGCTATGATTACTTGACATCTACTTACTTTGTTGATAACTTGGCATCCAAAGTAGTTTTACTTAGCATCATTGTTCAAATTTTAGTCTTAGCATCTTATCTTATGCTTAATTCTTCTTTTCAGTGCTTCTTTGTCTTGGGACTGATGTATGATATAACTTTGTATATCAGTTCCATATATCTCCCTTATTGTTAGTTTGATGAAGTGTGATCACTTGACCCATTAGGTGAAGTGATCCTTTTGCTTGATGTACTGCATTCATCTTTCTTCTTCCAAGTCTTATTCATTTGTCCTCTTATGACATCAATCTTTTCTTTTCCTTTGTTGGCTTTAGTATTTGGTGCTTTGGACCTTGCAGGATAGTTCTTGCTGGTATGACCAATTTTCAAGCAACTGAAGCATGTGGTTTGGCTCAACCATCTTTTATAGTTTCCCTTGAAATGTGTTCTTATGCAATTCTGGGGTATATGTCCATATTCCTAACAATAGTGACAACTATACTTGGTGTTATAATCCCAATGGTAGTGGCTTTCATTCCCTTTTGCTGGTTGATTTGATGTCCACATGGGCTTTGATCTGCATTCAAATGCGCTATGTCCATTTTTTTTGCAATTATGACAATGTCCATCAAATCTTTGTGTTCTTGGGATTTTGGATCTATAGTCTTGTGTCATATGTCCTTGCATTTTGCACTTGTGACAGTAACTCTTGCTTTTATTTGTGTTTGGCTGATTGATTCTTCTACTCCTGCAAATATTAGCAGTATGTCCCTTTTTATTATAGTAATGACAAGTGGGTTTAAAATCTTTACCTTTGTCACTTCTTTTCTCAACACTCTTTGATGATTCACCAAGTCCTGATGTATCATGAGTTGATCTTGGAAATTTCAGCAACTATTCAAAGTACTTTATGGCTTTGCTTGACTTGTTGAGATTCTTTGCTATCTCCTTTTCTCTGTTCAATTCATTCTATAATTTTTCATTCTTCATCCTTAGGGTAGAGATCTCAATATCTTTCATATTAAGTTCATGATGAAGGTTCATCATTTGAGCAAGTGTCTCCATCTACATGTTTGAGATCCTTGTTAATTCAGTACATTTTTCTTCCATTCTGTTTGCCAGATTTCTTTTGTCATCTTCCATCATGACTCTGTCCTCAACTGCTCTTTTCTTTTGTTCAGTGATTTCACATAACATTATGGCTTGTGATTCATGTTCCATCTTGAGAGATCTTATCTCATTTTCTTGAGCTTTGTTTTTCTCCATTAGTTCTACTATTGCTGCATCAAATTCTTTAGTGTCTCCATTGGCAAACACTTGTGTGGTATCAATCTCCTTGTAGTGTATGTCATTTCAGCTATGGCTATCTCCTTTCTTCTTTTTAAAGATTTTCTTAATTCCACTCTAGTTTCCTCTACCTTTTGTAGAGTGAGATGCACATCTATCACCTGGTTTTCAATGATCTTTCCAAGTTTGAAAACTTCCATCCTTAGATCTTTTCCTCCAAGCTGTTAGGCTTTTCTTTGAGAGAGACTCAACTCTGATACCAATTTTTGGAATAAATTATTGGAAAGAATGCTTTTGAGAGGGGGGGGGGGGGGGCGGTGGGGGGTTGGGGGGGTGAATCAGAAGTACTAGCCTTTCAACCATTTCAAATCCTTAATAACATATTTTTGAAATGAACATGCATGCATATAAATATTAAGCAATCATAAGAAACCAATATGCATCACCACATAACGCTTAAGATTTTGTAACCTAGAAACCCTCCAAAAATAATAAGGTAAAACTGGGTGGGGATGATACCCACAAAATCACTGCAGTAATAATGTTTGACCACTTCTGATGGTCTGCCCTGTCAAAGGCTTTACACTGTATCAATAGTGACCTGATTAAAGGATTTACAAACACTTTACATGAAGTGTCACCCTGTCAAAGGATTTAGTCACCTAGTTAAAGGATCTATAAAATAGCTACTAAGCTAACCTATCATCATAGGATTTCCTTTCTAATATAATTACTAAAGAGTATTAGGTATAATAAACCTGATGGCTTACAATCCTTCGATTGCTGAATATAGGCACTTGATCTGCTCTTTCTGATCTTGATCCTCTCTGATCTGATTCTCTTTTCTCTGATATTAGTCTTCCTTATAAACCTTTTTTTTTTTCTTTTTTTCTTGCTCTCTTATTCAATGTGATTTTGTCTTCCTTATAAAGACACTCGAAGACTTAGGGTTAGGTATGGATCTATGATCCATATTTAATCTCTGATTTTTGCTTATTCCTTGCACATCTCTTATTGGTTGCATGCCTTCTCCATTTTTCTTATTGGCTGCATGTAGATTGCATAGGAAATATAAATGATTTGATCTTATCACTTAAATCTTTTGAGATTTTTCTTATGTAAGGTATGAAAATGATTTACATATGAGTTTCTGAAGTTTCAAACTCATATGTTGATTCTGAGTTACTCGGCACTTACTGCTTCTTGATGCTCAGCACCTTCTGTAACTCGGCTTCTGTATATGCTCCTTTCTTTCTTGGCATCATTTAAGACTCAGTACCTAAATAATGCTCAATACTTAGATCATGCTTGGCACCTATACTCACTCGGCACCTGATCTTCATCGGCACCTGAAGACTACTCGACACCTGATGAATTTTCTGACTCGACACATGCTGTGGCTCAACATACACTGTGTACTTGGATTCAATGTGGAAAGTGGTTAAGTATGTTGGCACTCAAGTGTCAAAACCATTTTTAGACTAACAATTTTCAGCTACTTCTTCATTTAGATCTTCTTTGGGGGTTGAAGTTTTTATGAACACCTCATCCATTCTTTCTAATTTTTTGCCTGTGCTCCTTTTTTTGATTATATGATCTTTGATATTATTTTTAAGATGAGATTTTTAAAAGTTTGCATCTAATATTTTATGGATTTCTCCTAAATATTCTTCAAAAGTTAACTTGTATATAGATCTATTTGTGATGATCTTCTTATTAACATGATGGTTTTGATCAGTTCTAACCACAACCCTAATCTTGTTAGTTCTGTTTAGATTATCTTGAAAGCCAATTATAGTTCCTAATGAATAACCAATTTTTTTAATAGTGGTCTCCTCTATTAATTTTGATGGGATTTCTATACTTTCCATCCATTTGATCTTTTCCATATTTTCAAAATGATTTTTGTTAAAGGTTGGTTGCCAAGTTAGAAATTTAATATGATGACCTTTATAGAATAGTAGATCTAATTTCAAGATTTCCTCCTTGTCCTATGTATTTTGACATAAAATAAACCAAAACTTATTTGTAAAAGAGTTAAAAGTACTTACCTTGTCACCTGAAATCCTTGAAATGATGCGTACCAGCCTAGATCTCTTCCTTGATGGACCATTCCAGTACATGTAGATTCCCTTATCCTCACATTTCTTCCATTTCCTTTCATTATACAAATTGCTAATGATTATTTCATCATATGTTGTGCTTTGACCAGTGAAAATTTGTTTTGATCTGCCTGCCATTCTTCCCTTGAATGCTGGTTGATCTGTCTTTCGATGCAGAGGTATGTACATAGATTTTCTTCTATTAGAGATATTGATTCATAGGTTATTCTCATGAGAATACTTTGGTGGAGCCATGGAAATTTTGGGATAATTTTCTAGAGGCCACCCAAGGGGGATAGCATTCGCTTTAGAAATCCACTGAGGTCTTTTAGTGTGCTCCTTCTGGTTGAAATTTTCCTTCAACTTGGAGTTAGGGTTAGACTCAAATTTCATCACATATTTGGTTTGACGGTAGAAGGTTTTTTGTATCTAGATTCTATCTCCCATAACTTCTTGTTTTTGCTGGACTTGGGACCAATTTTTCCTTTTTCACACCAACTGCCAGCCATCTTCTTTTTTGTGGAATTGATTGCCACAAATTTCCAAGTTTTGACTAGTATGTTGCCTAACATATGATTCAAAGTTATCTTTGTTTGCTTTGCCGTATTCTTCTTGACCTGATTTTTTCTATGAGAGGGCTTCATATTTATTTTTGGTCACTAGAGGAGGTTGGGGAAATGTCTTCTGTTGGTATGCAATGAATTTTAGAATGGGGCGATTGAAATCTGATTGAAATTTCACTTTCTTTGCCATTATAGCAAAGCAGAGCTTTTTTTTTTCACGTGGCTATTATCCAACAAGGAAAGCTTAAGTTGCCTTTCAGACACATTTAAAAATTGAACTCCATACAATTTACCTTGCTTCTTGTTCCTCTGAGCCAACACCATTAACTACTGTTGTGACCTACCTTATCTGCATCTTATTACTAATGGGAATTCTCACACAAATCTCACATTAATTTATCATATTACCTCCAATCAACAAAGAAATCTATAGTTAAAATATCCTTTGTGCAATTTAGCTGATGTTCATGCATGTGATTGGCCATTCATAAATCCACCTCCATCCTCGTAATGACAAATTTTAATTTCCAATTCATTTTAATGATTGCATACTACCTTAACATATCATGCTCACCTAAACTCTTTTTAAGAATGATAAATGAATAACAAATGAATGAAAAACTCCTTCTAAGTAACGAATTAAATGGGTAGGATAGAGAATGAAGTTTTTAAAGTTTATTTAAACTCCTAAAGTCATCAGAAATAAACACTGCATCCTACACAAAGGATAGTGCCCACTTAGATAGAATGTCTGCTTCCACATTCCGTTCTCTCCATATGTGCATAATTTTGAAACTATTTAAATTATTTAGGGCCTCTCTAGTTGTACCAACAATAGACTGGAGATGCCACATGCCAATTTTTCCTTCCTAAATAGCTCTAATCATAATTAAAGAACTTCCTTCCAAACACACATTTGAATACCCTAGTGCCACAACCTATTGAACTACAATAGTGTTTCTCTACCTTTAGCTACATTGTTAGTCTCACCTAACAATTTCATTGCACCGATGGCTAAAATACTCCCTAAATGGTCCCTTATAATGACACTAATTCTTGTTGCTCCCTCATTCCTAATAGAAATCCCATCAAAATTAACTTTGACCCATCCTTACATAGGTTTCACCCACTTTATGTAGGTCATATAAAATTTTGGCATTTCCCCTTTGATTCCATCCATTTTTCTAAACTTTAGTCTAGTCCATGTAGATTGACATTGTTGATCCCATTTTGTGAAAGGGATGTATGGAGTTCATGCAGTTGAAAAGACATTACTCACCTTCTCAATATCTAGGTCCACTCTAATAATTAATCTATCCATGTCCTCACTCTTATTTTGAAAAATCAACCTATTTCTCTCCTTCCACAATTCCCAAACAATAATAGATGGGAAAGCCTTCCACATACTAGAGAACATTGAGTAAGAAATCATGGTAGGCCATAAATAAAATAGATCTTTCAAATTTTGAGGTAATGACCCATGCCAAACCAACATTCCTTGGACATAACTCTAGACATCAAATGTTACTTTAAAATTCAACAAGAAATGATTAGTTGTCTCCTCCTCTTCATGTAGATTGCATCTCAAGGGCCCATAATGTACACAATGCTTCCTCCTATCATCATTCAAAATCCATCCTTTGGCAGCCAACCATGCAAAGGAGCCAACTTCAGGGAGGCATTCCTTTCCTCAAAATAATTAGGCAGGTTAGTTCTCCTCCTGAATATCTTGAAAGAGCATCATATATCCCATCTTAATTGAATATGTCCCACTCTTAGCAGAACACCATATAAGCTTATTCAACTTACCTATGAGTAAGATTTGTCTTCCTAAGAAAATGGCCCTCATCTAAAGTTTTTGTTGCTGTGTGATATCCAAAGAGACAACTGACTTCCATTGTCACAATTACCCACAAGCTGATATCTTAACATCTACATAATCTATAACCAATCTACCCCATAAATTAGTCATTACCTGACATAACTCTTCATAGTCATTATTCAATCTTAAGGCCTATTGTCATTCCCAATAGTCATCCCAAAACTAATTACTGCAACCACTCTCAACCTGTCAAGATATATGATAGATGATAATTGATCTACATTCCAACATGAAATTCCAAATTATAGAACCTTTGGGGGTTGGGAAGGGGGGGTGGGGGGGGTGTGTGGTCTCTAATAGTTAGAATTTGGTTGTCTTCCATGTTTTTCAGGCACTTTGCTCATAGCACTTTCACCCATAACATATTTGGATTAGTATACATAGACCACAATAATTCAACAACCAAGGTTTTGTTCAGGACATCCCATTTTCTTACCCTTGCCCCACCATCCTTAGTAGATTTACAAATTTTATCTTGTGTTAGTTGCGAGCATTTTTCTTCCCCTTTACCACCACTCCAAAAAAAAAGGTTCTCATCATTTTCTCAATAGTTATCAAAATATTTTTGGGAATTTTAATACACATAATTGAGAACATTGAAATTGTAGTAATCACATATTTAAGTAAGAGGATTCTTGTATAAGTGAGCCACTCAATTTTCCATCTCTCCATTCTCTTATCACATTTGTCAACCAATTTGTTCCATAACTGAGCCTTCGAGGCCCCTTCAAGTAATGGACTACCTAAATACTTAATAAGAAGTTGTCCAATTTTCATCCCGAGCATCTGACTGATATTATTTTGCACCTAAATATTAGTATTAAAGAAATAAATCTATGATTTTTGCTAATTAACACATTGACTAGAAACCTCACTATATCAATTCAGTACACATTTGATAATGTGTACCTCCCTAAGACTTGCCTCCCTCATAAGATACATGTCATTTTCAAATTGTAAATACATTAAGGGGTCCAACCCATTGACAGTCTTAATACCCTTCCAAGCCCTTGTCCTTCTAGCCTTAGTAATTAATATTCATCCATAATAATAAATACGAAGAGGGATAGATGATCACCATGTCTTAGGCCTTTAGTAGATTCAAAAAAACCTTGAGAATTTCCATTCACAAGTATAGAGAATCGGGGCATTGAGATATAACTCTCAATCCATTACATCCAAGCCCTTGAAAAGCCAAATTTTTCCAAGACCTTTAGGAAATAAACTCTATTTACTTCATCATAAGCCTTTTTAACATCTAACTTAATCATCTTCTTCTCCAACTTGGTAGACTTGACAATGTGTGTAGCTTTATGTGCAATGATGATGCCTTCATAAATAGATCAATTAGGTAAAAAGCCTCTTTTCTCTTGAGAGATAATAGAGTCCAACACTGGTTTCAATCTGTTAGCAATGAACTTTGTGATTATTTTATAGATGGTGTTGCATAGTGAAATGAGCCTGCAATCATCTAGACTCATTCTATTATCTGACTTAGGAACTAGAGAAATGAAGGTGTCATTAAGCTATTTAAGCATAAACCCACCAACTCTAGACTCCTCAACCACCTCAAAAACTTCCACAACAATAATGCACCAAAAATTCTAGAAAATAATTGTGAAGAAGTCATCAGGCCCAAGCACTTTTTCTCCACCCATAGAAAAAGTACTTGTCCTAACCTTAGATTTAGTGAGTGATGTATATAAGGCTATATTTTTCTCCTCACTAATTAAGTTAGGAATGAAATCCAATACATCCAATATTTCTATAGAAGGTTGTGGGCCATTAAGTTCTTCATGAAAGTATCCAACAACTTCCTTATTAATATCAATAGGACTATTGAGCCTTAAGCCCTCCTAATTATTCAAACCATAGATCTTATTAAAGGATCGCCCCACCTTCATTGAACTATAATTTTTTTTAGTATTTTTATCTCTAGCCCTCAACTAAGTTTTAGGAGACTTTTGTCTCTAATAAATATATTCCCTAGCCCAATTTTTTTACTATTTATTATTCAATTCCATTTATTTATAAAACTCCAACTCCCTAATCCCCTCTATCACTATTGCATGTAATTTTGTCGATTCTTTTTCAATGTTATGTTTCTCACTAAATATATCTTTGAAAGGCCCCCTATTCCAAAATTTGAGACTATCTTTAACAAACTGTAACTTTTTGAAGAATTGAAAAGCTTTATTACCTTTCTTGATAGGGGCTATCTTCAACCATAGGCTAATAAGAGCCTCTAGATCCTTCTGTCATAACTACATTGCCTCAAATTTGAAAGGAGCCCTTTCAGATATGGAATCTTATTGGATCATTATTTCAATCACTTAGTGATCAAAGCCTCTAATAGGTAATATTTCAACATTATAGACCCAGTCCATTGTAGCCCAATCTCCTACTAAAAAGAATCTATCAAGTTTTTCTACATTATTGCTAAAGCCTTTCACCTATTTGTCCATGCGAACTATTCATTCCTCACAGTTGGTTCCATCATACCATTTCCTATGCAAAAGTCTACAAAATCTTTCTAACTTTGACTCACCCAACCTTTACCTCCACTCTTTTCAATTGGAATTAAGATGGAATTAAAAAGCCATAGGTCCATACCTATGGCCTCTTGAAAGCCACTCTTCCATCTTGGAAAGCATCTCATAAAGTTTTGAATTTCCCTAGTCTTTAACCTTTTTTTCTTGAATAAACACATCAAGCCTCACTTAATTTAATACCTTTTGATCAAGAAAAGTTTTTTAGGGGCATTCTAACCCATGAAATTCCACAAAAGGATCTTCATGGATTCTAAGAAAGAGCATAACCCCTTCCCTATTTCAAAATTTTGGCTTGGTTAGATGCACTCCTAGCCATTGCAATTTTAAGGTGAGAAGGTTTACGCTTTCTTCTTTTGTTCAAACCCATATTGTGTTTTGTCACTTTTGATGATGTTTTCTTTATGGTTATTTCCTCCAAAATGTCAAGAATTTTTGAGAGGCCCAAAACATCTTGGTCATCATAATCTTCTATCCAAACCTCATCTAAATTGTAGTCTGATTCCCACTACTATCTTTTACAACTTGAAAGGAAGATTCCATGTTCTAGATAGGAGATATAAGAATGTCCTTGAACCCTTGTGTTGGATCATCACTTGAGGCCCCCATGTCCACCATATTATTGGATATTAAGTTTCCCTCTATTGACTCCCACTCTATCATAGGGTTCTCTGATATATCAAAAAGCATTTGATCAAAAACCTTGTTACCCATTCAAATATTCGTTCTCATCATTTCTTTGTTTACTTTCAAATATTTTAGTGGAACCCAATCCACTTCCTATCTCCAAAACCATTATCATGATTCACCTCAATCCCAAGTGACTCATCAATGGGATTAGATCTCATACCTACATTCTCATGCCTTATATTGACACCATAATCCCAAATTAAGAAAAACTTGTCAATAGTCTCTTTTAGAGATAACTGCCACTCATAACATTGGGATGTCTCTCTGCTTATTGGGAACATAATGTCACTTGCACAATCTACTAATTTATCTTTATAGATCTAGGAAGAAATATTTATTGTAAGATGTAGGGTAGCATCTTTTTCTAGACCCTTTCCTTTAACCTCCCCTTCAATGATACAAAGATATTTTTCTAATTGACTTTTCTCTTCTACCAGTATTTTTCTATTACCAATTTCCTTTACCCATTATCATAGTTTAATGAACTCTAGGATTGGGCATGAGCTCTATCCTTTTATGAGAATTCTAATATAGATCAAAAAGTTATGTTTCTCCACCATTTCCTCATGATTGATGTATCCTCCCATCTTATCACCTATCAACTTCAAAGTAGCTTGATGTGTAGGATTTGATGATGAACAAATCCATAGACCCTAGATATCTTGCATGCAAATAACCTATTACAAGGAATAAATAAAGGTAGAGCAAGAAGGGTTTTCTCAATAAACAAGAAGATTTAATTTACTTGTGCAAAATAGAATGAATGAATTTACAACCGATCAATCCTTATGAAGGAGATCAAAACCCTAAAAGGAAAACCCTAAGAGGTAAATGAAATTTAATAATTACTAATTAGTTATTAAATGGAAATGCAAGGTGCATAAAGTGAAATCTTAAGAAGGGAGAAAAGGTAATTTAATAAATAAAATAAAATTAACTTTTTTCTCTAAAACCCCCCTTAAGATGAGCAACAATGCAACTACAAAAAATACAAGGAAACTTGATGAAGGGTGCTCCCCTTAATACCATAAACACATAATAGAAATAAAGAAACAACAACAAATGTGAGAACAAAATATGGAATTCTTATTATTGCCACAAATGCGGAATTATAGGATTCTCAGTTACAATATGCTAACCCAAATGGGTACCTTCATTACAGTAATCTACAAGACTAAGTTGCAAACTACTAACTAGAGCTATCCTAGACAATGTTCAGGCCTTTGCTCAAACTTAATACCTAGGGCTGACAGACCCTAACAATACATATAGAGTCTGCCAAATACATTTTTGACATTTATTTTAGGAATTTCAGGTAGCCCAACTTTGAAAGGCCATAACTCTTGAACCGTTTCTCTGATTGGCTATTATTACCACTTTTCAAAAATGCCAGCTCCTGATCTACAAGCTTGAAACAGTGCTAGCACCCTTCCGTTGAGTCTTCAGACCTCATTCGAGTACTGTATGGCCTTCAATGGTGAGCATGAAGATTTTTATGGTAGGTTTATAATTCTAAAATTAACCTTCATGAAAAAAATGAGAACATTCTAAGCTCATATTACAAACTTACTAAAAATAGTAAGCTCCCATAAACAGTAACCACCTTGTCTACTAGTCCTTATTAAAATAGAAAGACTAAAGATAATTTTTTTTTGGGTGATACAAGATTGCTCTTACACCCAAGATGCTCCTACATCAGACACCCAGGGTGATTTGAGAAGGGACCCCATCACACCTTAGGTGTTTAGAGGAAAACCAAGACGGTTAACCTCCTCCCTTGCTAGCCATGATGAATTGTCTACTGGCGTCTCTTTCTATTTGACCAGGTATGCCTCATAAGTTATGTTCCTTGTACTTGAACCAATATGATTGTCTAATATTTCCTCAATCTCCTTCGTAGCTGAACTAGCTACTGGAATACTCTATTGCACTTCTCCAACTTCATCTCCATCACCTCCTTCATAATACTCTGTCAAATATAAAATGTTAAATACTGGCAAAATATTCAATTCAGCACGCAACTCCACTTCATAAACATTTCTAGAATCATACCTTTTCACTATCTTGCACAATCCAAACTTCTTCATCTTTAGTTTATTATATGTACCCACTAGAAAATTCTCCTTTCTCAAATGAACCATGACTTCATCTCCAACCTAAAATTCTTTATACCACCTTTTTACATCTGCCTTAGTCTTGTACTATGTATTCATCTTTATGATGTGTTTCCTTGCCTTCTCATTGATGTTCTTCAAATGTTCATCAAATTCTTCATCTTCAACACTACTTATTTGTCCTTTATCCAATTGTTGCAATTCATAAGTGTTTTTGGGGCTGCTCTCGTATACAATTTGGAATGGTCATTTACCAATACTCCATTGACAGAATTATTATATGCAAATTCTGCCTATGGTAAAATTAGATACCATCCTTTTGGCTTGTCTCCAACCAAACATCTCAACAAATTTTCCAAAATCCTATTCACCACTTCTATTTTTCCATCATTCTATAGATGATGTAATGAACTAAACTTCAAGTCTATCTTCAACTTCTTCCAAAATGTATGCCAAAAATACCCAACAAATTTGGTATCTCGATTTGAAACTATACTCTTTGGAAAACCATGCAGTCTCACCACTTCTTTGAAAAATAACTCTACCACATGAACATCACTAGTCTTCTTGCAAGGAATAAAACGTGCCATCTTTGAAAACCTGTCAACCACTGATGAGGAACATTAATGTCTCAAATTTGACATAGTTTTTATATAGTCTGAGCTTACTCTTTGATCCTTGTGAAAGAAACATTTCCAACACATTTGTTTTGAATATCTTGTGAACTTATGCTAGGTACAACTGGAACCTATTAAACTTATGGATAGTGGATATGACATACCTTGCTCAATATTATACATAAAATGTAGTATTTCATAAAATATTTTAAGCTATGTTCTAATATTTGAATAAGAGTAGAAATGTTGTTGTGCATATGTGTTCCGAATGTTTCTAATTTTCAGGAAATGGAGAAGTGGCACAAAGAGTGGTGATTACCATATTAAAGGATGAAGTAATGAAGACCATTAATAGAAAAAGAAGTGCAAAATCAATTTTGAATGATAAGCTGCATCTGTAAGGAGAGTAATTGTTCTAGAAAAACTAGGAAGACCCGACTTGCTATATTTCTCACAAGCTACTATTCTATTACTTAATCAATGTTTTATGTCATGGTTGACATTCTGCCTTCTTTTTTGGCAATGGTTTTTTGCAACTTTTATGTTTGTAATAAGTATTGAATCCTCTATATATATAATGAAGAGGGAATCATCTTAGAGAGTAGATGAAAACTTATTGAAACAATACTAGTTTAAGATTCAAAGGTTTCTCTTTTCTATTCTTCATGAATTATTCAATCATGTAATCAAAGAAGAATTCTAATGAGAGGGTGATTTTGGAATACCTATTGTGTTCTTAGTTCATTGAAGCCAACCAAGGGGGCCCACTTTGGAGGTGGAATAGATTTAGGTAGAGTAGATTCATTTCTTCCAATCTCCTTTTTTAAGATAAACTTACGGTATTGGTCCTGCAACATAGTTACTGTGATAGTTCTTACAACACTTGTGGAAAATGATCATAGTGGATGTTTGAATTGTTAACTAGTTTAGAATTCATTTTCTAAAGTTTTTACAGTTATCTATTGTTAGTCTAAGTGTGTTTACTATTCAGTATCAATAGCATAGATCCCTTTCATGCATTTTACTTACCTGCAACATAGGTGTTGAGGCTCTTTAAGGAATTTAGTGCACATATCGTGCTGACCCATTTCAAGTCCTATGTTCCTAGGTTGACAATTCAAGTGTATTTTTCATGATGGAATAGATAGTTCTAAAAAATGGACATAGTACCCTTGAGAGGAATAATGGTGACATTATCTTGATCTATTATAGAATCGTGCATTTTGGCACTGTTATTGGGGATGATGTCAAACTAGGAATCTTTGTAAGTCCTTTATTTTCAAATTAATGTGCTAGTTAGAAACCAAAAAAATGTGGGCTTGATTAAAAAGTCACCAATTAAATTGCATGCATCAAAGAGGGAGACAACAAGATGAATATATGAGATTTCTTTCACAGAAGTCTGTTAATCTAAACAAAGAAATTGAAGAAGAAGCTGAGTTGCCTTTTTTGGACACAAGCCTTTTTTTTCCTATAGAATTATCCTCAAGAGAAAAAGCTCAAGATATAAGTGGTTTTCAAACTTTTGTTGAATTTTGTGCCAGTTTCCTTGACAATGTTGCTCCAAATTGACTAGTTGTTAACAATCCAATACCCAATGCTCCTTTTCAACAGCAAACCCATAATCAAATACCCCTAGTAATGTACAACCTTCTTTTCCATTTCCTCTCCCAAGCATTATAACCAATGCTAATCTCAAACATATACCTCCAAATGCTCTTCCAAAGTTTTATGGCCTTGCAACTGAAGGTCCTAATACTTTCTTATTTGAGTTTGGTATACTCTATCATAGCTTTGACTACAACACTGATGCCCATAAGCTCAAGTTGTTTCTAGCAACATTGGAAGAATCAAATTTATGATGGTTCATGAGCTTATGAGTCAATGCAATAGGTACTTGGGATGAAATGAAAACTCTATTTCTAGACAAATACAAAGAGTACTGCAAATCAAATGATTCTAGAGGGGATGATATCTTTAGAATATCACAAAAAGAGGATGAAACATTGGAAGACTATGTTTCATGTTTCTTGTAGACACTATAGAAGAACCCTCAACATGCACTATTAGAGGATTCAAAAAAGCTAGTCTTCTTGAGAGGGGTGAATGATAATTGTCTAGAGGCACTAGACTTGATGGTTGGTGGCCATGTATATCAATCTTCTTGGGATGACCTTAAGAAAATTTGTCTTAACTACTTAAGGTCAACTATGAAGAAAGGAAGGGGACACCAAACTACAACTACTAAAGGAATTAGTTAGGGTATTTCAAAGCTCGAGATATCTAATCTGCTCTCAAATTCTAAGAAGGATATCATAATGATGTTGCTACACATCTCGACACAATGACTACAAAGAAGAAGCATGTAGGAGCTAAGATGCAATTAGGTAAGTACTACCCACACTATCGGAAGAAAAAGAAATATTACCAATGCAAATTGGTTGCTAATGTGGAAAACCAACATCTTCCAACTGAGTACATCAAGATAGATGAAGAGGATGAGAAAGTATTCTTTGTTGCTCAATGCTAACCATGGGCCCAATGCCAAGGTATGCCTTAGGACCCTTTACAAAATTCAAATCTAAATGGTAATCAATGGAAAAACCATAGTACCCAAGGTCCTCCACAATATAGTCAACCTAATTGGAACAATGCTGGAAAAATAATCCACAACAGCCTCAATGGCCCTACTATTCCCAACCTTTCTAGTCAACCTAACAAAATAATTAATGGTAGAACCATCAAAACCAATGGCAGCCACCCCAAGGGCATTGGCAGTCTATAAACCAATGGAGAGGACCTCAACAATGGCCTAACGAAAATACTAGTAATTCACAATTACCACAATTACCACCTTTAGTCCAACAACTAGCATTAATGCCACCACCTGCAAGTTTTGAACCTCAAAAGAAAACTCAGTTACTTGCACAACCTCAGCCAAATCTAAATACCTAGCAGGTGCAACAACCTATGTATTCTGCCAATGCTCAACAATATCCTACTTATACTCTAAATGTTGTAGATATACATTTGAGATTTGGTACAAC
Organism: Cupressus sempervirens; assembly: GCA_028749045.1. Taxonomy (NCBI): domain Eukaryota; kingdom Viridiplantae; phylum Streptophyta; class Pinopsida; order Cupressales; family Cupressaceae; genus Cupressus; species Cupressus sempervirens. Next base: position 485,921,554 of record CM053785.1, read on the forward strand.
CCTACTAGTGCCTAAACTACCTCTAATAACTAAAATAATAGAGACTCTTGTAGTATCAGAATCCACAACTTCTAAGCCAAGATTGGTTGACCCAACCAATGTAACTAGATCAACTCAAACTCAAACAATAGTCAAACCTCCTTTTCCAAAAAAGCTCATACAAAGTAAACTTGCACAAATAGAGGAACAATGTTTTGACATCATTGATAAATTAAAGAACATACATGTCCAAATACATTTATTCCAAGCTATTAAAGATGATCCTATTTATGGAAAAGCCATTAGAGAAGCTTTTCTAAAAAAGCCTGGGAGGAAGAAAAAGGATCCAACTACAGTCCATGTTGTAGGAAAATTGGTTGACATCATGTTAGGAAAAAATTGATCATCTCTAAATATTTTGATCTAGGAAGTCCAGTTGTGAATGTGATTATAAATAGATAGTCTATTAAAAATGCTTTAATAGATCTTTGTGCTGCTATAAATATCATGACTAAGGATACTATGAAAAATTTGAATATAGAAGGATTGAGGGCTACCCCAACAATTCTACAACTTGCAGATAGTTCTACTCACTCCAAGTGGGATGATAGAAGACATAGTAGTAACCCTAGACTCTCTACAGTACCTTGTAGATTTCATGATCCTGTCTCCAAAAGTCAATTTATATGGTTACCCTATCATTTTAGGATGACCATGGTTAGCTACAATTGATGCAAATATAAGTTGTAGGTCAAGGAGTATGACCATATCCAATGGATAGGCAACAAAGAAATTTGATCTATATCCTCCAACACAACCACAATCAGATTCAATTACATCTATATGGCTACATTTAGGGGATGGAGAAGAAGAAATAAAATTTATAGTACAACTTATGATGTTACACAGATAGTATTTTATGAAGCTATAGGAAGAGGATTCAATAATTCAAAGTATTCTTAATAATACTTGTATGGTAGAAAAAGATGTATTTGATAGTTTTGTCTTAGATTTAACTACATATTGTAAGACCCCAAAATTGGCTCATTGCCATTATACCAATTCTGGTCTATTTTGATCAATCCTAAGACCTATTCTAATAGGCAATTCTTATTCTTTTACTCGCTACTTGACTTAATTGTCAAATACTTGAAACCTTAATCTTCATTAATCATACTCATTATTTAATCCCTATAGTATGCACTCATATTAACCACATTAAACCTATCTGATTTCAATTTAATTTAATCTAAAGTATTCATACTTTATTAAATTAAATTATCTCCTAAGGTTAATGTACTACAAGATTAAATTTATTTAATTTAATAAATATGCCTATCTCAATTAATTAAAAGGAATTATTTAATTAAATGGAGAAGCTACTTCTAATTAATTAAGCAAAGTTATTTAATTAAATAGGAAATTATTCCTACTTAATTAAATAAAGTTTTTTGATTAAATAGAAAAGTGTCTCTAATTAATTAAATCAAATTATTTAATTAAATAGAAAATATATTTATGAGAGAATATCACATTTTATTAAATTAAATATCTCTCCTAATTTTCTCTTCAGTTCAAAAATGGAAATTCCCAGTTCACTACTAATCAAATTAGAAGTGACCTAGATCACTTACTCTCACACTAAAGTTTATCTGAGTTGACTAACTCTTACACTTAGATCTGAGCCAGTTAACTCCCCCTAATTTGGGAATCTTCCACCTTAATTGAACCTCATCTTCAATCCAGACCGTTGATTGAAATAGATCTCAACCGTTGGAGTATTTCAAGAAAATCTATTTAAGAGACCCTCATTTCTTCATTTTGAAAAATGAATTGGATTTGCTATCGAATTGTTGTCGCATTTTGCACTCACTTAGCTCAATACATTCTCACATATTTTCATCATTTATCTTAATTTCATTTAGCATTTAGAATGTATGCATCTAGTATAACTTCTTTTACAAGTTCTTAAATTAGTTTGCATTATACATTTAGAGTAAATTTGCACATTCATCTAGCTTAGTTACATCTCTCAAATCCTTCGTTCTTAGAGGGTTTGGTTGCTTACACCTCAAATCTGAGGATATTTAATAAGCAAAATCTCTCCAGATAGAAGGCAACAGGTCGCCTTGCCAGACTATTCTTGGGTGAACAATCTCATGTTCATTCAAGGATGAATCTGCGAATAAAGACTGTGTTGAAGTGTTTGTCAGTTTTAGAGGCCACATTTCACAGGTACATTTTTGGCACCCACCATGGGGTTGAGAAAATAAATTTCTCAGGCTTTTTCTACACTTTTTTATATTAGTTTTCAAGCTCTTTTTTCGTATAGCTCTGTACAGATTTAGGAATCTGTGTGAGATAATCCATTTTCGCATGAGGATTTTGAATCTTCACGCGGAGATTCTTTTCGGTTCATGTGAGAAAGTTCCTGAGTGCATGAACCTTCATGTGGCACCTTATTTCTTCTCACAGGTCATAAAAAGATTTTGCATGGCTTTGCTAGAGATCTCGCGTAAGATCTTATAACAACAGCCTCTATTTCAAGCATGTTTACTTTGCAATTTACTCAATTTTTTTAACGTACTTTTCTTGGAATCTATGTTGCTCTGTTTCTCTAATTTTTTGTATCTTAACTATTGTCTGCAGGACAATTTGTTAAAGATTCTTTATACAACCCACTCAAACATGGACTAACGGTTTTCTTGTAGGATGATTGCCAAAGATACATTTGATGAAGATCATTTTTAAAACCCACAAAACAATGTGTCTTATTTATTTCTTTCCAAACATAGATTAATTAGGGGCTTGTGAACTTCCTAGGGTGCAAGACAAAAGAATAGGGGATTATGCTCTTCACCACTTGGAGGTCATGACCAAGGGTGAATCAGAAACCTAAACACTTCTGAAAGATGACATTTTGAAGAAGGCAAGCAACTTAGTGGTTCTCTAGTACGGGTCCTTTTCTATGAAGAGATGATGATTTCCTTTTAGGGAATCAAAATCTTGACAAAGGACAAGTCTGGATTGACTAAGCTAAGTCGATAAATCAACTTGTCTTGCATGTTTGGGTGAGAAAGTAAGGTAGAGGATTATGCTCTTTCCACCAGACTGAGTCAATCCTTTAGAGGGCCTACTAGAGTGATCCAACTTCTGGGAACGACCCAAGTGAGCACACTCCTTTTACCGAAGATCCCAACTCACTATAATCAATATACTTTATAGAGAAAAAGACTCCAAATTTGGATTAATTTCTTCCCCTTGATTCTTGATATCACATATCAAGGGGAAGCTTTGTTTGTGCACTGGTCGGCGCCAGCCCTTAGCTTGCTAAACAAGTAGTGTGCACTTTCAGATGCTGGTGTGGGCTGTTGGTCTCAACTCCACTTGTAGAGCCATCGAGAATTGATACGAATGGAAGCCAAGTAAAAAATTTTAGTTAGAAGCCATCCGGTTCACCTTCGAAAGGAGGCATAATATTTGTGCAAGGAGGGGGAAGAATCTCTCCTATAGAACTCACCATAGGCATGCTATTGGACATTTGAAGGTGGTATACGAGCTCGTCCCCTACCACAAGGGTGCTCATTCAGCATATACTATTGAGTCCTTTGAATATACCAAAAACATGGGTGCCCTCTAGGGGGTGACACGGCTATGTGAGGTACACGTATGCACATAAGATATGGGACAAAAGTTTTGCCTTCTCGACCAATTTTTTTTTTTAGGGATAAAGCATGTTTGTTCTTGAGTCATAAACAAGTCCAAAACTGTCTACAACAAATAAAGGTCAAGACTCCCTTATCCTATCGAGTTGCTTTGTCCTCAGTGGGACTATTTTTGACTACTGCATTCTTCCCACTGTCTTGTTCAAACACATTGCCTTGATTGAATCCTGAAACATTGTCCACATGTCTTACTGAGTTAACCTCGCTATCTGTCAAATCAAATTTGTCTGATAAATTTGTCCAATCTGTCCGAACAGTCTAAAAATATCTTTAAAATCCAACATTTTTGTTAATCTGGTCCTGATTTTTGCGTAGACTTGTACTTTTTTGCATGAGAATTCATCTTTTTGCGTGAGCCCATTTAGGTCTTCACGTGAGATCTTGCGTATACCCGCGTGAAATCTTGCCTCTATCTTAGCTATCTTGTCATTTCTTCGTGTGAGACAGAAAAAGTCCTTGTGCAAAATTAAACTACTATCATGAGTCTTTGCGTGACCCGATGAACTTCCTCGCGCGGCCTATAGAGAATCTTCGTGCAAAATTCTACTCTAAAATTGTCAAATCAATCAATTTTACCAATCTGTGATCTTTGTCCAGTCAGTTTCCTACACTTAGTTGTCCTTTTCTATCTGTACACAGTCCTGAATAGTGGCATTTAGCTGAACCAAAGATTTATGATCCACATTTTGACTAGTCTTATCTTTTACTTCTCTAGATTCTTTTTTCTTAATGCTTTTCATACTCCATGTTATGATAGTCATAACCTTTGGCTATTCTAGCCTTCAAATTAGACTACTTGTGCCTTAGTATATGACATTCTTGTCTTACCCTATTGAGACTCAGTCTTAGTGCAATCCTTGTCTAGGTTCTTGCTTCTTGTCCTTGTCTATGATTATCACAACCAGGAGCGGCAACGTGTTTTATCCTCTTAGACTTAGATGAGGTCATGTTAGGGGTTGTAATCATGGTAGAGGTTGCTTACCTTTCATTATACAATCTATAACTAGTTTAGCTAGTGAGGCATCTTCATGATCTCCCTCACCTATCAGGTCACCTCGAATTCAGTGAACATTTTCCATAAACCTTCAACAAATTAGGAATCCTTTGTATCAAGAGGACACTAAGATAGGTAGAGGTCCTATATCACCAAATATGATGTCTGATTCCTTTTTTAGAGGACCTTTTGAAATACAACGCACTGAAACTGAACATGTTCCTACAATGACTAATTGTGAACCTGAACATGGTAGTTATAGTCAACATCAAGAACCACCCAGGAATGACAAAGAGAAAGAGAAAGACCACAACATCGATGAGAAACATGAAGAGGTGGAAATACTCCCTAAACAATTAGCAAAATGTCGAAGAGACAAAAAATTTCAAAAGGTCATGGGAATCTTACTCAATGAAGAGAAAGAAAAGTATTTTCTCAAACTTGCCCAAGAGGGAGCAAAGTTGCCCTCTCATTTTAATGTGGAAGCTATTATCATGCCTGAAGAAGAAACTGAGACTTCTAAACTCTAAAAGCAATTGAAAATTATGCAAGACCAATTGTCTTAGATGATACATGAGAAAGAGAAACCCATAAAGACATACACATTAGAAACTCTTTCTCCATTTCCATTTGACAAAAGCATAAAAATTCTACCTTTCCCATGAGGCATAGAGCTACCCAAGTATGACAAGTACTTTGGTACTACTGATCCCCAAGATCACTTGCAAGAATTTGGTGCTTTGTCTATGGAGTTTATACATGATCAAACATACCTCATGTGTTTATTCCCTAGAAGCCTAGGTGGTCAAGCTTTGGAGTGGTTCTCACATTTACCTCCAGATATTAAGACATTTTATGAAATTGTCAACTTATTTGTTTAGTAGTATTCTCATAGCATTCAACATCTTGTCAACATTTGAGATTTGTGCAACCTTAAACAAAAAGTTGGAGAACCTTTTCTCACATTCCTCCAACGGTGGAGACAACTGTACACTAAGTATTCCCGCAAAATTTCAGAAACAGAGAAGCTTGACATTTTCATTGATAACCTCCTACCTAATTTTGGATATAGAGTCCAACTTCAAGGTACAAGTACCTTTGAAGACATGATCACATAGGCTATCTGTATTTATGGTCAAGAAAGGTTTACTCACTCTTCAAAGGGACATAAAACAAGGTTCCACTTCCAACAGGGATAAAACCAAACATGTCAACAAGAACCGAGAAATTGTACATGATGGAGTCGTTGACAATGTCACACCCAAACTTGCTAAAGTGGCATTTAATCTCACAGATGGCCTGAAAGTGGCCAAAAATGCTAAGAAACCTCCTCTTGACAACAAGCCATCTCGAAATAAACCAAGAAACTCATGGGAAAAATGCCCTAAGTGAGAGTATACACCCTTGGGAGAACCTTTGGATGTGGTTTAAAAAACATTGATAAAACACAAGCTTATTTCACCAATGGATAACCCTCGTCCCTATGATCCACAACCACGTCCACCATGATGGAATGAAACCTCATTCTATGAGTATCACCAAAATAAGGAACACAAAACTAGCAATTGCATAAACCTGTGCCATAAAGTCTAGGACATGATTAATGCTAGTAATCTTGTGGTAGATGGACATAACAAAAACTTGGATCAAAAGGCATTCAAAGGACCTTTCCCAGCTTATGAAAAAGGAGAGACTTCGAACCACAACCCTACAACAAGGTCAACTATGCATATTCCAATAATGACAATGTCATTCACATGGTTGAACTAGTGGATTATGAATACTGCGACATTATTACCATTAAGGGCAAACAAGATAATGACAAACCCAAGATACCATTTTTCTTGAGGGGCTCTACTCTCAACACAATGGATAATACACCCTCACAACACTGTGCTAATGCTGTCACTCATTCTTGCACAAAGTTGGTGCTCAAAGGACCTGTGCCTCGTACTTCTGACCTTGAACAACACAAAGAAAAAGCCCTTGCTGGTCCATCTAGCAAAGGTGCAAAACCCACAACAAACTTGACAACAACCAGTTATAGTGTTCTCGATCAATTGAAATGAACCAATGCTCAAATTTCCATCTTTGAGCTACTTAAAATCTTGCCTGCTCACCAGTAGATTTTGGACAAAGCCCTCGCTAAGGAAAATGTTTCTCAAGATCTTGATCTTGAGTGATTTCAATCCATGGTAGGTCACTTGACCTTGCCTTATCTTATGATCTTCTCTGAGGAGGATGATAACTCGCTGAGTCACCCATGTAATCAACCTCTACACATCAAGGTTATGATCCATCAGAAACGTGTTTGTCGAGTACTCATTGATAATGGCGCTAGCCTAAATATTTTCTTTGTTGCTTTGCTTAGACAATTGAATTATTCTAAGGACTCTATTGATCCTTGATGAAAGATCACTATCAAAGCATATGACGAAGTGGAACGAAAGTCTCTAGGTCTTGTGGTTTTACCCATTCGCATCGGTCCTGTAGAAAAGGATGTCACCTGTCAGGTGCTTGACATTCCCTTGGATTACAAAATTTTGTTAGGATGGCCATGGATACATGAGATGCATGCTGTACCATCCACATACCACCAATGCATCAAGTTCCCATTTCATGGCTCCGAAGTTACTATTCTTGCCACCACTAGCTATACTTGCAATATGCTCAAGGCTGCTGAAAATTTCATCCCTGCTAACCATGAGTCCACTAATTATCATGAAAATAAGATGAAACAAATCAAATAGTCATTCCAACTAAAAGAAATTGGCATGGGAGAGTACCACATTGAACTAGTGCTGTCATTAACATCTCTCCCAGAGTCTCCTCGACATTATGGGAGACCTTCAGAGGCAAAGAAGTTGTTCGAGCTGACACCCCAGACTAAGTATAATGGAACTTTTGTCAAGGATATAGTACCCTTAGAAGATGAAAGTGAAAATAGAGCCATTGCAACATGGCTTTATAGAGAAGAGGCTCTAGTGGACCTAATAGAACAAGCTCGAGAAACCACTCCTGACAAATATGGGCCTAGTCTTAGGCTTATGAAATGTTTTGGTTACAAGGGAGCTGGCTCTATTGGGTGCAATAACAATGTCCTAATTGATCCTATCAAAGCAAGAGATCGAAGCAACAGTGATACAATTGGCCTAGGATTTAAGAAGGTTCCTTTTCATTTGGGACCAAATAAATTCATACCAACACCTGACAGTTCATCTAAAAATGAGTCACAAGCTAAGTCAGATACTCAAAAGGAAGAATTTGATGATGATGATTCTTATCCTCATCCTATTCCTCATGATCTCACTAAATTCTTTGCTAATCTAGATAACTTTGTGCCATGTGTTAGTACTGTGGATGATACTAGTGACTCTTCTAAGGACAATACTGAGCAACTCAAATATCATTCAGAAAAGGGAGAATCTAGTTAGTCATTCCGTATTGAGTATTTGTGTAAGAATCCAAAGGATGAAGGTGAGTATGTCCCTATTACTATTGGGGATTTCTATAGTCTCTCTCCATGTAGAATTAATTCTAAAGAATATGAGTTTGACACTCTTTTAGAAGAGACTATTGATAAAGACATTGACCAAGTGCATGTCTATGAAAACCAAATTGAAGTGGGCGAAATGTCTAGGGTTAGGTCACATGGGTCTGATCCAGCTAGTGTCCTAGAGTCATCAATTACTGACATTTGTACTCTGAGGTATTTGAACACACCTGTAGCTGAGGTTGCCGTAGGTCTCAAATTCTTGGTCCAAGCACTTAATGACTATACTGTGAATGCAATTGAACCAACCACTACTCTCTCACTCATACATCTTGAGCTTATAGACTGGAACCCTAATGCATCTAGTGAAGTCCCCACATTCTAGAATGATTATGCTCTTTCCTATTACCTAAATGCTATCAAACCTATAACATCTTCCACCAATGAGAAGAGTGTCAACATGATTGAGGCTGACATCAAATATCTCAGTCATACAATTAAAAAGAAAAAATGCAAAAGGTCCGATGGTGAAAACCACATTGTGGTAGTGTTGGAACCCAAAAAAGTAAAAACAAAAGACATATCCAAGGGTGAAAACCTCTCTGAGGTGCCTATGGATGAGATATTTGATGCACTTCCCAGTCACTTTTAGGAGAGATCATTAGTGTTGATAGAGCCAACACAGCCAATTAATCCAGGCACATAAGAACATCCTCATATGATACATCTGACATAGTCATTGTCACTTGAAGAAAAGGAAGAATTCATTTCTTTTTTCAAAGAAAAGAAAATAAATTTTTCTTGGACATACTCTGACATGCCAGGATTGGATCTTGATCTTATCATGCATCACTTGTCCATAGCACCAGGTATCAAACTAGTTAAACACAGAAGCTTCAAAAAATGCATCCTCACGTTGCATTGCTCGTCAAAGTAGAATTGGAGAAACTTCTAAAAGCTGGTTTCATCCATGCAATTGATTATGCTGAATGGATATCCAATATTGTTCCAGTTTCCAAGCACAATAAATCTATCAGGGTTTGTACAAACTTTCGTGATCTTAACTTGGCATGTCCTAAAGATGACTTTTCGCTCCCTAATATTGATATGATCATGGACATGATGGCTGGCTATGAGATGTACTCACTTATGGATGGTTTTTTTGGATACAATCAGATAAAAATTGCACTAGAAAACCAGGAGAAAATGGCTTTCACATGTGCATGGGGAACCTTTTGTTGGAATGTGATTCCATTTGGCTTGAAGAACGCTAGTGCTACATATTAGTGGGCTGTTACTACAATTTTCCATGATATGATGCATAAGACCATGGAAGACTATATTGATGATACCTTGGTCAAAAGTGCTAAAAGCAATACTCATTTGCAAGATTTGGGGTCCATCCTAGATCATATGGAAAAATTCAGTCTTCGACTCAATCCTAAGAAATGCACATTTGGAGTCATATTAGGGAAGTTGCTGGGATACATTGTTTTTGAAAAAGGAATTGAGGTAGATCTGGAGAAAGTAAAAGCAATAATGGATATGCCACCACCTTAGAACATTAGCTAGATGAGAGGACTACAGGGAAGGCTCCAATCTATTCATAGGTTTATCTCACAATTAGCAGATAGATCACAACCATTCAAAAAGACCTTACATAAGGGTGTAACATTTAATTGGAGCCAGGATTGTGAGCAAAGCTTAACATAGATTAGACAATATCTTGTCAATCCGCCAATCCTAATGCCTCCTATTCATGGGAAGCCTTTTTTTTAATACATTTTAGCCACTAAAACATCTTTGGGAAACCTATTGGCTTAGGAAGATAATGACAACAAAGAAAGAGCTCTTTACTACTTGAGCCGAGCACTGGTATCTTATGAGAAGAACTACAACATTATTGAGAAAGCTTGCTTGGCAGTTGTCTTTGCTTCCTAGAAGTTGAGACACTACATGCCTTCCCACACTATGTGGCTCGTGGCTTAAATAGACCCACTAAAGTACTTGCTCAGTAAGGCAACTCTCACTGGAAGATTGGCTAAATGAGTTATGATACTCAGTGAGTTTGACATTCAATATGTTGAACGCAAGGCTATCAAGGGACAGGCAATTACAGATCAGCTGGCCAATGCACCCATATAGAGTCTTCTACTAATGAACATTGATTTCCCAGATGAGTCAATTTTGACACTCACGCACCACACATGGGTTATGTTCTTTGATGGGTCCTTCACACAACAAGGATTAGGTGCTGGATTACTCTTTATTACACCATAGAGATACTCACTGCCCAAAGTGTACAAGATTCTATTTCCTTGTACAAACAACATTGCTGAATACGAGGCTTTGATCAATGGCATGAAAATTGTAGCTGAACGGAAAGTGGATTAGTTAGATATCTTTGGTGACTCTTAGCTTGTCATCAACTAGGTTAATGATGTGTACCAAAAAAGGGATGATAAACTAATTCCTTACAAGCACATGGTTGATGACTTAAAGAAGTATTTTGCACACATCACCTTCCAGCAAGTTCCACAAGTAGATAATAAGGTGACTAATGCCATGGCCACTCTGGCCTCCCTGCTACAAATGCCTAAAAATGATCTCTGGCATGAGTTCTTAGTGGAAGCATTACACTACCCAGTCTATGACACCCCTGATTCTAAGATGATCTTTTTTGTTATAGGACAAGAATCATCTCGCTACCATCACATTTATTCCTACCTTCGCAATCAAACCATTCCAAAAGGTCTGACCTAGAATAAGAAACGTTGCCTAATCCGTAATGCTTCACATTATGTCATTATTGCTGACGATTTGTATAGGAGAGGTCTCAATGGAACACTTCTTAGGTGTTTAGAACTCGAAGAGTCCAAATGCGCACTAATTGATGTTCACAAGGGCATTTTTGGATCTCATTCCAATGGCTTGACACTAGCTTGCAAACTCCTTCATGTTGGTTACTATTGGCCCAAAATGGAGAAATAAGCTATCAAGTATGCTAGGTCCTGCAAGCAGTGTTAGCTACATGGGAATTTGATTCACACTCCAGCCAGAGAGTTGATTCCTTCTACTACAACATGGCCATTTCAACAATGGGCCTTCAACTTGGTGGGACAGATCCACCCAACCTCTTCTAATGGGCATAAGTTCATTATCACAACTACAGATTACTTCACGAAGTGGGTAGAGGTAGTACCTCTCATAGTTGCTGATGGAAAAATTGTAGCACCTTTTATCACAAACTAAATCATCTACAAATATGGTGTACTATCCTCAATCATTACTGATAATGGAGGACAATTCGAGAAAAAAGACCTCAAGGAACTATGCAAGAAATTCAAAATCACACATTGGTCTTCTATTTATTACCCTCAAGGTAATGGCCAGGCTGAAGCATTCAATAAGACGATCCTTAAAATCCTCCATTGCATAGTCAGCAAATTAGGGAGAGACTAGCATCTCTAGATCAATCTAGCCCTATGGGCATATAGGACAAGCATTAGGACCCCAACAAGCATGACTCCCTTTGCTTTGGTCTATGGCACGGATGTTGTGCTTCTAATAGAGGTCAAGATTCCTACCTTGAGAATCTCTATGAAGGGCCTTATCACTAATTTTGACTACAAGATAGTTCAGCTTCAAGAGCTTGTGTTACTGGATGAACATTGACAAGTGGCATGTGATCATCTGTGAGCATATCAACAACGAATGGCAAGAAGCTACAATCAGAGGGTCAAGCCATGTGATTTCTAGCTGGGTGATCTCATCCTCTGAGAGAACCCTAAGAATCAACAACAGTGAGTACAAAAGGGAAAGTTTGAACCAAACTGGCTCGATCCTTACATCATTATGGTAGTATATGGATCTGGCACCTATCATCTTTCCACAACTGAAGGAGAAGTGCTAAAAGAACTTATCAACACTCTTCACCTGAAGCAATTTTATAGTTGATCTAATATTAGTAAGCTCTTTGCACATATCTACATGTCCTGAAAAAAATCATAAAAATTAGAAAAAGTCCTGAAAAAAAATTGTTACCTTGGTGAAAACCTACCAATAGGTGCCTTGGTAACACTAAAAAAAGTGAAAAATCTAAAAAATACAAAAAAAATCAAAAAAAGAAAAATACCGAAAAAATTGAAAAAAGAAAAGAAAAGTGCCATTGGTGAAAACGTGGAAATAGGCATCATGGTAGCAAAAAAATTAAAATCCTGCCAAGAAGGTGAAAACTTGGTAAATAGGTGCCTCTTGTTCCCAATGCTCCATCTTGTAGCAGATCTTCTAGGTATTCTGTACAGCCACTTTCATACTTCTGCTTTACTACTTTACCTACTTTCTGCTCATGTATCCATGGATTGAGTCTTGTTGATGGGAACACAACCCAACAACAGAATAGACACAATAGAAAGGGGAATTATATTAACTGAGAAAATATGCCAGTACAAACATTGCAGAGAAAATAAACTTCAAAACATGCCCTGCGGGCTTACAATAGCATAAATCTGGAGAATATTTCTCCTTTTAGCACCTCCTCTCAAGCTCCAATCCGAACTGCCTTTTACAATGCCAGAAATCTCCTTAAATAGACCCTAGAGGGTTAAGGACTAGGAGTACATTCTAGAAAGTGCTAGTAGGCATCCACCGACAAAATAGAAGGTTCCGGAAGCTGTGTTAGAAGTCGGTACAATTCTAGAAGAATCCAGAAACGGTAGCCGAACTTCCGGGAGGCATAACTTTTGAACCGTAACTCCAATTGACGAACCGTTTACATTTTCAGAAAGCTCTCGAAGCGCTCTATAGCCTTATGGACAAGCGTCGCTCATCCCCTATTTTTCAACCCTTTTTGAGGTCATTTAATGCCCCAAACCTGACTTTGAAGCATTCTTAGGGGGTCTCCATAACCCGAAAAATTGCAATAACTTTCAAACCGTGGGGCCTTTTGACCTGATTCTTTTTCTGGAATGCTCTAAATCTCGATTACATTCATCTGGCCAAGTCACACCTTCTAGGTCACCAAATGATGGTCAAATTGCATGCTCCTATTTTTTCAGGATTTTCAAATGCACTGATAGTTGAACTATGAGAGTTGGAACCTTTATTTGAGCCAAATGGGTATCCAAAAATGTAAAGACATAAAATAGAAACTAAGTCTAAGTACATTTTTTTGGGTGACACAAGACTGCCCTTATACCTTTGGATGCTCCTGCATCAGACACCCAGGGTAGATTGAAAAGTGACCCTGTCACTTTATGGATGGTAGAGGAAATCCCAAATGGGAAACCTCAGCTGCTGAAATCCAAGTTGAGTCTTCGATCGGTCGTCCTTTCCATTTGACCAAATACTCTTCATACTACCTGTTTCTGGTACTCCTACCCACACGATGATCTAGAATGTCTTCTATCTCCTCCTTCTTAGAAGCAGGAATTGGGCATGGCTCTAAAACCAGCTCCTCATCTGCACCATCATCATGATACTCTGTTAAATCTGCAATGTTGAAAATGGGAGAAATGTGAATACCATCTGGCAGCTCCACCTCATATGCATTTCCTGAGTTATGTTTCTTCAAAACCTTGCAGGGGCAAAATTTCTTCATTTTCAGCTTGTTGTAAGTACCAACTGGAAATCTTTCTTTTCGTAAGTGCACCATGACAAGATCCCCTACTTGGAATTCCTTATGTCTTCTCCTTTGATCAGCCCTAGCTTTATACTCTTGATTCATCTTGATAATGTGTGCTTGGACCTCCTCATGTAGACGCTTGATGTGTTCAGCAAAATCCTCAGCTTCAGCACTTGTTCTCTCCCCTTGTTCTATCTTCCTCAATTCTGGTGCAGTCCTTGGGCTATTTCCATATACAATTTGAAATGGTGATTTTCCAGTACTCCTATTTACAGAGTTATTATAAGCAAACTCTGCCTGTGGTAGAATCAAATCCCATCCCTTGGGCTTATCTACAACTAAACATCTCAGCAAATTGCCCAGACTTCTATTTACCAATTCTGTTTGGCCATCAGTCTATGGGTGATGCGTGAAACTGAATTTCAAGTCTGTTCTCAACTTCTTCCACAATGTCCTCCAGAAATACCCCACAAATTTAGTATCTCGGTCAGAAACTATACTCCTTGGAAGACCATGTAGTCTTACCACCTCTTTGAAAAACAAGTCTGCAATATGGACAACATCATGAGTTTTGTGGCATGGAATGAAATGTGCCATTTTGGAGAACCTATCAACCACCACGAATACTGAGTCATTACCCCTTTGTGTCCTTGGCAATCCAAGAACAAAATCCATACTTATGTCCTCCCATGGCCTTGATGGAACAAGCAATGGCTGATATAGGCCAGTATTTTGACTAAACCCCTTGGCAACTTGACAAACCTGGCAACTCTTTACAAACTTCTTCACGTCCTGTGTAATTTGAGGCCAAAAATAATGTTCTCTAAGAATGGCAATGGTCTTATCCCGACCAAAATGTCCTGCCATCCCTCCACTGTGTTTCTCCTTAATCAGATTTTCCCTCATGGAACTCCTTGGAATGCACAATTGACTACCTTTGAACAACATGCCATCCTGAATCAAATAGTCTAACCACTTGGTTCTATCTACAGCCACAGGTTCTTTACAAGCTTTCAATGCTTCAGCAAAATCAGGATCCTCGGGGTACAAATTCTTGAGTTCATCAAACCCAACTACTTCAACCTGCATTTTTGTAAGCAACAACTGTCTCCTACTTAATGCATCTGCAACCCTATTAGATTTTCCACTTCTATGCTTTAACACAAATGTATAACTCTGCAAGAATTCTACCCAATTCATATGCCTCTGATTCAATTTACCTTGGCTATTTAGGTACTGTAATGCCTGATGATCAGTATACAAAACAAATTTCTTTGGCAATAAATAATGCCTCCATTTCTTTAAGGCCTGAATTATTGCATAGAACTCTTGATCATAAACAAAATACTTCTTCTTTGAATCATTCAATTTTTCACTAAAATATGCAATAGGCTTACCTTCTTGGCTTAATACAGCCCCAATAGCGCTACCACTAGCATCACAATCCACCTGGAATACTTTTCTAAAATCTGGAAGTGCCAACACAGGCTGTTCAGTCACCTTCTTCTTCAGCAATTCAAAACTTCTCGCAGCTGCTGTAGTCCATTTGAACTCTTTTCTATCCCCTCTTATTGTATCAGTTAGAGGTGCACATATGCCACTAAAATTCTTAATAAACTTTCTGTAAAAACTAACCAGACCATGAAATGATCTTACCTCAGTAGCAGACCTTGGAGTAGGCCATTCCAAGATGGCTTTTACCTTCTCTGGATCCATTTTGAGACCTTCAGGTGATATAACAAATCCCAAATAGACTAACTCCCTTTTTGCAAAGACACACTTCTTTAGATTAATTAACAGTTTCTCTTCCCTTAGCCTTTCAAGGACACTACGAATATGTAGTAAATGTTCTTCCAAAGTCTTGCTGAAAATTAAAATATCATCCAAATAGACAATAACAAATTTTCCCAAGAACTTCTTAAGTACCTCATTCATGAGCCGCATGAAGGTGCTTGGGGCGTTCGTCAATCCAAAGGGCATGACTAACCACTCATAAAGACCCTCCTTGGTCTTGAAGGCTGTTTTCCACTCATCTCCTTCTCGAATCCGTATCTGATGATAGCCAGTCTTCAGATCTATCTTTGTGAAGTACTGAGCTCCACTCAAGCAGTCCATAAGATCATCCATCCTTGGTAAAGGAAACCGGTACTTGATGGTTATCCTATTTATAGCTTGAGAATCTGTACACATCCTCCACTCTCCATCCTTCTTTGGTGCAAGTACTGCAGGTACTGCACATGGACTCAGGCTCTCTCGAATCAAGCCCTTCCTCAACAGCTCCTGAACCTGTCTATTTAGCTCCTCTGTTTCAGTAGGAGTCATCCTGTGAGCAACTTTGTTAGGCAAACTAGCTCCTGGAATCAGATCTATTTGATGACTGATTTGCCTTACTGGTGGCAATCCATCTGGAACATTATCAGAGATAATATCTCCAAATTCCCCTAGTAAATCTAAAACTTCAAATGGTATTTCACTACTACCTTCTTTATCTTTCCTAGGAATCAAAGCATAGCACATACGCTGATGTTTCATGCCATCTAAAAACTTCCTTCCATCAACAAGACAAATCCTAGCACTACTACATACCTTTTCACCTTCCTTTTTCATGGGCTTCAATTTGTGGCGAACTCCATCCTTTGTCAGAGACTATGTGTTTGCATGTCCATCATGTATTGCATGTCTATCAAACTGCCATGGTCTACCCAACAATAGATGGAAAACATCCATCAAAATAACATCACAGAGAACTTCACCATGGTAACTCCCAATTTTGAATTTTACTAAACATTGTTCACTTACCAGGACCTTATGATCATCTTTTACCCAAGAAATCCGATAGGGCTGGGGATGTTTCTCCCTCTTGAGCTTCAGCTTAGAGACCATCTCTTCGGATACCAAGTTATCAGTGCTACCACCATCAATGATCACATCACAACATTTATCCTCACACTTGCATCTGGTACAGAACAAACTCCTCCGTTGTCCTGGCTCATTTTCACCACTTAGTAGGACTCTTTTGTTTACCAAGGTCTCTCCTCTTTCTGCATCCTCTGAATGTGATGATTGTGCATCCTCATCCACATGAGCAATCCTAGCTTGGCCCTCAGCTCTCCTATCTATCCTTCCTTGTCATTGAGGGCATTCAAAGGCACGATGACCTTCTTCATTGCAATGGAAATAGGTACCACGGAAGCCTCCTCTTCCTTGTCCACGTCCTCTACCTCTTCCTCTTTGATTTCCAAAATCTTGATCACGGGAGCGGTTGAAACCCTCATTCCTCTGGTTCCTGCTAGTACCCTCATCTTCATTTTTCTTTTGAGTTTCATTGCAGCCTCCAGATGATCTACCGCTTCCCCTTCCTCCTTGACCACGCCCTCTTTGTCTTCCTTCAAACCTTTTACTCAGCTTCTCTTCAACTCGTAGGGCAAACTGGTATGCTTCTTCAACGCTGGTCATTCTTACCAGACTTAATTCCTCCTGGATGCTAGGTCGTAACCCACTGATATAACGAGCAACCTTCTCCTTATTTGCCTCTGCATGCCCCACTCTAATCAAGAGTCAGTAAAACTCCTCTGTATATTCTTGGACTGACCTTCCTCCTTGCTTTAACCCATGCATCTTTTTAAATAGATCAAGCTCGTAGTCCACAGGAATGAACTGCTTCTTCAATTTGTCCACCATGCGATCCCACCTTGTGATCTTCTCCTTTCCTCTTCTAAGTCTTTCCAGTTGAATCTCTTGCCACCAGATTTTGGCATGGCCTTTTAGTTTGGCCTTCGCAAAGTTAACCCTATCTGGGTCCCTTATATCCTCATACTCAAAGTATTCGTCCAGTTCATTGATCCAATCGATCAACTCATCTGGTTTCAAATTTCCCGAAAATATACCCACTTCAATTGTAGGTCTTTTCCCAAACCTAGAAATGGCCCTAAAAAGCCTTTCCTCTATAGGATTCAGAACTTCCCCGTCAACTTCCATTACTTCCTCTTCATTGTCATCCTCACTATTGTCATCTGCGGCAATATTTGCTCCTCTACGAAGCTCCTCTTGCAATGCTTGTACCTGTCTCTGGAGGGCTCTAACCTCCTCAGGATCAATAGCTCTGGCCCTTCCGCCATGCTCTCTTCGTGGAGGCATCTTCTAACTCAAACCCACAACCACACAGTCCTGGTGCAAACTGCCTCACAGTCGGCGCTCTGTCTACACACTCAGGAAAACCGGCTCTGATACCACTTGATGGGAACACAACCCAAAAATAGAATAGACACAATAGAAAGGGGAATTATATTAACTGAGAAAATATGCCAGTACAAACAGTGCAGAGGAAATAAACTTCAAAACATGCCCTGCGGGCTTACAATAGCATAAATCTGGAGAATATTTCTCCTTTTAGCACCTCCTCTCAAGCTCCAATCCGAACTGCCTTTTACAATGCTAGAAATCTCCTTAAATAGACCCCGGAGGGTTAAGGACTAGGATTACATTCTAGAAAGTGCTAGTAGGCATCCACCGACAAAATAGAAGGTTCCGAAAGCTGTGTTAGAAGTCGGTGCAATTCTAGAAGAATCCAGAAACGGTAGCCGAACTTCCGGGAGGCATAACTTTTGAACCGTAACTCCGATTGACGAACCGTTTACATTTTCGGAAAGCTCTCGAAGCGCTTTATAGCCCTATGGACAAGCTTTTCTCGTCCCCCATTTTTTGACCCTTTTCAAGGTCATTTAATGCCCCAAACCTGACTTTGAAGCATTCTTAGGGGGTCTCCAAAACCCAAAAAATTGCAATAACTTTCAAACCGTGGGGCCTTTTGACCTGATTCTTTTTTTGGAATGCTCTAAATCTTGATTACATTCATCTGGCCAAGTCACACCTTCTAGGTCACCAAAATGATGGTCAAATTGCATGCTCCTATTTTTTCAGGATTTTCAAATGCACGGATAGTTGAACTATGAGAGTTGGAACCTTTATTTGAGCCAAATGGGTATCCAAAAATGTAAAGACATAAAATAGAAACTAAGTCTAAGTACATTTTTTTGGGTGACACAGGACTGCCCTTATACCTCTGGATGCTCCTGCATCACTTGTCATAGCTCGAGGGCATTCCTCTTCAGTGTCACTATTTTTGAGATTCTCCTCATAGAATCTCCTTTGTGATAGTCACTAGTGGTGCTCACTGCATCTGCCTACTATCGCTAGTGTCACTATTTTTGAGATTCTCCTCATAGAATCTCCTTCGCGATAGTCACTAGTGGTCCTCACTGCATCTGCCTACTATTGCCAGTGTCCCTCATTTTCAAAGATTCTCCTCATAGAATCTCTTTTGCAATAGTCACTAGTTGTTTCAACTATGTTTTCTTACTGTTGCTTGGGTAATGTTTCTGGATTCCTTTATGGAAGGTCTCTCTTGCGTTACTCACTAGTTGTCCTGGTTGTGTCTATCTATTATCGCTCAGTCCTTCTTAGGTTCTTCATCATGAAGATTCCCCTTTGCCCTTAGTCACCAGTCATTCTGATTGTGTCTACCTACTGTTGTCACCCTACTAAAGAGATTTCTTTCTAACATGTTCTGGACACTGACACCTAACATCAATCCCATGACAAATAATGATTTCAAAATGACATACTTGTTTGGATATACTTAGCTCTTTCTTTGTTTTTTTTGTTTTTGCTTTATCATGTCCCCTCGAGGAACTTGATGATGTTATTTCTGATTAGAGAGGTAATGACTAGGGGCATGATCTTTTCTTTGCTTTCTATTTGCGGTTTAGTTCCAATTAGTTGACATATTCCTATAAGAGGGGTGTCCACTATAAGAACCTTCATCTTGCATTGGATGGCCAGGTGTACCTCGACTCCTTTTATATGAATACATCAATAATGTTGGTCCTTCTCCTTGTTTATTGTAGTTAACTCTTCATGCTACAATAAATACTGATACTCATCCTTCTAAGTGAACGTATGGGTCATTGCGAGTATATCTAGCACACTTCTGTCATAAGGTTATGAATGCAAGGGTCATTGCAGACAGAATAAATACTGAATACTTAGCATAAGATGGATCTCCCGTGTGTTTGGTGTGTTTTTCATGCAAGCAACATTCTAGTCATCCTAGCATTTATGCTTTGATGCTTATGTGAACTTGCTATATTAATAGGGACAAATGTTTTGGTCATTCTGGCTTCTTGTGCCTCGAATGCTTACATTTAATCTTGAAAAACCTATAACGTATGATCTATTCATATTGCCATGATTGCAATGTCAGTGGGAATTATATAACATACGAGCTTTGTTCTATGTCTAGTGATGATAAATTGTTGAGGCTCAGTAACCAGACCTATGGATGCATTTAACATAGTCTTGCATTGCATACTTCACTTGCATAAACACATGATTCGATTGCAGATCTACTTGCATCCTTCATGATGAGGAATTGTTGATCTCTTCAAAATATCATATTTCTTAATGATTGCACAAATAATTGATCAATCACCCTCTTGGCTATTTTGGCTACTTTGAATCCATTTTCGAGATCAAATTTGAAATCTGACAAACCTAAGTCGCTCAAAAAAGAGTTTTAAAATTTTGGGACCTATGCAATCGAACGCTTGTGCAGTCCAAATTATTTTGATAATTTTTGATTATTGGAATCTTTTCAACTCAAAATTCTTCATGTTTTCAAAATTTATGTTTGAAAAAGTCAACTCAAGTCAAATGTGGTCAAATTTGGCCAACTTTTGGTCAAATTTGGTCTTCTAGACCTCAAAACCATGTCAAATTAACTCTAAATCTTCTTTTGATTTCTTCAAACATTCTATTGAATCTCAGATTTCTTCTACTACTTTGTGTCACATTTTTGGTGTGTCATCTTTTGATTTCGCTCCCAAGGGGGCAAGATGATTACATCATTTAATACTTATTGCTCAGGGGCATCTCATTCCTATCTTATGTCCTCATCACTTGGGGCATCTCATCACTCAGGACATCTTTGCTATCTATCTTATTTTTTCATCAACTGATCAATCTTATAACAACTCTTCTTAGAGTTCGATGGATAGGTATTGGGACAGTCTAAACCCCGACTCTTGAGGATCAAGCCTCATTTTGGGGATGATTCTATGTCTCCTAATTTGATTTTGTTATCTGCTATTGCTCTCAGGTATCTAGGTGTTCTATCTAGATCCTTAAAGATTAAGCTTCATTCTGGAGATGATCTTTTAAATGCTTTCAATCTCAAGTATCTAGACATTCTGTTTGAATCCTTAAAGGTTAAGCTCTGTTCAGGAGATAATCTTTTAAATGCTTATTACTCTCAGGTATCTAGGTGTTCTATCTGGATCCTTAAAGGTTAAGCTCCATTCTGGAGATGATCTTTTAAATGCTATCAATCTCAGGTATCTAGATGTTCTATCTAGATCCTTAAAGGTTAAGCTCTGTTTAGGAGATAATCTTTTAAATGCTTATCAATCTTAGGTGTCTAGGTGTTCTATCTATATCCTTAAAGGTTAAGCTTCATTCTGGAGATAATCTTTAAAATGCTTTCAATCTCGGGTATCTAGGTGTTCTATCTGGATCCTTAAAGGTCAAACTTTGTTCTAAAGAAACCTTTTAAATGCTTATCAATTTTAGGTATCTAGGTATTCTACTTGGATTCCTTGGGATTAAGCTCTGTTCTAGAGATAGTCCTTAAAAGCTTATCGATTGGTCTTCGTATCGTAAACTTTGGAACCAATCTTATCTCTTGATCTTCGGATCATGCTTTTTGATTTTCTTTGAATCAAACGCGCTGCTCGCACATTCATTCAAAGAGGAGCAAACTGTAATACCCCAAAATTGGCTCATTGCCATTATACCAATTTTGGTCTATTCTGATCAATGCTAAGACCTATTCTAATAGGCAATTCTTATTCTGCTACTCGCTACTTGACTTAATTGTCAAATGCTTGAAACCCTAATCTACATTAATCATACTCATTATTTAATCCCTTTAGTACGCACTCATATTAACCACATTAAACCTATCTGATTTCAATTTAATTTAATCTAAAGTATTCATACTTTATTAAATTAAATTATCTCCTAAGGTTAATGTACTATGGGATTAAATTTATTTAATTTAATAAATACGCCTATCTCAATTAATTAAAAGGAATTATTTAATTAAATGGGGAAGGTATTTCTAATTAATTAAATGAAATTATTTAATTAAATGGAGAAGCTACTTCTAATTAATTAAGCAAAGTTATTTAATTAAATAGGAAGTTATTCCTACTTAATTAAATAAAGTTATTTGATTAAACAGAAAAGTGTCTCTAATTAATTAAATCAAATTATTTGATTAAATAGAAAATATATTTATGAGAGCATATCTCATTTTATTAAATTAAATATCTCTCCTAATTTTCTCTTCAGTTCAAAAATGGAAATTCCTAGTTCACTACTGATCAAATTAGAAGTGACCCAGATCACTTACTCTCACACTAAAGTTTATATGAGTTGACTAACTCTTACACTCAGATCTGAGCCAGTTAACTCCCTCTAATTTGGGAATTTTCCACCTTAACTGAACCTCATCTTCAATCCTGACCGTTGATTGAAATTGATCTCAACCGTTGGAGTATTTTAGGAAAATCTATTTAAGAGACCCTCATTTCTTCATTTTGAAAAATGAATTGGATTTGCTATCGAATTTCTGTCGCATTTTGCACTCACTTAGCTTAATACATTCTCACATAAATAGCATTTAGAATGTATGCATCTAGTATAACTTCTTTTACAAGTTCTTAAATTAGTTTGCATTATACATTTAGAGTAAATTTGCACATTTATCTAGCTTAGTTGCATCTCTCAAATCCTTCATTCTTAGAGGGTTTGGTTGCTTACACCTCAAATTTGAGGATATTTAATAAGCAAAATCTCTCTAGATAGAAGGCAATAGGTCACCTTGCCAAACTATTCTTGGGTGAACAATCTCATGTTCATTCTAGGATGAATTTGCGAATAAAGATCATGTTGAAGTGTCTGTGACTTTAAGAGGCCACTTTTCACAAGTACACATATAAGGAGTGTAATGAGAGTTGTTTTCTACTCAAGGAGCCAAAAATTATCCATTAGCTCTTACCATGTGAACTAGATACAAGTCTAATTTCTGAAGCTGCTATAGTTGATCTTACAACTACTGTTGAGTTGTCAAAAGGTCATAATCTCCATGTTAATCCAAAATTGTCTTCTACACAAATGAAACAGTTAACAGAGCTACTTCAAAAACATGAAAAGGGTTTTGCATGGGACTACAGGGATATATATGAAAGGGTTGAGTCCTAAATTATGCACTCATAGAATATACATCAATGAAGGGTGCCTGCCACTCTGTCAACCCTAGAGAAGGATTAATCCAGCCCTTAGAGAAATAGTTAAAACTGAATTGCAGAAATTGCTTGATGCTAGTTTTATATATCCTATATCTGATAGTAGATGGGTTTCACCTCTGGTCATAGTGCCTAAAAAGGGAGGAAAATGATAGATTTGTGTAGATTACAAAGAATTCAATAAGGAAACTAAAAAGGATCACTTTCCTTTACCATTCATTGATCAAGTTCTAGATACTCTGGCTGGTAAGAAATATTTTTCTTTTCTAGATGGGTACAGTGGTTATAATCAAATAAGTATAGCTCCTAAAGATCAAGATAAAGCCACATTTACATGCCCATGGGGTACTTTTGCATATTTTGTCTTGCCATTTGGCCTGTGTAATGCCCCTGCAACATTTCAACAAGCCATGATCAATATTTTTGCTGATATATCACATGATTGCATGGAAATATACATGGATGATTTCACAACATTTGGAGTCACCTTTGAAGAAGCCTTGATGAATCTTGAAAAGGTTCTTGTCTGATGAAAATAACATAATCTATCACTCAATAGTGAGAAATATTTCATGCTCATACAAGGAGTGGTGCTTGGTCATTTTATATCAGCTACAGGAATACAAGTGGATCCAACTAAGATTGAGGTAATTCTAACATTGCCGATACCTACAAAACCAAAAGATGTAAGATCTTTTTTAGGTCATTCTAGATATTATAGATGTTTCATAAAAGATTTCAGTAAAATAACTAGTCCTCTATATACGTTATTGACTAAGGAAGCTGAATTCATTTGGACACCTGAATGTAATGAAGCTTTCCTACAGCTTAAGAAACTCCTCACTATGGCACCAATTTTAAAGGGACCTAATTGGTCAATTCTATTTCATATCCATACTGGTGCATTAGATTATGTTGTAGGAGTTGTATTAGGATAAAAGCTTGTTAATTTTGAAAATGCCATCTACTATATTAGTAAAAGCCTTCATTGACCTAAACTGAATTACATAGTAACTGAAAAATAACTTTTAGCTACAGTCTATGCATTGAACGAATTCAGACATTATGCAACTAGATATCCTATTTTTGTTCATACCAATCACTCAGCTATAAGGTACTTAATACACAAACTATCCATAACTGGTAGATTGGCAAGATGACTCTTGTTGTTATAGGAGTTTGATATTACCATTATTGATAAGTCAAGAAAATCCAACATAGTTGCTGATTATTTATCTAGATTGACTATTACTAATGAAGATCCAACTCCAATTCAAGATGCATTTCTAGATGAACACTTGTTCCATATAGCAACTCATACACCATGGTATGTAGACATAGCTAATTATCTTGCTACAAATAGAATGCCTCAAAATTTCTCTCACAAAGAAAGGAGGAAGCTAGCAGAGAAATTTTTTCATTATTTCTAGATAGATAACAATCTCTTCTATGTTGGACTAGATTAGGTTATGAGGAGATGTGCTAGGGAAGATGAGATATATGATATATTGCATGCTTGTCATGATGAACCATGTGGAGGCCATTTTGTAGCAAAAAGAATAGCATTGAAAGTAAGTACAATTGGATATTAGTGGCCAACCTTACATAAGGATGTAGTGACTTATACAACCAATTGTGAAAAATGCTAGAGGATGGGCTGACCAAACAAAATTGACGAAATACCACTAAATCCACATATTGTAGTAACACCTTTTGACAAGTGGGGTATGGACTTCATAGATCCAATTGACCCACCATCTAGTGGAAAATCCTACATCTTAGTATGTATGATTTATATAACTAAATGGGTGGAAGTTAGAGCAATGAAAAATGCAAGAGATGAGAAAGTAGTCAAATTCCTATATGAAGAAATATTCACCCATTATGGAGTCCCTAGAGAACTTGTTACAGATCAAGGAGCCCAATTCACATCAAATCTGATCACTAAGGTTATGAAAGAATACAACATAAGACACTATAAATCTAGTCTCTATCACCTTGAAGAAAATGGTCAAGAAGCGGTCAATAATAGAGAAATTGAATCCATTCTGACTAAGACAGTGCACATACACAAAAATGATTGGGCCAACATATTAACTGAAGCTGTTTGGGCATACAGGACCACATGGAAGACAACAAATGGATTCACTCCATTTGAGTTTTTCTATGGTAAAGTAGCCATGTTGCCTATTGAATTTGAGCATAAAACACTACACACTACTTTAGAGTTGAACACCAATTTTCCTGCAGCACAAGAAGAGAGACTTCTCCATTTGAACTTGCTGGAGGAAATAAGAAATACAAATTTGGAAAGAATAGAAATTATTCAACAACAATGAAAGAAATGGCATGATGCATATATCCATAATAAACAATTCAAAGTAGGATATTGGGATCTTCTATATGATTCTCACTTCAAAGAGAATCCAGGGAGGTTGCAGACTTGATGATTAGGACCTTATGAAATTTAGTATGTATTCAACAATGGAGCAGTGCAACTGACAACAATTGATCCTATCTAGTTCAAGTTACTTATAAATGGCCATAGGTTCCACCTCTATCATAAACCAAAGACCAAAGATGAGTTCCTGTAGCAGTTCCAACCAACCAGTTTACTAGCTCCTACAAACATAGTTACTGTAGCAGAGGGTGAAAACCTTCTTCCTGCAACCATTCCATGAAAATTTTTCATGAAACCCTCATAATAAAACCTCATTTAATATGAGGTCCTTGCTTTCATTCACTTTTCTCTTTCTTCATATCAACCCATCTCATTTCTCTATCTACCATCCACTCACACTCCACATCACCTACAAATTCTATTTTGATTGTTTTTAATAAATTATACTGTCAACACCTTTTCTGCAGTGATCAGACTTCACCACCTCATCAATCTACATGCGGATGTGTACTCTCAAATTTTTAGGTATAACAATTTCTTTACTCTTTATTCATTTTTAGTATATAGGTTTCGATATTTATATCCAATACTGCATTATATGTATCATATAAGTCTTAAGCCAGTTTCTCATTCTTATACCAATTTTTAAAAAAGTGTGGACACTTGTCAAATTTTAGTGGGGGGCCGAGAAAGTGTATTAATTTCTAAATGGCATCTCCATGTTATCCTAAGTCATGTACATGTTATAGGTTGTACTTTGGTGGCAGTCTCATATTTTTCATTAATTTTTAAAATCTTCTGTATCTGTCATACCTTTTCATTACAATTTTGGGGGAAGATCACCTGTCTTTAGCATGATTGAAAGGACTAATAGTTATTACTTAGTTAAATTTTGATGTCCTTCATAATTAATGCATCATTTTTTTACATGCCAAACACAATGGAGTCTTGTTAAGAGAAGTGGTAATGATGTTTTTCATAAAGATCAGTTCAAAATTCAGAGAAGACAGAATTTGCAGAGGTGAAAAGTGGAAAAACTTATTAGAGTGGTGAGAGTAGAGGAAATAAAAGCTAGAAATTTTTAGATAGGGGGACAGTTAAAAAGGTATGAGCTGGTCATTCATAATATTTTACTCATGGACATTGAAGCAGTCTGGTGATTTCATGCTTGTGGATGGCTTGGCTATTTCTTACAATTAACTGAGTACAATGAAGAAGTGGCAATGGAGTTTATGACTATATTTGATGAAGGGGAAGCCACAATATGGGGACTAAGAGTGATTGCTACTAAGGAGAGGATAAAATAAGTCATAGGGCTACCAACAGTTGGGGAGCATTATCCAAATGAACATGATGTCAGGTCCTCACAGGCACACTTCACTCATCCAAGTGACCCACAACTGGACATTACAAAACAAGGGTGTAAAAGACTTTCTCTTCTAGCTCCATATCTAGGATTGGCAACTCACATTATTAGGTACTTGACCTATGAAGGCAAGTTCTCAAACTTGCATGCTCATCATTTTAAATTACTTAGTTGCATAAGACATAACATGCAAGTTAATGTCCCCAATTTCCTTTATAACATGTTGTGTATTAGTGCTGAAGAAACTCAAAAAGGAAAGAAAATTTATGTTTCCCATCATGCACTCATTAAACTTCTAGTTGAAAGATCTCTTAGGGATTCTTCCCCTATATCATGGTCAGAATTTGTTGAATTCAAGACCTTATAGCCACAAGCCAACCCTGTTCCTCAAAATTTAGGAAATGAGGAAGAAATCACAAAGTCAAGTAAAAATATGACTGAAATGGAAAAAGAACCCTCTCCTGATAAGCTTGTTGAACCTTTTTTAGAGGATGTTATAATGAGTTCTTCTACAGATAAGGGAAAGCATAAGATTGGTAAAGAAAGCCATAATCTTGAAAAGGAAGCCCAAAACCCCTATGTTAAAGTAACAAAAAGAAAAAGGTCTGTTCCTGTAGAAACCATTCTTGTAGCATCTACTGTAGCCATTCCTAAACCAAAGTAGACCCACAAAATGGTCAAAGCTAAAGAGATTCTTGTATGTAGAAGCATCTGTATGCAAGGTCAAGCATCACCAATTTCTATTGAAAATCCAAATGCCCCAATTTCAAAGTCTCACACAAAATTAGTAGTTGAAAATATCCTAGATGATTCTCCTATGCAATTAGAACCTCAAAATGTGGAAACACATGAAAATGGGCCTGTTAATGAGATACCACAAGAGAATTAGGAAGTGTGTAAATCAAACCCTACCGTTGTTCTAGAAAAAGCCCCTAGCAATGATCAACTTGTTGGTGTTTGAAACTGCTAAGCAACATAAATGCTCAGTACTAGAATGATAGTACTCAAATAATCTAAAGACTAGCCAATTCCTATAATCAATTACACAAGAAAATCATCTGGATCCAACTTCAACAAAACCAAGGATGGTTTCCTACTCTTCAGGCTTTGCTAAACCAAGGTGGGTATACCTAGGGATGATTCAGATGCAAACTGATGTGTTACAACTATCTTAGTTTCATTCTAATTCTCATCTTCTGTCCTCATACACATGCATAGTTTACCACTTTCTTTAATGCTTTCAAATTCGTATGCATCACCTATAAGTAGATCTGGTCCTAATTCTCCTAGGATTTACAATTGTTTTTGGGAATAGTAGCTACCTATGACTCAACAAACTAAATGTAAATGAGTGGTGACTAGCATTACAACCTTGAACAAAATAATATATGAATGATTTTGAAATTATAATATTTTTAACATGTAGAGGTAGAATTTATTCTTGATCATCTTTGATTTATAAGACTAGTACCTTATCCATTGGGCAACAGAGTCAATTATTGGCACGAGACCTTGCTCAATTAGCTTGTAATTGAATCTGTCAACTATAATCACCTATTTCAATTCTTACATGATATCCTCTTCATAAAATCATGAATTCTACTAACCTATTGAAGCATTTACATAATTCCTTAAATTAAAAGCAACAATATAACCAATATACATTCCATCCAGAATGCATTCAATCAAATGAACATTATCCAGTTGATCTCAAAACTGATAAAATCATGAAAAGGAGACAAAAAATAGTGACACAAATTTGGTGAAAGTATCCCTTTGTATTATCCTTTTGCTGACTAATACAATAACCAATAAGAACTTAGTAAAAAACTCAAAACATCATGCTAGTTTTGCATTTCTATTTGTTATCAGAAGAATACATCACTGAGAATAAACTCAAAACAATTACATATGACTGGACCGAATGTAATTTCTTGAGAAACTAAAAACATACAGGATTTTTGGACCATCACAATGCCTTAAAAACTCATTTATATAGCATGAGTTACAACAAGAAAAGGGCAATTGTGATTAACAGGTGTCTCTTTACAACAAATTCAATACACCTATTAGAAAAGACAAAACTGCAAATAACAGAAAGACATGCAGATCAAATATTTTTTTGCGGGTCCCTTTTTGTTACATTTCATTATTTCTAGATTTGGTTGCTACTTTGATTCCTTTGTGTATGCAACTGCTAAGCCCACCAATGATGAAATCTATTTTGAAAATTGCAAACTAACCTCAACCCGTGGTTTTCATCATCATTATACTATACTGTGAGAGTCACTCTTACCTGTCACTATTCCTTGGTTATACTAGTATCCTAGGGTTATGGGCTTGTCACTCAATAGGAAGCATTCGAGCTTAGAGGCAATGTGGCTGTCGAATATTAAAAAATGGGCATTTTTTGCTTCCTCAACCATATCTACATTCAAAACCATTACTCTACCAAAATATGTCCCTCTTTTGAAAAGAAAGATATGCATTAACAAAATGTAGGAGTAACTATACACATGAAACTCATGGGTATAAAATCTTCTTCACCCTCTCCAAAAACTCTACACAGGACCCTATATATCTCTACTATCCCAGTATTGAAGTATACTTTCTTGAAAAATTCTTTAGAGAATGATGTTATTGTTGAGAGGGTTCTAATTTCGCCAAATTCACCCTTTGCTCTTTTCATTACCTTAGTGGCTTAATCATAGCTCTTTACCATAGTCTTAAGGAGATCATAATCCACAAAAAACACCTGGGATTACTAGTCTTCCTTGGTCAAAATTCCATATACTGGCATGTGGAGTAAACAACTTCCTCCCTGCAAACCATCTTTTGAGAAAATTTAAAATAGTTCGCAAAGTATTAGCATCTCAGACCCAATTATCTTCATTAAGCAATCCCTCCACTATCCATAACCTAGGATTTTATGAGTCCATTGGAGGCATTCTTTGAATATACTTATAGGACTAGAGCACAATAGAAATTATAGTATAGTTACTTGCATGAAGTTCTTTCTTATTCCTTTTTGTAATTCTGCAACTTCTACACGAACAAACTGCTTCACACACTTGCCAAAATCAATACAATCTTCCCATTAATTACTTCTGCTTAGAAAAGGCTTGAAATCTTTATTCGCACAAGGTGGGATTGAGAAAATCTCCTATGTTACTTTTTTTTTAACACACGCAAAGCTTTCATATCAAATAAATACATAGAGTGGCACCACCTTTTGTGCTTAAAACTGCGCCATTGATCTTAAAAAATCTTATGATCAAGGGATGCAAAAAAAGGTGACAAGTATTCCACTTGACAAGGTGGTCAGTTAATCCAATGAGAACTGACCACGTACACAACTCCCTTCCTGATGGCATCTCCGTTTGGACCCACTGGCAACTAAGGACATGTGTCGATAGGTCGCTACCTTGCTATACATAAAGAATGAGTACCTTGCCATATCAAAGTAGTGACAGCTGTTATTTTAATCTTGATCTTGTGGATGACACACTACTGCATTGCTTATAAGAATAGTGGTGGGCCCCATATTTTCTATCTCGCATGGAGTAAACCACGCGCATCTTTTTTATGGTGAGATAGTGAGAATCATTGATCTTAGCTTGATCTAAGGGTAGAGAAATTGCACAAACTTCTTAAGATGAGGTGGGTCCCATATTTGCTATCTCGCATGGAGTAAACCATGCACATCTTTTTTATGATGAGATAGAAAGAATCGTTGATCTTAGCTTGATCTGATGATCAGAATCCCTCCTACATTTTATGAATGGGGCGTGGGCCCAGAAGACTGATGACGTGATAAATTCTGCACAACTAGCAAAAAAAAACCATATTTTAATTCCAATCATCTTTCCACATTGCTTGGGTTCCACCGTATGCTCATTTCACAACAACTCCCTATATCACTAAGGGCAAGAGGTCTAGATTTTTTGATTAGCGAGGTAGAGAGCTCTGGTGACTTAACAAAACTTGGCACCAAAAAAAAAAAGCATGTCACATCACAGTTACCCACTTAGTGGTTCTAACACGACAATGATATTATCATTTATTATGCCACTTGGGACTCTTAATAATCACTGGGAAGTTTGACGACTACCATGACATGGGTTTTTGGGTTGATCGCTACCTCGCTATTGGAAAGATACTTGAATTTCTTGATAATGAAGACACGAGTACCAGAGCCTCCATTTATCCAGGCATTGTAACTTAGTTTAATAGTAGTTGCTATGTCGTGATGGTCACTTAACACACATCTTAACATGACGATAAAGCGACAGCCCTCGATCTTTTCATGATCGAGTGGTGCTCCTTAAAAGGAAAAGAGATGTAAGGCGCGAAAGCTAAAGAACATAAGGGAATATTCAAAAACTTTAAAATGTTTGCACCCAAGATTAAATAAACACAGGAGACCTAGGGTTCAAGGTTCACTTAAGGTATTACAATGGCTATGTTGAGAGACAAACCTTGAGAGTTTAATAGATTTCAACAACACACAAATCAAGGCACGACTAAGGTAACCTAAAAATATGAAAATTATGAGGAACCAAACCCTAATCTACAAAATGCAAAGACCTAAATTTATTTTTTCACCAAAATTTCAAACCCTTTTCTATACCGTGAAAAATTAGACCAACACAACCTACCATGCTACTAATCCCTAAATATTCAAATGTTTCTCTTATACCCTATAAATCTTCCTGGTATACTCAATATTTCTAGCAAGTTGCCAAAGAATAAAAGATGAAATCTAAGGCTCAAGAATTTTTGTCATCTACAATTTAGTCAATATTGTTTGGTCTATACAATCATTTTATTTTTCAAAAGGCCTTGTGGAGGAAAGAAAGAAACCAAATGCAGAAGGCAATATTTGACAGAGATGAGGAAATTGAATCATTGAAGAAACAACTTGAAAAGTAGAAACAATAAATGAATAAAGTTCTAAAGCTAGTTGATGAAGGAATGGCCTGCAGACCACCCCCAATGGTGTATGCTATTCTTTTGAAGGAATAGTTTCTATTATTTCAGTTGATGATGACAATGAGAGATATTGATTATAAATTTTAAAATGCTCAATATTTTTATAATGTGTATCAGACTTTTCCTTCATGGAAAAAGAATTTGTTCTGTGAGCTCTATTTGCATAATTTCATAGTTCCACATGAAACAGAGTGGAATCCTCTGCATTACATAGGGGATGTTCATTTAAGAGCTCTAATGTCCTAGATGCACAATGAAACAAATTATGATAGGAAGTTGGATACTTATAGAGATCTTGAAAAGTCTGAACCATTACCACTCCGAGCTAAATCCCATAAGCCTCATGATCTTTTGAGAGATTGGTTTAGATTAAGTTGTGGGAGACAAAACTAGAAATCAAAGAGAAAGTGTTTGAAGAAAGGGAAAAAGTTTACATAGAATACCAAACACTTCCAAATTTCACACAATAAAGATCAATTGCAGGGCATAGAAATTGATGGAGTCGACTGCTAGAACCTTTTAAAAAGGTTGAACCACACAACCCTATCAATTTAGTAATTAATAGAGTGGCTAAATATATGCAACTGGGAAGACAAATCATAAAAGAGCTATTGATGCCACTAACTTTTCAGCCTCCTACCCTTCTTTGGCCTCTATATGAAAATAATGCTCTTAGCCTAGACCCA
Organism: Cupressus sempervirens; assembly: GCA_028749045.1. NCBI lineage: Eukaryota > Viridiplantae > Streptophyta > Pinopsida > Cupressales > Cupressaceae > Cupressus > Cupressus sempervirens. The sequence continues at coordinate 485,954,178 of CM053785.1, forward strand.
TTGGTTGAAGAACACTTGGGTGAGCATTAGAGACAAACTAGAGGATATTTCTACACCTTCAAAAGTGGGAAATAGGGGAAGGCTATAGTGGGATATTTTAGAGCGATGGAAAAGAAGTATAATGCTTGAGGACAAGCATTTGCACAGTGGGGGGCAAATAATGAGGCACATTAATGTCTCAAATTTGATATAGTTTTTATATAGTTTGAACTTACTCTTTGAGCCTTGTGAAAGAAACATTTCCAACACATTTGTTTTGAATATCTTGTGAACTTATGCTGGGTATGCCTGGAACCTATTAAACTTATGGATAGTGGAGGTGACATACCTTGCTTAATATTATACATAACATGCAGTATTTCATACAAATATTTTAAGCTATGTTCTAATATTTGAATAAGAGTAGAAATGTTGTTGTGCATATGTGTTCCAAATGTTTCCAATTTTTAGGAAATGGAGAAGTGGCACAAAGAGTGGTGATTACCATATTAAAGGAAGAAGTAATGAGACCATTCATGGCTAAAGAAGCATAGAACCAGTTTCGAATGATAAGCCACATCTGCAAGGAGAGTAATTGTTCTAGAAAAACTAGGAAGACCCAACTTCCTATATTTCCCATGAGTTGCTATTTTGTTGCTTAATCGATATGTTATGTCATGGTTGACATTATGCCTTCTTTCTGGTGATGTTTTTTCACAATTTTTATGTAATGTTTGTAATAAGTATCGAATCCTCTATATATGATGAAGATGGGATTCTCTTAGATAGGAGATGAAGACTTAATGAAACAATACTAGTTTAAGATTCAAAAGTTACTCTTTTCTATTCTTCATGAATTATTCAGTCATGTAATCAAAGAAGAATTCTCATGAGAGAGTGATTTTGGAAAACTTTTTGTTTTCTTAGTTAGTGGAAGCCAACCAAGGGGGACCACTTTGGAGGTGGAATAGATTTAGGTAGAGTAGATACATTTCTTGCAATCTCCTATTTTAAGATAGATTTACTATATTGGTCTTGCATCATAGTTACTGTGAAAGTTCTTTCAACACTTGTAGAAAATTATCATAGTGGATGTTTGAATTGTTGACTAGTTTGGAATTCTTTTTCCAAAGTTTTTATAGTTATCTATTGTTAGTCTAAGTGTGTTTACTATTCTATGCCAGTAGCATAAATCTCTTTCATGCATTTTACTTTCCTACATCTTAGGTGTTGAAACTCTTTAAGGAACTTAGTGCACATATCGTGCTGACCCATTTCAAGTCCTACATAGCTAGGTTGACAATTCAAGTGTATTTTTCATGATGGAATAGATAGTTCTCAAAAATGGACATAGTGCCCTTGAGAAAGGAATAATGGTGCGATTATCTTGATCTATTATGGAACTGTAAAACCACCACAGAAATAGAATCATGCCCTCGCTTTGTCCTTGATAATCCAAGAACAAAATCCATGCTAACATCCTCCCATGACTTCTCTACTACAAGTAATGGTTGATACAACCCTATATTTTGCTTCACTCCTTTTTCCATTTGACATAGTCTGCAACTCTATACAAACTTCTTCACATCTTATTGCAATGGTGGCTAGTAATAATTCTCAGCAATCAAAGCTATGGTTTTATCTCTACAAAAATGTCTAGCTAATCCTCCATTATGCTTCTTCTTGATGAGATTCTCTCTCATTGAACTTCTCAGAATGCACAACTGGCTTCCTTTGAACAACATATTATCCTAGATCATGAAATCCAACCACTTTTTCTTGTCAAGTGTAATAGGTTTTGTAAAAGCCTTCTACACTTCACCAAAATTAGGATCATCTGGATACAAAGTACTAATTTCCTTGAACCCAATCATCTCAACTTGCATTTCTATCAGCAAAATTTTTCTTCTACTAAGAGCATCTGCAACTTTGTTAGACTTCCCACTCCTATGGTTCAAAACAAATGTATAACTTTGCAAAAATGCAACCCACTTCAAATGACTTTGGTTTAATTTTCCTTAACTATTTAAATATTGTGAAGCTTGATGATCAGTATACAAAAAAAATTCCTTAGGAAGAAGATAGTGTCTCCAATTCTTCAATGCTTGAACTATAGCATAAAATTCCTAATCATAAACATAATATTTTATTTTTGCATCATTCAACTTCTCACTAAAATAGGCACTAGATCTACCTTCTTGGCTCAAAATAGCTTCGATTCTAGTACCACTAGCATCACAATCTACTTGAAACACCTTGTTAAAATTAGGAAGTGCTAAAATAGGCTGCTTAGTAACTTTTTGTTTCAACCAATTAAAACTCTTATCTGCTCCTACAATCCACTTAAACTCTTTCCTATCCCCTCTCATTGTTTCAATTAGGAGTCCACAAATACTGCTAAAACCTCTTATGAACTTTTTGTAAAAACTAGCCAGTCCATGAAAATATCTTACCTTTGTCACGCTCCTTGGAGTAGGCCCTTCAAGGATAGCCTTCACTTCTCTAGGTCCATTTTTAGACCTTCTGCTGAGACTACAAATCCCAGGTACACCAACTCCTTCTTTACAAAACTACACTTCTTCAAGTTTATCAACAACTTTTCTTCCCTCAACTTATCAAACATCTTTTGAATATGAATCAAATGCTCCTCCAATATGAATCAAATTCTCCTCCAATGTCTTACTAAAGATCAAAATATCATCTAGGTAAACAATGAAAAACTTACCCAAAAACTCCTTTTGTACCTCATTCACGAGTGTCAAGGAAGTGTTTGGTGCATTAGTTAGCCCAAAAGGCATAACTAACCACTTGTAAAATCCTTCCCTTATCTTGAAAGTAGTATTCCATTTCTCCTTCTTTGATGTGAATATGATGGTACCCACTCTTCAGATCTATCTTTGTGAAATACTCAACCCTACTCAAACAATCCATAATATCATCCATCCTTGGCAATGGGAATTGGTAATTGATTGTGATCTTGTTGATAGCGCAAGAATATGTGCACATCCTCCATTATCCACTCTTCTTTGGTGCTAATATGGTTGGTACAACACATGGACTTGGAATCTCTTGAATCAACCCCTTTTGCAAGAACTCATGAACTTGTTTGTTCAACTCTTCACTTTTTGCTGGTATCATTCTGTGTGTTGCCTTATTTGGCAATCAAATCCATCTGGTGGCTAATCTTCCTCATTAGGGACAATCCATTAGGTACATTATCTGATACAATATCCAAAAACTCTCCCAACATATCTGCAACTTCTGTAGGCACCTCCTCTACTTATTCTTTACTATCCTTGGGAATTATAGAAAAACACATATGCTCACGTTTCATACCTTTGATAAAATCTTTTCCATGAACAAAACATATTCTGGCAGCACTACATACCTTTTCTTCTTTATCATTCAATGAATTCAACTTATGTTTCACTCCATCCTTGGTCAAAGTGTAGGTATTTGCTCACCCATCATGTATAACATGCATGTCAAAATGCCTTGGCCTACCCAACAGTATATGACATATGTCTATAGGTATTATGGTATGATATCACATAATACCTCATCATGGTAGCTTTTGATCTTGAACTTCACTAAGCATTTCTCATTGACCATGACCTTGTGGTTATCTTGCACCCAAGTAATATAGTAAGGACACAGGTGTTTCTGTATCTTTAGCTTCAACTTTGTGAGCATCATGTTTGACACCAAATTTTCAATACTTCCACCATCAATGAGCACATCAGAACACTTACCTTCACATCTGATCCTTGTGCAAAACAAGCTCCTTCTTTGATCAGGTTAATTCTCACCACTTAGTAGGACTCTTTTGTTAACTAGGACTTCTCCCTTTTCAACATCTTTAGAATGTGATGATCTGGCACTAGGAACATTCAAATTCTCTATGCCCTTCTTCTCCGTAGTGAAAACATTTCCCACATAAGCCTCCTCTTCCAGATCCTTGTCCTCTACCTCTTCCTCTCTGATCTCTATTGTTCTAATCATGGAAATGATTGGAATTTTTTCCCCTCTAGTTTTGACTACTACTTCTAGCCTCATCCTTGTTCTTCGGATCATCATTATGGCCTCCATAAGATTGTCTACCAGATCTTCCACTATTCTTGTTATCAAACTTTTTTCTTAGTTTCTCCTCAACCCTTAGGGAAAAGTGATATACCTCCTCGATACTAGTCACTTGAACAAGACTGATCTCATCCTAAATTCTTAGCTATAACCCATTAAGATAATGGGTGACTTTCTTCTTATCAACTTCTGCATGGTCAGTTCTAATGAGAACGTGGCAGAACTCTTCAGTATACTCTTAAATAGATTTTCCCACTTGCTTCAACCCTTGTATTTTCTTCATTAGATCAAGCTCATAATCCATAGGAATGAATTGTTCCTTCATTTAGCTACTATTCAATCCCATCTAGTGATTTTGTCCTTACCTCTTTTATTTCGATCCAACTGGATCTCGTACCACCAAATCTTTGCATGATCCTTTAGCTTGGCCTTTGCAAACTTGACACTATCTAGATCTTCAATATCTTCATATTCAAAGTGCTGTTCCAATTCATTGATCTAGTCAATCAATTTCCCTAGGTTGAGATTTCTCGAAAATGTGGGAACATCAAACTTAGGTCTTTTTCCAGTACTAGAAATGGCCCTAAAAAGCTTCACCTCCGCTGCATTAAGAACTTCCTCTACTGCGTCTAGGTATGTGTTTCCTTCTTCTTCTCTTTCATCCTCACTTTCATCATCTCCTATGACAAGATTCATTCCTTTGCAAATCTATTCTTGTATCACTTGCATTTGCCTTTGGTAGGTTCTAAAATCCTCAAGTGTAACACCTTCGACTCTTCCACCACACTCTCTTTGTGGAGGCATTTGCGTGATTTCATTGAAAACTTAGTGTAAATTTCCTCACAATCAGTGATTTGTCTACACTTCAGCCCAAACCATGATCCTGGTGTGAACTGCCTCATAGTCAGTGATCTATCCACACACTCAAGAAACTCTAGCTTGGATACCACTTGATGAAGGGTGCTCCCCTTAATACGATAAACATATAACAAAAATAAAGAAACAACAACAAATGTGAGAACAAAATATGGACTTCTTATTATTGCTTCAAAGGCGAAATTACATAATTCTCAATTACAATATGCTAACCCAAACGGGTGTCTTCATTACAATAATCTACAAGACTAAGCTACAAAATACTACCTAGAGATGTCCTAGGCAATGTTTGGGCCTTTCTTAAATAGCAAATTTTATGCCACCTGGGAAAGTTCTAGATGCTCAAACTTAATAGTTAGGGCCAACAAATCGTAACAATACATATGGAGTTGGCCAAATACATTTTTGACATTTATATTAGAAATTTCGGTTAGTCCAACTCTGAAAGGCCATGGCTCTCGAACTGTTGCTCCAATTGGCTATTATTACCACTTTTCAAAAATGCCAACTCTTGATCTATAGGCTCAATACTACATAAGGGTCCTTCCGTCGAGTTTTTGGACCTCATCCAGGCACTTTAAGGCCTCCACTAGTGAGCTTGAAGATCTTTCTGCAAATTTGTCCGTTGAAAATCCACAATAACTTTTTTGATACTGAAGCTAGACCAATGAGATTTTTATGGTAGGTTTATAATTGTAAAATTAACCTTAATGAAAAAAATGAGAACATTCCATGCTCGTATGAAAAACATACTAAAAGTAGTAAGCTCCCATAAATAGTAACCACCTTGTCTACTAGTCCTTATTAAAATAGAAAGATTGAAGATAAAAAAATATTTTTGGGTGACGCAAGATTGCTCTTACACCTAGGATGCTCCTACATCAAAACTACAATGCTAAAGGAAAACTTGGGTCTCGACAACAAGGCTTGATGAAGTACCCAATCATAATCAAATCTCTATGAAAGGGAGAAATAGAGAAAACCTAGTAGGAAAAACCCTACTCCAAAAAGAGATAGAAAAGGAAATGCACAAATGAAACATCTCAAGAGAATCTCTCAAGACCATAAGTACAATGAAAGCCCCCATGATAGAAGCTTGAGACTCCATAGCCCCCCTAGAATGACATAACTCTTGTGTCGATAAAAATACTGATGCAGCTCCAATTTGAAGGAAACAAAGGCAATGGACAAGGATGATAAAACCCATGGATGTAAGGTGCAAATGGAAGTCCTAATTGATGCTCAAAGGAGAAAGCATGAGAAACCTAATATAGAATCTCCAATGGAGGTGGGATAATAGGTGTCCTAAATTTGTCATTTGAGAGGAGATGTGTGTTTTTTGATATATCCTCAACAACTGCAATAGGTGGCTCGATGGTTGGAGCTACAATAGTAGGCAATGCTGAAGAGTAATCTTGTAAAAGAGATAGAATTTGAATAAGAGGTGGAGGTGTAGAAGTCACAACATTGGTCTTAGGAACAACACATAAGTTCAAGTGACTTGACTTCACATTAGTAGTCTCTCGTGAAGAAGGAGAGTGAGTCTTCAATAGTAGAGATAGTGGACCAAAATTGGAGAAGGAATATAGGCAGGAAGCATGTGTAGAAGTTGTCAACTTCACAGATTGCCAAGATCACCTGCATGCAAATAACCTGCTGAAGAGAAATTGAAAAAAGAAGGAAAAAGCAGAGCTTGGAAAAACTCAACAATATGAGAGAAACTATATTCCTAGATTGATTGAATGAATGGATGATTTTTTTTTACAAGAGTTCAACCTTTAAAGGTGAATGAAAGCCCTAAAGCCTAAAAAAGCTAGGTTGCACAATATAATTAATAAAATATTAATTATATGCACCTAAAAGCAAGCTTAAGAACTAGAGTAATAAATCACTTAATCAACTGAATCAAGATGATCTAAGTAATAAGTGAAATTAAATAATTACTCTAACACCCCCCCTTCAGTGAAGCTTGGGAGGAAGCTAACCTAGCAAAGCTATGGAAGTAGGAAAAGTGGGTCTCGACAACAAGGCCTGATCAGGTACCCAATCACAACAAGGAAATCTTTGTAAATCAGAGATAAAGGAGAAAACCCAGTGGGAAAAACCCCTCTCCAAAAAGAAATAGCAAAGAATGTTCCAGAAGATAGGAACAAAGAGAAGATCATGAAGAAAACCACTGAAGCAGAAGAAGCCGCAAACTTTGTTAGAAAGAAACTATTGATCTGAAGATCCTCCATGGAAATAGAAGGCATGAACCGAGAGTGTCTATATGGTAGGTGATCCATCTCATCGAAATGCATAGGTAGCCAACCACTACAATCGCCTAGTATGTAGGATCAAGTACTAAATACATAGCTCACACTAATGAACCATCGAATCAAGGAAGCATAGAACAACAATATAACCCCCCCTTAATGTAGACGAGGTGAGGTGACAGGCAACTGAAAAAATGGGCCAAAAATCTCCTACAACACAAGAACCAAACACATCGAGAGTGAGGTACAGACACCTATAAAGGCAATTGTCACCAACACTGCACGAGGCAAAAAGAGGAAGAGGGCACAAAACTAGTAATAAACTATCCCCCCCATGGCACTTTATAAAATAGTGTGAGTACAAAAAACCACAATGATGAAAAGGATCCTGAAACGCAAGAGTGGCACTTTATCTCAGTGTGTTCGCATAAAGATGCTTACAATGAATATCAATAATGATCAAAATAGGAAAAAAGCTGATACAAAAGATAGTACAGCCCAAAAGAAGAGATCTCATGCTAAGAAAATGATCCCTAGACCTGAAATACCCAAGATATCCATCATAGAGAAAAAATGCCAAAATTATGATAGAAAGAGCATGGGGTAGAATCTGGAAGAAATTACATCATTTTTGAAAATTAGACAGAACCAGCTTTCCAAAAATATCATGTTTTCAAAAAATGGAGATGGGATGCACAAGAAACGCTCGCCGGAGTCAAAAATAGAACTTCTAACCTCAACTGCAAAAATAGGAAACTAAACTACATCAAAACCAAAAAACTCCTACACCACTGTCTCCATCTCAGAACCAGCTTTTCGACACTTCTTTCAGATTGGAAAAAGGCGTCCATATTCTCAAGATATGGCCAAAAAAGTGCGAGTAGGTCAAAAAGGACTAGAAGGAGAGTGCAAGGAAGTGTGTTGATGTAGTGTTGATGTCATGCTGATGTCAGCATTTCATGGCAAAAAAATTGATGGCCACGGGGCCATCATAGCTAAAAAGAAGGCCACATGGTAGTGCAACGTGGCATCCACATGGTGGTGCTGACTGTACTTGCTAACGTGGCAGGGGCCACGTGGCAGATGCCAACGTGGCACTTGTGCCATGTGTCTCCCAAAAATCATGCCAACTGCCGCAAACTCCATGCTAGCTGAGCTGAGATGGTGGAACCATAGGAGGGTGGTGGCCGCTGGTGGCGGTGGGCGATCTGACGGTGCCACCTAGAGGGTGGTGTAGTGGTGGCTGTAGGAGCGGTGGTTGGGCCACGGTGGTGCTCCGACGGCAGCTGCGCATAGGCTGAGCTCATGTGGGCCTCTGATGGCGCGTGGGTGGCCGCTAGGCAGAGCGGCCCAAAACAAATTTTTAAATTTTTTTTTCCAAAAAATCGCAATAAATGCTTCCGTACGGCCTCCCTAGGGGCAAAAAAACTTTGCTTGATGCTATGGAAGCCAAAAAAGACAAATTTTATATGGATCTTGACCGTAAACGACCTTTCAAATCCACTAGCATCATCTATTTGGGCCCAAAGTGCTCTGAAAAATTGCTCTTCCTCCTGATTGAAGAAAAAAACCTCAAAAAAGATGGGGTTTCTAACTCCGAATCATGGCTTCAATAATCATTCAACAGAGAAGTAGTAGGGAGGCTCTAGTACCATGTAGAAGTTGTGAAAATCAACTTCATAGATTTCCAAGATCACTTGCATGCAAATAACCTGCTGAAGAGAAACCAAAAAAAGAAGGAAAAAGCGGAGCTTGGAAAAACTCAACAATATGAGAGAAACTGTATTCCTAGATTGATTGAATGAATGGATGAAAAAAGAATTACAAGAGTTCAACCTTTAAAGGTGAACGAAATCCCTAAAGCCTTCAAAAGCTAGGTTGTACAATATAATTAATAAAATATTAATTATATGCACCTAAAAGCAAGCTTAAGAACTAGAGTAATAAATCACTTAATCAACTAAATCAAGATGATCTAATTAATAAGTGAAACTAAATAATTAATCTAATAGCATGATCAACAATTCCTATAGCAATAATATTTCCTACCTCACTATCTCTGATGTGCACTAAATCTTGTGCAAACTCAACTATCTTCCCTATCCCACTGTGTGTAATCTGATAGATAGAGAGAATGTTAGAGGAAAAAGATGGAACACAAAGTATATCATGGAATGCACCATCATCAATGCCAATAGAACCTTTCCCACATATAGTCATGACAATGTTGTGCTCCATCAAAATGTGTGAAAGAGAAAAAGCCTCAAAAGAAGAGAAAAAATCCTAAGAAGATGCCATATGGTGTGAAGCACCTAAATCTAGTAACCATCTAAAAAAGGGTGGAGTTGCAGTTGCACATAGTTCATGACCCTTTCCTATATCTTTACCATCTGATTGAAATGATGATGATGATGAAGTTCTATGAGAAGTAGAAGGAATATCAATGTTGCTTTTTTGAAGGAGAGAAATCAAATCTGAAACCTATTTGGCATAGCCATCTAGCTTATTCTCATAGCAATGTGACGCATCATGATTAGAATTATTACAATAAGCACACTTCGGTCTTTCTGGATTGGTTTAGCCCCCTTGGGAGGAGATGGTTTTGATGAACTTTGAGTGTTAGAATCAATTTGAGACTCTATAGAATGAGATTTCTGTGTCTTCTCCTTCATCCTTAAAGATGGCTGAGCTACCAATGCATAAGTTTGTGAGCCTACGAGAGAATCAAATTGAGATAGCCTAGCCTTCTCTCGAGTCAAATGATCACAAAAAAACTCAAAGGATGGCATGGTAAATCTATTACCCAAAGCATCTTTGGTGGAATAGAAGGTAGAAGCAAAAATTTGAAAGTTTCCATGAAGCTTAGAAAGAATTAGGTAGATGCACTTAGTGTTGGTCTTGGTTTTCCTACAACCCTACAATAAAGATCTCTATTGTTTGAACTTCATCAAGAAGTCCTCAATGGATGAAAAAGAATCTAGTACAAGAGAGGTAAGCTCTGCCTCAATATGAACTACTATGAACTTGTTGATGGTACCAAACAAGTTATTGAACTTGTCCCACATTTCTTGAGTGGAACACTCATTAAGATGAAATTGTAGATTATAAGATACCTATAAAGTAATCAACTCCATTGCCTCATCAATCTTGTTCCTATGTTGCAAAGTCTGATATTGACTCTAAAATACTGGCTGCACTATATCTAAACAAGACCACGAACCTTTTGACCAAAGAAGTTGTGTCATCAAGGTCTCCCATGTGTGATAGTTATGAGGGGTGAGAAGTTCTAGACAAGAAGAGGTCTTAACCATTGTTTTAGAAGGTGTTGGATTGGTTTTGAAAAAAGTTATAGTTTACTGATGTAAATAACAAAAAATAATAATACAAAGCACCACCCACAATGCAAAAATGCTAGAAGAATTGTGTAAATAGGAGGGAAAAAGAATTCAGTTTAGAATTAAATATATCTTTGAGGAATATTGATTAAAAATAGTAAAGAATATGAATAGGGCTCAAGAAGAGCTTTTTGACACTTTTTTGGGATTGAAAAGTGAAGCTATAATAAACAAGTTACTCCCCCTAGAAGATGACATACATCAACAAACTTAAAGCACAAAAACAAGTACCAAACTAGAAAAAATAATTCAAAAACTACTTGCACCATTGTCTTCACTCTAAACTAGATTTTTGATGCTTCTTTTGGATTGAAAAAAGACCCTTCCATGCTCAAGATATCACAAAACAATGACAGGGCCCCTAGAACAACAATAACTTTTAATTTTTTTTTATAAAAATAAATATAAATATAAAAGCCATCGTAGTGGTGAGGTGGTGGTCGGATGGTGGTGCCATCAGTGGAATAGAGAGGAGAGGCGAGGCACAAGAAGAGTGGTGGCCTAGTGGGGTGGAGGCTAGAAAGTAGCGACGGTGGCAAAAAATGGGTAGTGATGGTGGTGGTCACTTTTAAAGACCGTTGTGGGAGATATAACCACAAGTAGTGTTTCCACAAACTGCTACGGATTAACAAAAAATGTGGTAAAAAATCTTAATTGCCATACTTTTTTATATTAAAAATGTGTTTTATTTTTTATTTTTTAATATTTTCTTGTCTTGATTTGCGTGTAGAGGCCATACGACCCTGTTATGTAGTTTGTTTTTGCCTCCCAGATCAATGTTGTCCAAAATTGATAAAATTTATATGAAAATGGGGGTTTTGATGCCTTCTAAATCCAATTATGAGGTCTGTTTGGCCTCAAAGTGCTCCAAAAATTAGAGACCCCCCTATTTTCACAAAAAAAACTCAAAAATACCAAATCTATTCTGTCAAACCCTCATTCTTCATTTTATTCAAATAAGAATAGGTAGTCGTAGGTAAGGCTCTAATACCATGTAGGATTTAATGATGAAAAAATTCATAGACCCTGGATATCCTGCATGCAAATAACCTGTTACAAGGAAGAAAGAAAGGTAGAGAGAGAGAGAGAAGGGTTTGCTTAATAAACAAGAAGATTGAATTTACTTGTGCAAAACAAAATGAATGAATTTACTACTGATCAATCCTTATGAAGGAGATCAAAACCTTAAAAGGGAAGCCCTAAGAGGTAAATGGCATTTAATAATTACTAATTAATTATTAAATGGAAATGCAAGGTACATAAAGTGAAATCTTAAGAAGAAAGAAAAGGTAATTTAATAAATGAAATGAAATTAACCTTTTTCTTTACCGTGATCTATATATTATTGCGGGAGATTGGGTAATCTGTCTTAGGTCACAATAGTTTATACCTTCGTAGTGTTTGGATTAAATTTAGACATCCAATCCAAAACATTGAGGAAACTTCCTTTCTCCACCATAAAAGGCCCACTGTTTAGAGCTCATTCTTAAGAATGTAAGACATGATCTATAACCCTACCCATTTGATAATAAAGACATGATCTCTAAGATAACTAATTGATTCAACCCATTTCATATTTTCAACAGAAAGAAGAGTGGCCAATGAGTGAACTATGCTAGAACTTACTAGGTTATTTCTTGAGGTGTTTGCACTGTTTTCTTTGGATGCCAAAACTTGTGTTCAATATTTTTGAATTTGAAACCTCAATCAATCCTTTATTAGTTGTAATAATTCTATCCAAAATAGGATTGCCCCTATTGGAAAAAACCCATATCCTGCCTAGGGTTATGGGTTGCCCTTGAGTTTCTCCAAGCCCCTGTCTCTCTATATAAGCTAGAGCCTTCCTGTATCTGTTCAAAGTAATTCATGGCACAAACCTAGTATTTCTATTATGAGACCATCTCATCCCCACAATTCCATAGTATCTACATTTTGCATGCCTTCAAAACCTTAGGGTTTCACTACTTTTCACCCGCATGCTTGCTATTCACCTCCAAATGGATAACACTTTGACTACCACAAAATTGACAAAGGGAAGGTTGTGGTTATATGACATTATTGTAGCTATATGTTTTTCCTAAATATTATGTTCTTGTAGCTAAATATTGTATTATATGTTGTTCTTGTAACTTTAAATTGTCATCATGTAGGAATATATTGTTCCTCTATCTATATGGTGTTCTTGTAGCTGCATGGTACATAGGAACTTACAAAAAAAAGAAATTGAAAATCCAAATAGGTCCCACACAAGGTTTTCTCCCACATCCCAATCTACTAGATGTGTAAATTTCAAGAATGTCATTATTTTAGCATTTAATGTAATTTTGATATTGCCTATAATTTTTTTTTTTGAGTATTATCAAATATACATAGTTTTTAAACCAATACCCTGCCTTAATTTTACCTAAACTTAACTCTAAATACATTATATTAACGGTATAAACTCTAATGTTTTGCATCTCTTATTCTTTAAAGGTACTAGCTCAATGAAAGAGTGCCCAATTTACAAGTAGAAGGACAATGTTTTGATTCCATCATGCTCTAATATCACTAAGTATATGACTAAATCAATTAAAATTAAAAATATTAAATTACTAAATGAAATAAAAATAAGAAACATTTTTTGAAGAAAAAAAGGAACTAACAATATAAGCTGAACTAGAAGCAAACTAGATGAAAAAATTTGCATTATCTATAAAGAAAATTAGGTAGAAAATAAAGAGGTAATAATGGAAGAAAACTTAGAAGCAAAATCAAAAGTAAACTTAGAAGCAATAGAAGAAGAAAAATTGGAACAACAAAGGACTCCATAATGGAAGCAAAAGTGGAAACAAAAAATGATTTTGACATCAATTTGGAAGCAAAAAAGCATGTCACAATTGAAGAAAAAGATGGTGTCAATTTGGAAGAAAACAAAGGCAAAAATTTATGGTGCAGAATGTGATGCAAAATATGGTGCAAAAAGTCAATGCAAAACTTGGCACCAAAGGCTGGAGGAACTTTAGAGCTGAATTTTGATCCCACCCAAAAGATCATTGCAAGGGGAAAAAAATGCATAAAATGTCAACACTATTTTAGGTACTAATGACAACAATTTTTTGTAGTGATCCAATATGCTAGATCAGGCTCTTGGTGCCCACTTTAATCCATGCAATGCCCTCTAAAATTTGCAGACAACATCTAGATTCTCTTCTAATGTGAAACCTTATATTTGTTCAATATATACTTCCTCCTTCAATTCTCCATTTAACAATATTGACTTAACATCCATGTGATAAAATTTGAAGTCTTTAAATGCTATTAATATCAAGAATATCCTGATCATAACCATATGGAAAACAAGGGCATAAGTCTCATCAAAATCAATAACTTCAATCTGAGTATAACCCTTGAAAACCAATCTTGTCTTGTTCCTTATTAATTTTTCATTTTCATCTGACTTGCTTCAAAAAACCTTTTTGTGTCAATCACATTCTAATCAACTAGTTTGTGTATAAGTTCCCAAGTCTAATTCTTCTTTATTTGATTAGGTTATTACTTCATTTGTCTTACATGAATCTACTCATTACATGATTCTTCTAAAAATTAGGTTTTTCATTTCTAGAAGTAAACATAATAAAACTGGTTCTTGTGCTACCTTGCTTCTTGTAACAAATCCTCTATTATTATCACCAATAATATGATTCATAAAATGATTTCTCTATACATACTTTGGTGCCTTTTTTATTGATGTCAAAGCTTTCCTTGTCTCTTTTTTATTCTTTTCCTCCTTTCCTTTATCCTCTGTATCAAATTCATATTAAATGAGTTTCTTAGAAGTCTTCTAAAAGTCATCATCAACCTTTACATTCACACTTTCAAAAATCTTATTTAGTCTCTTGTTGTAACACCTACAAGCTTTTAGGTCATGAGAAGGGGCATCTGTTGGAAATATAGGATAGGCTAGGTTACTGAGAGGGGAGGGGTGAATCAAGAACCAATAAAACTTAATATTATTTCACCAATTAATCATTCATATATATTTTGATCTAATTGCATGCATGAAAGATTGAAAGCGGTAAAACATTCATAGCACTTTGATGCAAAATATGGTGACCTAGAAACCTTCCAAATAGAAAGTAAAACTATGGTGGGGATGATGCCCACAAGCTTTAGTAATGTAGTATAAAATTGGTCAGTTAAGGCTTACAATTGATCACTTATAATGATCTACCCTATTAGGAGCAATAAGGACTGCTAGGTCCACCTTGTTAAAGGATTTACAAAACATACAAAGAAGTATGCTCTTAGTAAAGAGATTTGCAAAAGACTGTTAAGTCTACCCTATTATAGGATTTAATTGATACACCTATTAGGATGAACCAATGGCTGATCTCTGATTTGCAACTCTAATTTTCTAGTTGAGATTCCTTTGAAATGTGAAGATCACCTTGCTGTGATTGATAAATCTTTGTTGCCCCTTATACTGCTTGTAACCTTTTCACTTCACACTTCTTCTCTCTATATTCACATCATTACATCTTACATATTATTTGGATAGGATAAAATATATTACATATATACCAACCCAAATCATAATACATCAAAGTCAACTACAACATAGATTTTCAATAAGATCACAAAGTTAGCTCAACTGCTAGCACTCAAGTTCTGAAGAAAAACTCGGTGAGGTTTTGATACTCAGAAATCATTATCAACACTCAACATCATCATGCTCTCAGTAGACATAGAATCTTGGTTCATACTAATCACTTCAAAGTGGTTTGAACTCGATTAGCACTGGCGACTTGGTGAACACTATGGAACTTGACATAAAAATTGAATCACTTGGTTGGCATTGCATCACTTGATCAACACTAATACTTTGAGTGTAGTATAAACTAAATCACTTGGTTGACCCTCCTTGGCTTGGTCAACACTAGATTCACATCACTGACACTGCAAACTTGGTAGACACTCAAGACCACAATTGACATTGTGCAACTCGGTTAATACTGTGAAGCTCGATTTGCATTGTCACTGATCAACTCGGTAGAAACTAATCAATGTGAACTGAATATTGATTCTAGAATTTAGTAGCAACTGTAGAACTCGGCAACAACTATATTTCTTGGTAGTAACTATAGCACTCGGTTAACACTGCAAACTGAAAGATAAGCTTGGTAGCAACTTAACCAATTGACTAAGTGTGAGTCACTAATAAACAAACTTGACCTTAATGTCAACAACATCCCATGGAAACCATAACTAAAAAAAAAAGATATGAAAACTTCTCCTATTGCTAATGAGACGAGAATTGATGATACAAGCTAGAAGGTTGAAGATGAGAAAGAGGCCTCTGTTAGGGAGAGAAAGTTAGTGCCCAAAGATGCCCAAGAGGACATTGATTATCCTGAGGACAACATTGCTGATGGGGATAATGGGGAGGTGAAGACCAATGGGAGAATTTTGTTCCTCCACAAAGCCAAACTAAAGGCGGATGCCTCTCTTTAGGTTGATTCTTGGCTTTACATTGAGATCATCTCCCTGAAAAAAATGTTAGGGATTTACAGGACAACTTGGAAAATGAGAAAACCAAAAGAATTGAGATGGAAACATCCAAAAGAAACTAATGGCCTATGAAGTAGGGTTGAGGCAACTGGTTAAGGACATAGGAAAAAAATGGACATGGTTACCTCTAGTCTGTGTGTGGTGATGACGAGTATTGGAAGGGGAAGAAATGAGGAAATCATTTACCCTATGTTGATTGGTGACCCAAGCAAGAGGACAAGATAGAGCATGAAAAGGGCTATTGAAGCTACTCTTGGTTTGACAGTCGAAGACCTCCTTTAGGAGGTTGTTAATACTGGTAAATTATTGACTGAGGCAATGAAGGAGCTGGTGTAAGTTTTCTCTATTTTTTGCAAGTTTTGGTTGTTGGTCGGGGTTTCTGGTATTGGTTCTTATTGTTGGATGTTTAGCAGTTTTTATTTTCTAGCTTTTAATCTGTATATTTGACTGTATTTAGGTTTCAAGTCCTAGCAAAACCTTTTTTTTTGGCTTTTTGTCATACTTGTAGGTTCCAGGGCCTTGTAAAACCTAGTGGACTTTTAGCTCGATTATCTAGTTTTTTGTTTTGATATGGGGTTTCAAGTGCCCTCAAAACTTGGTTTTACCATAATCCAAAAAACACCTATGTGATTTTATCATTGTAAAATATCCCAAAAATATACATTTATTAGATTTTTTGTCAAACTTTCTTTTATCTTCATTTGGTAAACCTACTTCTTTGGTCATTGTTCTTGTTTCTTTTTGTATTATTTGATTCATTCTTTTTACTACACCATCTAGTTGTGGTTTTCTAAATATTGAAAGTTGTCTCTCAATACCATGCTTCTCAATGTAACTCTCAAATTCATTAGAAGTAAACTCTACTTCTTTATCACATCACAAACATTTATTTTTCTTATCATAGTCATTCTCAACTCTTGCTTTAAATATCTTAAATTTCTCAAATTCTTCTAATTTATCTCTTAGAAATGAAACCCAAGTTAATATTTAATAAATTGTTAATGTGAAGTATGAAATATCTCCCAACTTATTATCTTGTTATTCTTGTAGAACCACATAGGTCAATGTGCACTAGATGTAGTAAATTGATAAATGAATGCTTTTTTTTCTTGGATGACTCTCATCTCTACTTTTCTTCTTGACATACCATGCGTTGTTTGGTTTACACAATCTTGGTAAATCTCTAATAGCACAAGATGGACATATTCTTACAAAATCTTCAAAATTGATGCGACACATCTTATGGTGCTAAAGTCAACTTCCATCAATCCAAGATAGTAAACATCCTCTTGTGGCTCCTTCAAGTCTATAAATGTTCCTTCCTATTATTTTTCCAAGTACAATCGCAGTTCTAAGTTTCACAACCTTTATTCTTAAATACAACATCATAACCATTCTCCAAAATATATACACCACTCAAAAAATCACGACAAAAACCCTTCACATAGTAAAGCTTTTTAGTATTATTCTTTCTATAAAAAGTAATAGAACCCATTCCAACAGTATATGCAATTTTGTTATCAAAAAATCTAATGGGGCCACCTTTCAAGTTTCACAATTTTTCTTTTATCACTAGTCATATGATTTGAACATCTACCATCAATCCACCATTTATTCTTGTTCTTTCTAACATGGAAGTGGTCCCAAAATCATCCATTAATTTCCCCAAAAATGCTAGAAATATCAAATCTAGGTTTTTCCCTGTCTTTAGCATAAAACAAATAGTCTTCTTATTTTGATTCATCATCTAATATGTTAACATCTTCATTAACATAGTAAGACTTCTTACTAAATCGGGTAAAATTCTTCCTCGGTCTTTTCTCTAAAAAACTAGTAGCTAAATGACCAATATTTCCATATCTAAAGTATTTAACACACCTTTGCATTTTTTAGAATCTTTCTTCAACTTCCTTCCTTATGAAGTTTATTTTCATCTCATTAGGTTCATCATATCCATCTAGATCTTCCTCTATATTTGTGTTGTTGAAGGTTGCCCTGGATATACTCTTCCCTTTTTCAAATTTTGTCAACCCAAACATGATCAAAGTGCCAAAAAAGTGTTCTCTAGTAAACATTTTTGGATCATAAACTTCCTTAATAGCTGAGATCTTGTCAATTTAGCTATTGAGTAAGGACATTGATCCATGCCATCTTAATTAGTGATATAGCCTTCTCCATCCTTAACATCATTCACTGCATTGTCAACCTCTTGAAAATAGATTCTAATATCTTCACCTTCTTCCATTTTTAGATTATGATAACAATTGTTAGCCATTAGCTTCTTAGAAAAATTAACTCTACAATTTTATTCATATATCTCTTTCATCTTTTCCCAAAATTCATACACATTTTTCAATGAAACAACTTTAGCTAACTTAATTTTTGATCAAGTACTAAAAATTGCATACTTTTCTTTCTTATTCTCCTCATAGGCAGTTATTTCATCTTGAGTATCGAGGTCACTTTGAGGTACCACATACTTTGTGTCTATATTCTTCTAGGTGGTATAACCGATAGAAATCATGTACCCTATCATCTTCTCTTTCCATGAATTATAGTCAGCTCCATCAAACATATGAATGCTCAATTTGTGTGTCATTGGATCTACCTCAAGAAATTAATCTCTCTCCAAGGAAACAAAGCTTTGATATCAATTGTCAAACAAGATGAATAAATATGAGAGGGGGAGGTGTGGTGCGTGAATCAATTCTATTTAAATAATCCTATTAACTTTTGTTCTACTGGTAAACACTTAAAGATGCAATAAATTTATAAAAGATACGAGTTTCAATCTATTATTTGAAATTTAAAAAAGGATTACATTTACAATCCAAAACCAAATCTTAAAAAATCTTAAATCATAATGTGAAGCACCCAACATATGCAAATAATAACATAAACTCACAAATATGAGAAGAGTTTTGACAAAACCTCTTTAAGTAAGATCCCAACTTATTGAACCAAACAACTAGATGTAAATTATGAATAAAAAGTGCATTGTTCTACATTGAGGATCCCCTAACAAGACTAATGTTACTTTTAAAGATAGGCTATCACTTATGTATGAGAAGGTTGAGAGTACTTATTGGGTATGAGAATGGAGATATTTTGTATTCTAAGTAGGAACATACAAGTTTTCTATGAGGGACATACTTTTTTTGTAATAATGATAAACAAAAAGTTCATGTCATAATTTAAAGACATTGATACATCATATGAAATTATTTTTTAATTTTGAAGATTGGAGTGATATATAGAAGTTCACACATCTTTAATTTTTCTTATTGCATATTAGAGGAGAAAGAAAACAAATTGAGAATGGATACCTATGTTGCTATTCAAATTAACTAGAAAAAATAGATTTATGATAAATCTCATTGAAATCAATCCCAAGATGAATTCCCTTTTCTATGGAGTGTTATCTCCTTGATATTCACTTTACTAGGTTAAACTTTTTTCAACATTTCTCACCCCGTCAATAGATTACATAAAAGCACCATAAGTAGTTAGATTTTTATTAAAGAACTATTTCAAAATTAATTATTATTAAATTAAAATTACTCTAAGATTTTACAATAATGAACAACTTATAGTCTTACACTTATAGGGCTTGACCTCCACATTTAATGGTGAGAATATTCAATTCTATCCAATACTTTTACGATACATAACTTTTGTAATTTTCCCTTAAGGAGGGAAGTAATTACCTCTTTAAGTAATTTGGAGATATAAATGTTTTGGTGATGGTTGATGCAAATAATTATTTGTCCTATATCAACTCTATTGACAAATTAGTCACTTGTGACAAACCAATGAGAGCATTTGTCAAAGGACATTGCTCCACCAATTCTACCCCTTCACAAACATCTATAATTCCACACAAAGAACTATAATAACTAGAAGCACCTACATGAAGAAAGAACTAGTCAAACTTAATGAAATTTCTAGGACTAAAAAGTGTACCTTCCTTTTTTTTGTTCTATTTTGGTAAGAAAATGTATCCAACTAAAGTAAACAAGATATTCATGAACACTTGCATATGAATGCCATTATGTTCATAGTATCAGAAGATCAAAGAAAATTGTTCTTTCTTATTGGGATACTTATATATGGTAAACTTTTTTTAAATATGATTGCCATTTTTTCATAGCCAAGACATCCACGAATGCAGTTTTGCTAGCACAATTAACATCAAACAAAGTCCACTCCATTAAGTGGCTTTTTCAGGAAATTGAGACTCTAAAGGACAGGTCTAACCAGACCAACAACAGGGGGGATGTCAAAGATCATGAGGCCAGACGTAGTAAAGACCAGGTGGGCAGCCAGGAAAAAGACAGAAGCCAGGACCCCAGAGACAATCAGGAGGACAAAATCACTCGGCTCGAGCAGAAGGTCCAAAGGTTGGATTCCGTCCACCAGATTGTGACTAAACATATTGTGGATACCTTCCATACCTTGAATGAAAACATTGTTAATCTGGGGGACTATCTGACCAATGTCGATCTTGTGGGGAATGTGGAGCAGAGTACAGAGCAGGGAACCAGCCGGGAAGATCCTTAGAAAGAGACTAGAATCCAGGAATGTCAGGGGGACCAGATGCATTTCCTCCCCACGATCCAGGAGGAAGAGGCCAACCAGAAGGAAAGTGACGCTGCAAAAACCCTGCAGGCAATGGAAAAGAAGGGACACTAGTCTACCCGCCAGGCTCTGTTCCTGGCCTTTGTTTCTCAGGCTTCAGGCCTTTTTGTTTCTAGCCTTTTGAGGCAGCTTTTTTTCTGTCTTTTCTTCTTTAAGTTGTTTTCTGCTGTAAAACTTTGGGTTTCAGGATCCCTGTAAAACCTGTTTTCCTAATCAAAAACATCAAACAAAGTCCTAAGAATTCCCAATCAAAATTTTCTATTTACATAATTCAATATACTAATTTGATTTGCTACAATGCCCAACCAAATTTTATTTTTTGTGCGCATTCAAAACATTTACAATGCCACATATACTAGATGAATTGTTACACCAAAAAACTCATTACATAAAAGCCTTAACAAAAGTAAAAACTAGTCATTTATAAGAAGCATCAACCAATAGGGTGCACATTGTAGTTTTTAGAATAATTATAATTATAGATAAAGGTATATTTTATCACATGAAACTTTTTAGTTAGCAAGATCATTTGATATATCTGAAATAGAAAATTACATTTTCATCAACAATTATAGATGTCCAACACTACACAATCATATAATAGAGTGTATATACAACTAAATATATTAACATATAAAAACTCATATTATTTGATGAAGGACGGCTTTGATACCACTGACGAAGGGCCACACCACCCTTTACCAACTCATAACCAAGAATGCAACAATATGAAGACAATTTTATTATACTTGAAAATCCAATAGTAATTACAATAACATTTTTTCAAGATCCAACCCAAACCCAAGCTAGTCTAGATCCACACTCTAGTAGAAACCTCTGAGATCTCAACTTGTGCTCGCAAGCCACCAAGCAACCTTCTTGTTTCTAAACCGCAGCCACTAGCTCTTCTCACAAACTTATCCAAGATCCAAGTGTAAACTGCCTCACATTCGACACTCTGTCTACACTCACAACTCCACCATAATCCTGCTGTAAACTGCCTCACATTCGGCGCTCTGTCTACAGACTTAGGAAAACTCACTCTTCACTTCCTCATTCTCTTTCACACCTTGAAGCCTTCACCTTCCCAAGCTTCCACTTCTCGAGCTTCTACTTCTCAAGCTTCTCCTTGAGCTTCTACTCCTCAAGCTTCCCCTTGAGCTTCCACTCCTCAAGCTTCCCCTTGAGCTTTCCTCTTGAGCTTGATTAGAAATGCTCATATGCCTTGCTTAAATAGGCACTTACTACCCCATGCATGACTTATCCACAACCTTCTAGAATTCCTCCACAACCTTCTACAACTTCCACAACTTTCTACAATATTCATAACTTTCTAGAATTCTACCCACACACCTCGATAAATGGAATGACAACCATTTTTTTAAAAAAAATTTCTATTATGCCACCTATGCACCTCGAAAATAGAAATCCTCTTTTTCTTTCTTTTCTCCTTTTTTTCCTTTTTTTATTTTTTAAATTATTTTTCCTCTAATTTTCGTCACTTTCTCTCTCCTCCAGTTTTTTTTTTCCTTCAATTTTTCCATGCAAGATGCTCCTGCATCATTATTTATGAGTAAAATCAAGTCCTACATATATTTTCAAATCTTTTCACTTTCAAATGAAATTTGTATTATGAAATTTATGCTTAAAAATAATTAAAAAACAAATTAATCAAAAGAATTAGATTATAATAGTCTATTAGTCAAGCAAACCTCTCAATTATCAATAGTTAAAACTCTTAACTTAGTCTATTATAAAAATTAACGGATAACAAATTGCAAGGAATAGTTTCTAGGACATTTTACTCACTGTCCCTTATTCTCTATCATTTAGATATCATGTTAATAACTAAACTTATAATTAAATGATATATTGTTTACTTCAACACACTAGCCTTATCTTTGTCCAAGTTAACATGATACAAATTACAATACTCATAGTTAGATGACATATTGTTGACTTTAATACACTAGCCTTCTCTCTATCCATTATTAAAAGTTAAGAAGACACAAATTGACCAAAAAAAAAAGTTTGTAAGGCATTCTACTTATTATGAATCTCATTGTGTATCATTTGAATGATGGGCTATAGTTAAATATACAATTAGACAATATATTGCTAACTTCAACACATTAATCTTAAATTTGATAATCGTATGATCCTATTCTAATATTATATCATATAATATTACCACAAACATTTAAAATACTACATCTTGTGAACAAATAGATTTGGTTACACGATTGAAAATTTTATTGAATTAAGATGCACATTGATTCGTGTATGATTGAAAACAAATATATTTTTAATATTTCACAAATTAAAAAAGTGCTTAAACGGCAGTATCAACCGTCAAATTTAGACAGTTAATCACACATCTCTGCGAGCTCTTTCATTCGTTTTGTCAGTTTAACCAGGTAACTCGACACGTAACTGATTGGAATCGGCCAAACGTTTTCCAACCTGAAATTCCTTTCTGAAAAGTACCCACAATAGGAATATGCATATCTGGTCTTTCCAAATCCTTTGCAATCGAATAGCCAGAATAAAAAATGGATATATTTACAATGAAAAGGATTACATTTCTGCCCTGGTGTTAGCTCTTCATCAGCCACCATGGATTTTGAAGAAAGAAACATAAAGCTAAGGATTTCTAATTCTAGCAATCTATATTAATGTCTATAGCAGTAAATAATGAGATCATTTCACTCAGAGGAATGCTGAGGACCAGATTTCCTTCCGAGAGAGAAGGTTTCAAGCTGGCTGATGATTGAAGAAGGATTAGGGTTAGGGTTTGTTTTGAGAGGGTATGAAGCTTCCATGTTAATTCCACACAAGCCCTCTGCCTTGTCAATTCCCCTCTGCATTTTGATGTATCCCTCCTCTCCCCAGTCCGCGCCCCATGAATTCTTCACAATCCAGTACTTGATATGATCTCCATATTCATCTTTCTCCTCCCCATATCCAACTACTGCAACTCCATGATCCAGGTTGGTGCCACATTCTCCACCAAACACGCCCTGCATACAATTTTCGTCCTCAAAAAATCAGGACAATCAATGAAAATGAAATCTAGAACAGATTTTCTCGTTTTGCTTTCCCTATTCATCTTGATGATGGATTACAGAATGTGATCCGAAATGTTGATGAAACAATATCAGCACAATCGAATTCAGAAAAGTTATTTCAAATAATCTAGAACAGAATCGAGAATGCTACAAAAACCAGGACAATTTATGACAAATGAAATTTAGAACAGATTTTTTCCTTTTGCTTTTTCTATTCATCTTGATGATGGATTCTAGAGCGTGATTCGAAATGTCGATGAAAAACAATGGTAAATGAAATTTAGAACATATTTTTTCCTTTTGCTTTCTCTATTCATCTTGATGATGGATTGCAGAGTGCAATCTAAAATGTTGATGAAAAAATACTAACACAATCAAATTGAAAAACAATATTCCGAATAATCTAGAACAGAATTAAGAATTCTTTATTTCTTCCCACAAAAATCAGGACAGTTTATTGTAAATGAAATCTAGGAGAGGGCCTGGGTGCTATGGTGGCGTTATGAAGCTTACCTTCCAGTAAAACTGAAACTCGGGACCCCCTGCTTCAATGGCGACTGATACTGGCTGGTGAGCCACTGCTTTCATCAGATCCTCGTCACTGTTTACAGGGACATCTTCATACCCATCGATCACAGCAGCATGAGAGTTCTTCTACAATTTAGAAAAGGTTTAACAATCATTCTAAGTTGATCAATTTAGAAAATAGAAGAGAAATACAAGCAAGTGATTTATGTTTCATTAGTAATGATTCCTAGAATCCACTTATGATTTAAGTAAATGAGATCTGTTTTTGTCTAAGCAAATAGTTTTACTTAGTATTTATGGTATCTTGTTGATGCATAAAATCAAATATTCTATTATGACTTAATATGACTTATATTCATAAGTAGTGATTCATGAATTGATTTTGATTCATATTTCATGATTGGTGATCGATTTTTAACTTGTGATTCATGAGCAGTGTTTCAACTCATGTTTCAACAATGATTCATGAATCGCATGCGTAGTGTTTCAGCTTGTGTTTAAACAATGATTCATGAGTCTCATGAGCAGCGATTCATGAATCCATTTTCTAAGAGTAGTGGTTCATGATTCATGAATCGATTTAGAATCTATTTTCAACTTTTATTTCACGAGTGAGTCAGTTTCAAACTCGTATTTCGTGAATAACGATTCATGAGTCGAGTTTCAAATGAAATAATAACGATTCATGAATTTATTTAGAATCTATTTAAACCCATATGTCATGAATAGTGTCATAAAAAATATCTATTTAAATCTATATTTCTAATATAAGTAAATAGTCATTTTTCATTATCAGAATCATTTTTCATTATCAGTCAATACCAACATCCATCCAGAGATCATCTATCCTAGTAGTACTCCCATTATCCTCTACTTAAACTCATCATCCAATCTTGAACTTAAACATACTAAAACATGGATTTCGCCTTTTCTTCTTAGATTAAACTAAGTGGCTAGCAATCCCATAATTTAACCTACTGTTAACAACACCCCCCTACTTGAAAAGGAAACAAATTTGTATCTATCTGGTTAATTATTTTCCTCACTCTTTTCCAATTAAAATGGAAACCTACCCTGGATATGTCACATTGACCATCTTGTGCAGTGTAAGGATAATCTCCTTCAGTACTGATCCCACCATTCTCTATGATAAACTGGAAAGCATAGTCCATGAGTCCGCCATTGCAACCCTGGTTCTTCTTCTTATCACAGTCCACAAGTTCTTGCTCAGACAAGGGAACCAGCTTTCCCGACTTTATTTGATTTATGCCTTCCACCGAAACAACTGTGGAAAAAGCCCAGCAACTCCCTGCGCCATTACACCCAAAAGCAAAACACAATTGAATCAAGTCAATCAGATTTTCATAATTTATATTGATGTTATTTTTTTTTTGTGATCGATTGTGTAACAATTTCTTTAACATCAACATTTTGGATCATACTATCATCGGGATGTAACAATTTATTTTAGCATCAATATTTCAGATCAAACTACATGATCCATCAGGATGTAACAATTTTTTTAGCATCAATGTTTCGGATGAAACTATATGATCCATCAAGATACAGGAGAGAAAAGTGTATACTAGAAACACTGCTGCTAAAAAAATTGTTACACAATCGATCCCAGAAAAAAAAAAAAAAAACTAATTGAATCAACCCTAGACTGTAAACAAAATGAGACCTAAAAGTAAACAATCCTCAAATCGTTTTTCAGTATAAATAGAGATTGTCATATGAAAAAGAAACAATAAAACAAATGAAGTCTATCAATGAACAGTACCACAAGTTCCTTGGTCCTTCACAGCTGTAACGGCACCCTTCTCCCTCCAGTCCACAGACCTGGGAAGTTCCATTGCATTTGCATTTGCATATGAGAAAGGCTTCCTTTCACCATCTTTTCTCTTCAATCCGGAATCAGTATAAGCAGCCTTGAATTCCTGGTTGCTAAGATCAGCAAACTTATTGAGCCTAAGCTTGTAAGGACCATTCCTTTGGTTGATCTCATCAATGAATCTCACATTGTCTTTGAATAAGGAAAACCTCACAACTTTTTCTCTCAAATCATTGCTACTGGAATTTCTACCATTGTGAGACAACCATCTTTCATAAAGACCCCACATGGTTTCTTCGGATTGGAGATCCCCATTTGTGAACCCTGCGTCCTTGTCACTAATGGCAATTGCAGTGCCAACCAAGAGCAAAAGGAGCCCCACAGTTGACACCATGGCGGCCATTAATGGAGCAAGGCAGGGGAAGTGGGAGATGATGAAGGGAGTGGAAACCCAAATTTGAATGTTGGTGAGGCAAAGGCACTGAAGAATCACTGAAATGGCCTCCGTTTTATAGATAATTGGGAGGACCCATTGAAGGATTTCACATGGGATTTGGGTCCCGCTTCATGGGAGACGTAAGAGTGCATTCATACCAAAGCAATCAGACCATTTTCCACTGGCGGGAAAGCCGGTCACTTTACTTAACCGTCAAGCTTGTCTATAATTGGCTACGAATGTAGCAGCCGCCCTGACCAGCAAATAGAATTCAATGGACAGTTGCATCATAAAGTGCCTTTGATTTTATGGGGTTAGGATGTTCTAGCTTATTTTTTCAAGTTAAATCTGGTTTGCTGTGCAGCTTTCAACTGGAACTGACATCTTTTTTTTTCATCAAATTCCAAATCTGATTCTCTCATTCTCCAAATCTCATCCTCACTCTGGATACATGCGTCTACCCAGCCGACCGGATTCACTTTTTAATGATTTTATAATTAATTTCAAAATTGCATTTCCATGCTTTCCTTTCTTTTATTCAATTAAAAAAAATCCTCTATAAGTAATCCAGCCGGCTAGTTAGCCACTGGCTGGATACTGTGTTACCTGACTAAAATAGAAACCATGAAGATTGGTTGGTGGTTTAGTGATGTGAGAGTTGAACGAGTGTTGCCTAAAGAAGAATGTATCCATAAAATAATATAATGTACTCATAAAATATATTTGTTATTGTATTTACCATAGGCAATGTACTATTGCATTGCACTCAGTTTGCTCTTTATTCAATTAATTTCCACTAACGTTTATTTTTCTGTTTTTAAAAATAGTTATAGTTTTCATCTTTTTTCCGAGGCTATGTTGCAATATTTTCACCGTAATTATAGTATATGATATAATTTGAGTATTTTTAAAAAAGTAAAATAAAATAAAATTTATAGATAATTTAAAAAAATATATAATACAAAAAATATATTAAAAAATTATCTATAAAATTTGAAACAATTGAAAAACATTTTACTAATATTCCCTTTGAATATTAGGAAATCAAACGCACAATTTAATTTTATAAATGTTTATTTTTACTTTAGCTAATATATCTAAAATTAGATACATTTTTAGTTAGTATATAAAAGTATAATATTATAACAAAATTATAAAATTTATTATTTAAATTATATTTTCTATTACTATTAAAACTATAAGGCAAGTACGCGCCACTACGTGGCACTTGTTAGAGTAGCGGGTAGGTTTGAATATATATATAGTATGTATAAAAATAATGTGAATAAAGTATTTTAGAGTGGGGATGCGGAGCAAAAAATGTCAAAAAAGTTAACAATATATGTTTCCAAGTAATTAATTATAGCATTCCATTGTGTCTAGAATATTCTTTAGTTTGCAACTAGAATATACTTCACTAAGCAGTTTGCAATGTAAAATTTGGTTTGACGTTGGACAATTCTTTTTTATAGTTTTAATATGCAATTTTATTATTTTTAGTAATATAAATTATTTTAAAAAGAAAGAAAAGGTAACATTTTACTATTCAATTCATTTTGTTTATCACCATTTGAAAATCTATAGTGAGAGGTTGGAATAAATAAAAAATAGAAAATTAAGACATCTCATTTGTTAGTTAAGAACTAAATACTATTGTCTAGACAATGAATTGGATGAAATCTTAAAAAGAAGGGGGAGAGAGGAATTGCACTTTCTGTATCTTAGATTTGATAGAAACAGAGACATGTCTTATCTTTGAATTTTCAAGGTGGACATCTATCAAGAGCAAATATGATAAAACGTTAAAATTAATAGCATCAGATATGTGAGAAAATAATAAAATTAAAGAAATCACATTTTTAATTAATATTGAGTATTTTATGAGATAATTAATTGTTAAGTAGGAGATATTTTTACAAGTTGAATTGTGATATTGCTATTAGGATTCAATTGTGTAATTTTTAGTCAAATTCATAGACTTGTGTTTCATGAGAAGTGGCTCACTAGAACCCATCTCTCATGAGAATGAGTGTAACACTTGACACTCATTGCATCTAGGTGAAGCATTGAGGCTTCCCAGGAGGTCATCTATCCCAATGCTACTCCATCTCAGGCATGCTTAACCACAAAGTCTCCTCTAAAATTGTTTCTATTTTGCTTGCAAACCCTCCAAGATTAAGCTTGTTTCGCTTGCAAACCCATTTGTAAAACTTTCAATGAATATTGTGCCTTACAAACCATTCATTAGAAAGCCCCTTAATCTCACCAATTGATAAGTAGGAGCTATTTTTCACAACAATTTAAATTCTGATATTGCTATTAGGATTCAAAAATGTAGTTTCTGAGTCGAGCTCATTGAGCCATGTTTCATGAGTAGTGATTCACACGAACCCATCTCTTTTGAGAATGAAGAGAACACTTAACACTCATTGCATCTAGGTGATGCTACAAGAGGTAAAGCATTAGGACTTCCATGAAGGTCACTCATCCTCGTACTACTCTAGCTCAAGCACACTTAACTACAAAGTTTCCTCCAAGGTTAATCCTACTTTGCTTGCAAACTGATTTGAAAAACCTACTTAGTAATTGATGAGTTGAGGGGGATTTACAATGAATGATTCATAAGGCACAATATTTTCTAAATAAATTGATGAGCTTAGGGTGACTTATAATGAATGGTTCATAAGGTACAACATTTGTTGAGGGTTTTGCCAATGAGGTTACAAGAAAAGTGGTCTTAACTTTTGAGGAAATGATGTAGTTAAGCATGCTTGAGTTGGAGTAGTACTAGGATGGGTGACTTCCTACGAAGTCTTGATAGTTCACCTTTGCAAGCATCACCTAGATACATTGAGTACTAAGTGTTCCATTCATTCTCATGAGAGACGTGTTCTTGTGAACCACTCCTCATGAGACATGGTTCAATAAGTTTGACTAAAAATATACATAGTTGAATCATAATGGTGATAACACAAGTTGACTTGATGTAGAAAATATCTCCTCCTTATCAAAATAAACATTTTTCAACAAATGTTGTGGTCTCTATTATATACATACAAAAATTTATAAAATAGATTTTTTTTGTTGTTGTTGAAAATTTGCTATCTTTTAGGTATTGATATTTTCATTTCAATGAATTGTTTAATTCAAATGAATGAAAATAATTATTTGATACCAAGTAAACCTACGTCTCTGTTATATCCAATCTCACTTAAAAAAGTTACAAAAATAAAATCATACAACAAAAAATTATGGAAAAATATTGTTTCCTAGATAAATGTGTTAGGAATCTATGTTTAATTTTTTTTTATCCTTTCTCTTTATATGTAAGGGAATCGTCCTAGAAGAAGTGAAAGAGTATGGGAGGATCATCATGAGATTTTAGGGAGACAGGATCTTGATCTTGGTTTGTGCTTGAAGTTGTTTCTTCAAGATTTTAATCCTCTTGACATGGAGCCATTTCTAAGGAAAAAGTAGGAATTTGGATAAGCGTGGAGGGTTAGTGGAGGGATTCAATATTGTGGCATGATCTAGTATCATTTTGAATTGGACTCTTATGAGTGAATATGATCTGGATGGAAGCATATGATGGCTTATAATCTAGGATTTTTTAAGCATGGGATGACTTTGTATCAAGAGTTGGACTAACTTGGATTCCTTTTAGAGATATCTCTTGAGGGGCAACATGAAAGGTGTAATTACTAGATTCATTTATTGATAGAGATGATGTGGATTATTTTTGTGAAGCTTTAGGAGAAGAACAAATGGATGGAGAAATTGAGGCTACATGTGGGCCATCACTAGAGTCTAGACATAGGTTCATGATTTTGATAATGCTGAGGATTAGTGTCTTGTTCATTCTTAGATGAACCATTAGGATCTTCAACTTTGTTTATACCATCATCAAGAAGGTCTTGGATTTTATGTTTTAAATCCATGAAACCTAAATTTTTACACATGTTATGTCTATGGTATGCAAAATAGTTACACAAAAAATTAAGTCTCAATGGGGTTACTTTAGGCAATGTTATAGTGATAATATTATACTCAAGAAGCTCGTTTTAAAACTAACTCAAGGGAGGGTACCAAAGGATAAACTTTATATCCATGGGATACATGGATATGCATGTTCCTTTGGGAGAAGTGTCTTGTTCTCTTAAAGAGAAACCCACATGGTCTTTCTTAGGACTTTTATTTCCATTTTTAAGTACTTCTTGTCTCATATGATATTATCTTCTTAGCATCTTTTCAAGTTTTTCATTTTTTATATGTTGAATAAACCTCTCAAGAGGAGTCATTGGTTCCTTTTTTGGGGCTTGTATCTCATATAATTCCTCTTAAGGACTTTAATTTTCTTATCAAGGGAAGCCATGGTCACATGTCATAATTTGATCTTCACCTAGGATAGAGTAATGATGAATTTTATGAGATTCTAGAGCTTACAATTTAATGCATATTATAAGGTATGCAGATAACTTTAGAATATGATACACAAATAGGATATGATATGCAAGAAATGATAAGATATGAAGTTAAGACATAACCATGATATTAATCAAGGATATGGTATGCAACTAAGACTTGACCATGATATGAAGAAAAGGTGTGATATGAAAGGATGAAATGACACTAGGATATGGTATGTAAGGAAGATATGGTCTTAGAATATGATATGCAACTAGTATAATATGATATTCGAGGATAACATGACCCTAGGATATGGTATGCAAGGATGTTATGAAACTAGGGTATGACATGAAATAATTGTATGACCTTATAATATGGTATGCAAGGTTGACATGAATCTAGGGTATGAAGACCTTGAAGGGATATGACAACTCTATGAGATAATATGATGGTAAGAGAGTCTTCAAGATAGCTCAAATTAAGTAAGCCTAAGTGATAAATATTACAGATCTATATATATATATATATATATATATATATATATATATATATATATATATATATTATTACATTTTCCTTTGAACTAGTGAATTGCAATTTTTAGGGCCTTCAAAGTGGAATTAGCCTATGAAAGTTTGGTTGGTCATGTAACAATGACATGGAAGATATTCTCGTTAAGGGACTAAAACTAGAGCTCTTGAAGACATTTCTACTAGTGTAAGTAGTTCATCATTTTGAGCACCGAGTGAAAATTTATGACATTGGGAAGTTGAACTTAAAATGTATATAGTTTTTAGTATTATTGTTAAGATAATGTAAAAATATGAATCTCACTAAGGCAATTATAGGCCAAGAAATATGGTAAATACAAGGTAGACATGTTCTATGATGGATAAATGAAGAAAGACACAAGGATGATGACTAAAAGGGAATATGCTTAAGAACTAGTGTACTAGTGGAGGACAAATGCAAGAATGAATACTAAGAGTTTTATGGACTGAGATGATTGATAGGATACAAACCTAAAGATCAAAATTAAATTTTAAAGCCTAAGAAGTAGATTGTAATCAAAATTTTAGCTCCCTATTAAAAAAATCTAGGTCTAGTGAATAGAAAATGTAGGCATGCAAAGTAAAAAGGAAGGTATGCAATTTGTATACGATTATGTAATGTTTGAGAGAAGAAAATGCAAGTATGTGAATTAGAAACATGAGTATGCTTGTGAAAACATACAACTATAACAAAAACACCACTCCGTGAAGCAAACATGTAGTTTTGTAGTACAAAAAAGAAAGTATGCAAGAAATACATTTTTTAGGCCTCTAAAGTGTAGGTACAAGTCTGAAAATGGTAAGTCTATTGAAAATAAAGATTTTAGCAAGTTTTTTCCAATTTGATAAATCTTGTGAGTGTTTTGAGGGGTTTTGTGACAAGAATCCACTTCAAACACAAAAATATAATGTTTTTTTTTTTTTTACCAAGTAAAACCACAAATATGAGCAAGGCTTAGGATAAGATAAATACTTTTAGGATCCCCTTATAGTGAAATGCCACTTTCAACTAGATAGGTAGATTCTTGGTGGCATCGCCTTCCCGTTATTCAACACTCACTTCTTGGGCACACCAAGCTTCAAATTTTTAAAGACAAGCAAAGATTGAGAAATTTTCTTACATGAAGGGTATCTTCAACATGCACATGTTATAGTCCACGAGTCAACAAATAGAGGATTTTGGCCACTAAAATAATTGGTTTCTATCATAAATTAAACCAAAATATTATGAAAAATCAACAACTTAATTAAAGATCTAACCAATTCTACTAGGGGTTTCATATACACAAGGTACACCCCCTTCCAAACTGGCACTATATGGTAAGTGCTAATATTGGCCAAAATTCACTTTGGCCTTATCCTTAAGTTGTATAATATAACAAATTGAAATCCTAGTTAAGGTCATTCCATTGGGGTAATATCTCTTTTCTAGCCAAGGTAGGCCTCTCTAATTGGGTTCTATTCTAAACAAAATTGTGCAAAAGCACCAAACACATCAAACATTTAGATTCATTTTAGTGCACACAATCAAAAATTTTTCTAATTTAAAACAAACAAAAAAGTGTTCTTACAAACTTCAAGGCCAAATATGCAACAAAAAATGTGTGAGTAGTCTCAAATTCAATCTTTGATGGGTGTTAACTAGTTGTGCTACTTGTTAGTCACTTAATGGTAGCCAAAAAATAAAACCAAATGTAACCCTACCATATTCTATCACAAAAAAAACATAAAATAAACTTGCAAGTGTACCTTCAAAAAATATAGAAATGGTGAAACACAAACATATACCTATCAATAATTATAGATACAATAACCAATGATCATGGACATAGGTATATGATGCAAAATACAAACATACTAGGTAGAAATACAACTTTACAAATCTAAAATGCAAAAAACATAGTAACAAAAAACATAAATGTTGTATGATGAAAAATGCCATTGTGGAAAAAAAATGTGACTTTACAGTGCAAATGCAATTCTACAAATCAAGAGGTAGAAGCCTAGAAATAGAGAGTAGAAATGCCACTCCAAGTCTTATAAATGCAAGACTAGGTGTCAAAAATGCTAATATATGATTTCCAATGATTTTGTACCTACAAATGCAAAAATGAATTCCTACAAGAAAACACAAGTCAGTAAAAGGAGATAGCACCCCATTGGGAATGCCAAAATAATGATGACTATGCATGCAAAACTATGCATCCTAATATAATACAACCATAAACAAATAAATTATAAGCATTTGACCATTATCCAAGAGAATATTAGTTTAAAAAATCACAATCAACATATTAGATAAAAATGAAACCAAACCAAATGCCTTCATCGAATGCTTTATTGTCGTGTCCTCCCATTGATGAAGGCCTTGTTATGGGTGGAATGCAAGCGCTCCTAGTTTTGTAGAACAAAGCACAAGAGGCAATGTTGAATAGAGATGATTGATTGATAATGGTGACAATGCAAGTATTGCAATGATGATGATAATACAATCTCAAAGATAACTTGGGTACAAAAATGAACTCAGGCTCACAATTTCTCTAAGGTTGCACAAATCATTTGACAATATGAGGGGAAATTGTCTTTTATAGAATATTCATAAAAAGCAACAATTTAAATTAAGAGGAAATGATGGATTTCATAAGAAGCAAAGTTAGGTAGGGTTTTAAAAGGAGTTGATCCCAAATTAATAGGTATTAGAAAATGAGTGGTTGAGATTAAATAGTGGTAGTGATGTGTTGAATTTTCAAGGTGCATTAGACCTAGACATAGGCAAGTTCTGAAAATTCAAATGAGGAGACAATTGACAACTTGACAAGTGGCACAATGATCTATGTGATTAAAGGTGATTGGCTAAGATGAAAAGAAGAGAATTTGAGAATTTATAAAATGAACAAGGGTGTATATTTAATAAATAGGACAAGCTAGCTAAGGTAAAAATAGATAAGTTAAATAAATAATATTTATTCAATTTTTGGAAAGCAAATGCTAAAAATTTATTAAAATAAAAAAGTAAATATTTATTTAAATAGTAGCAGAAAATACCGATGAATGAATAAAAAAAACATAAGTACTTATTCAATTAATAGATATATTTTATTGATTTCATGAAGACAATTTTAGGTGTCTTCAATATTATGTATGCATAATCTACAAATGAAATCTCAAAAATAACTACTGCGCATTATCTTTAAATTCTCAATTGTTTAGTTTCTATACGTGCTAGAGAGTGAAAATTGTTGATTTCAATATTCTACTTTGGAAAACAATGTTGCACGAGATTCATATGAGATAAAATTTTAGAGAATAACTTAATTAAGTATTGGCGTAATTTTTCATACACTGATTTGATCAAGTATTTCTTCTCATTGATGAATGCTTTCCTTTCTACAAGTTCATTCTTGAATGCATTCCTCTATATTGTAGATATCTCCAAATCTTCTAAATATTTATGTCTCTATTCCCTCCATTTTTTAAATGAGTAGAGTTAAAGATAATTGTATTCCTTATAACCCCACAAACTAGTGAGGATCACTCGACCTTTGTGATATCTTATTCTAAGCTAAAGGGAGAAACTATTCCATAAATATTCCCAAAACTAAGCTTCTTTCCCAATAATTTCTCACATGCAAGATATGTGATGATCAATGGTCTAAAATTAAACATGAAATTTCATATATATGATCCATTAGGTGGATCAATAGTATTTATAATTCATGTGGGATCATCTACATTCTAGCATTTAGCTTGTAGAATGTGACATCATTTTGACATGGGATTCTAATAATTTTTTTTTTTGAAATCCATATTTTAATTCTTGACAAAGAGGTTTAAAACCAAAAAATCACAATTCATATAATTTATATTACACATATAATTAATGAGAAACTTTGGATTTGATATAAACATTATTTAGACTACATTTTTCTCTAGATGCAACAATGAGCTAACTATAATGAAAATTTCATAATAAGATAGACTATAAACATACGCTTGAACAAACACAAATTCCTATTAGCTAAATCGTAGACCAATATTTGGCTATAAATAAAAATTTGAGTATAGATCTCCAACATGTCCTATTTATTTATTTATAATATTAAACAACAAAACAAGGGTATTATGTAGTGCCTTCATGGTTGTGTTCTATTCTATGTTATTTTAATTAAGATTTGACTCTATTTAGCATTCCAATGTATCCGTATCATAGTTGTTTAGATGTTAGACTATATTTTCATTTTCTATTTTGATAATAATTGCATGCTGTTGTTTTGATGTGACATGACTCTTTGTGGTGATATCTAGTATATTTTGTATTTGAGAATAATGGATTATATTGTCATGATGAATATATTTGATTTCTTATTATATTTTGTCATTATTGTTGTTTATTGTTTCTTTGAGATTTTCACTAATATATGGATGTAATACTATAAATGATTATTTTAATGATTTAATTTTATTTAAATGAGTATGAATATAGAGTATTAAATATGGAATAAGAAGTGTTGTGAAATTCTAATTATACATATGAATGATTGTGTTACTAGAGGGTCAATGTCCTATTAGATTTTTTTTTTATGTATATGCTTCAATTATTTATACTTTGAGCAATTGCACTTGATGTTTGCATATTTTAGTGAACATGCAGCAAACACTATTCCACATGAGTTTTAGGTTTGAGCATGCCTTATCCACAACAATGGCATAGGAGATAGTTTCGACGACCTTCCATAATTTGATCAATATCATCCCTATATGGAGAATGCATCTATAATTTTTTATTATACCTTTGGTACGTGTGGATAAATCCAAACTTCATATGTATTAAATTTTGATAGACCAATATATGTATCGATGCATTTAGTATTCCTATAATTGTCATGGACAATTTAGAATTAGATGCTGATTTTATTGCTTTGGGAGTTATTTCAAAGTAAATTTCTTTAGTATCCTACGTTGAGAACATCCCACTACAATTGCATGGCATTTCATTACTCGTAGGGATTTTACATGCTTTCCATTTTTTACATTTCAAATGTGGGGTTTGTGATGTTATGCTAGTAAATCTTCCATGTGTGCCCAAAGTGAGAATTTTTGTTGGATGATTGCATTTTTGGTTAGATTTGAGCAAATAGATTTTCATTTAGTAACAGGGTTTTGCATTTCTTTTTTGGGTATTTTCAAGTTGCCTCAATTTGTGTATTTTATAGTTTCATTTGTCACCATATTTGACATGATTGGATTGTTGGATTTAGTAGCGCTCCATTATTGTAGTAGGATCATGCTATTGGAATAGATTGAGGACATTCCATGTAATAATTATCGCAATCCAAAATCACCCATTTGATGCTAAAATGATGATTTGTGCACTTTGCTATTTTTTTTTTGTTTATTTTGAATTTTAAGTGCATTTTATGGATTTTTGAGCCTTCCTCATGTTCTAACAAGATGATTGTTGGATTTTATCAAAATTCATACTCAACCAAGTGGCCAATTAAGAATCTTGTATTTACACCTTACATTACTTTTTCTTAGCTTGTACACATCAAGTATTTGGGAGTGGATTTGTCTTCTGGTGATTGATTCAATTTTGTTTGTGCTTTGTGATTTATGTCCTTGGTTTAGACCAAGTAGACAATATGCTTATTCCCACATCCTTGGTGAAGACCAAGTGGACAAGTTGTGATGTATTATATCTTTGGTATAGACCAAGTGGACACATTATCTCATTCAAATTGTTAGTGTAGGCTAAGTGAATGATGTATATTATTATGTCCTCAATGTAGACCAAGTGGAAAAGATTATTGTTTAGGTATCCTTCTTTTGGAATTGTTCCATAAGACTAGGCATGTTGATAAGCATGAGGATTAGCTCCTTACTTGGAACTTGTGTTGAACGTGGCTGCATAAGTTGATCAAAGAGTTTCTTAAGAAGTGGAAACATAATAAAATAAATTGGGTATAAATAATAAACAAGATGAATAGGTACTATGGAAACCATTAAATCCCTAAATATCACATGTGACCAAAGCATCAAGTAGATGGTATTGTGAAAATAATTGAATCCACGTATAACATGAGTGAGCTATGCATGAGGTAGATGGTGAAGATCATTAGATCCCTAAGTTACATCATGAGTGGTCCATACATGAGGTAGATGATATTGCACCCCAAGTTTTAATATTAGTATGTGCGAGTGGTAATACTCCCCATTGTTAGTACTCTCACATCTAGGTCCAAAAATTGTGAGTATCATACTGGTGTATTGCGATTGCAATTACAATGATATTACATCATGGACAATTATTTACATGTTGAGTTTTCTCTATGTTGTACTATTTTTGTATTCTACACTTGTGTGTTTTATTGGATCTCTATACCATCCTAAGTCATACATTTGGTTGATATGTGTGTTATCCATTCGAGTGTGTATATATGGTGTATTTGTAGCTTGGTCACTATCTCTACAAGCATGGTGAGGTGGACCCAAGGTTCCCACATAGTAGGGTGGTGTTTCACTTTATCACTATTGGGGACTACTATATATGTAATGCCCCACTAGGGAACCCAAAATAAATTAATCTAATATGTCACTAAGTCGCCAAACATTTTTTTGAAAGATTAAAACAAAAAGGGATAACATAGTGGAAGCAATAACTCACATACATACAAACAATCCATAAATAGATTACTTCTCTTAAGGGTTCCATGACATTGAGTCACATATATATAAGTTTTATTAAAACTAATTCTGATACATAACAAAATCCACATCATAGAATAACCATAAGTATGAATCAAATGAAATAATATACAATTACATACGATGCCACATAGCATAACCAGAATGCATAATCATCCTCTATACAAGTCACTGAGTATGAAAATCTCAAAGAATATACATCATGAATAAATACAACATCTCATAAGATCTCCAATAATCAAGTACAATACATTAGAGTATGACCAAAGAACATAAACCCAATATCAAAAGAAAAGTACAACTACACAAGCACATCTAGCAATGACATCCAGCTGTTAGATCTCAATGGTATAAGAAACACTACTACCTGACCTCATGGAACCTAAATGGCCCACTCCCATAATGTTGAGAAGATAATATCAAGTCCCATACAAATATCAATCCCAAAAGTCATAACCTTCATCTAGGTTAAGGAAATCCTAGTAGAAATCTATCTCAAAGATACCAAGACACAAGTAACAACTAAACCCAAAGGCAACAAAGACACATAGGAAATCTACTATGTAAGTGGGCATGCGTCATCACATGAGCCAACTCTAAGATTACTCTGGTAGCCTCTTTGGACTCTATACCCCTAGTGACTCTATGCAACATCAATATCCTTTCTTATAGACAAGGGATACTAAGGAGGCAAGGTTGCAACCAAGCATCCTCTCTACTCCCATCTAGGCTTGTACTAGCACTCAAGGCATGAGTGAGGTAAAACACTGACTCTTGTTAATTCATTTTACCCTTTTAATGAAATGTTATCACTTATTAATACTACTTACAATGGGTTACCTAGGCAACCTCTTAGGGCTCTGACCTCTATTGCAAGCCACTTCCCAACATACACATAGATAACCTACCCTAAGCTCATAAAAAGTACAACTCATAAAATCACAATATTCACCTCAGTCCTATACAAGCAATTGGAAAGCACCAAAAGATAACTGATCAAAAACCTCATCATAGAATTATGTGAAAGCACCACAATAATATACATAAATCATCATAAACCAATCACCACCAAGCCTTTGGTATGCATACCTAATAGGTCATAACTAGATTTATCTCCAACCTAGCAAAAAAACCACAATAATTGTAAATTAAACAACCATTTCAATTTTTGATGAAAATTTCATAAGAGTTGATTTGTAATAAAGTTTCAAGTTTTCATTTTCTATAGGTTTTCCAAATGATAAAGGTTTCAAGATAAGATCAAGTGCAAAAGCAGTTTCTATCTCCTGGTTAAACATCCATATTTCCTTATAACTAGGTATTTATTTGAGTATAATAATAGGATTCATGTGAATAATCACTTTGTTAGTTCAGTACCAAAACAATCCATATTAAATGATATTATAATTTCAATTATAATAAGACTAAAAAAAGATTCATATTTAAAAGATATATATTAATGTCCAAATGTTAAACAAAATAAACAACTAAATATAATTTAATTAATTCTATGATTAAAATTTTAA
The DNA here is from genome assembly GCA_028749045.1 of Cupressus sempervirens. NCBI lineage: Eukaryota > Viridiplantae > Streptophyta > Pinopsida > Cupressales > Cupressaceae > Cupressus > Cupressus sempervirens. The sequence continues at coordinate 485,994,006 of CM053785.1, forward strand.
TTAAATAATTAAATAATAATAAAGTTTAAATTAAATAACACTTAAATTTATTAAAGCCTATCTTTAATTCATTTAAATAAAAAACTATTTTAAAAATTATATTAAAAAATAAATAATAAATATAATTTTTTTTTTTAAAGAATAAAAATCTAAAAAAAAAACTTTAACCCTTTTTGAAAGGGCGACACTTGATGGCTTGCCAAGGTAGTCGCTATGCTGCCCAAGGCAGCAGTAGCGCTGCCAAGGCAATTGTTGTTGTCTTTGGCAACCTGAGCTTGCATGTTGACAGGGAAAAAGAAAAGAGGGGGGTGGGGGGTGGTGGTCCCCACCCACCCAATTAATATATATATTTTTAATGAATTTTTTAAATAAACATTCTTATTCATAAATAACAACAACGATTCCCAATAACAAGACCAATATTATTACCACAGTAATAATTTATTACTGTGGTAATTATATATATATATATATGTCATTTCCAAAATAGATCTGATAGGGAAAATAATTACAAACAATCAAATTTATTTAATTAAAATCTAGTTTTCTTTTTCCAAACCCTATCCTGATCTTAATTTCTAAAAACAATCCAATTTTTGAATAATATTTTTCAATTGATTTCTCTCACAGACAATTCAATAACGAATAATTTTTTTTCTCAAACAAGGGTTTCAACCAGAATTGATCTCTGAAAACAAGTTCTACAATCAAACACAAAGTAGACATAGAGAAAATTTAATGCAATCTACTATAATAATTTCAACAAAGTTCCTACCTCGATTCAATGCTAACTAGATGAATGTTTGAAAGTTGTGAGAATTCCCCTCTCTCGAAACCCTTTCTAGAAATTTGCTCCTCCAAACCTATGTATAGAGAAATGAGCTCTAATTTATTAAAAAAGAGTTTTCTCCTTTAGGGTTTTAGTTTTACAAACACGCGAACCCTATATTTTTTATTAATTTAATTTATTTTAAGTTTATGTGCAAACTTTTTGCATTTTAATTATAATAAACTTTATTTAATTTATTCTCTCTTGCTTTTATTAAATATCAAGACGTATTTCAAAGTATATTTATTAATTCAAATAACAATGATATTTAGAGTTTATTACAAAAATGAAACTCCTAAATTAATTATTATTAAATTAAATAAATATAATTACACCAATTTTAGAACTTAAATTAAATCTTTTAAATTTAATTCTTCTATTTAATTAATTTCTCAATTAATTAAATATAATTAAAATTTAATTTTTCTTTATGAAATTTTTGTTAAATTAAGTCATTTAATAATCTTCTTATTTGATTTAATTATAATTGAAAATCACAACAGACCCACAAGTCTTTATAAGAAAACCTATCTAAAAGACAAAGTATAGATCCAAACTCAAGGGTCAAAATCTTGAATTCATATCACTTTGACAAATTCGGAAGGGTCAATAACTTAGATATTTGTCCTATTTTCTAGTACAATTGGCTTAGGGTTAGGATTTGGACTTGAGAACCATGTCCTCTCTTTACCATTGAGATACTGTGATAGGGCACACTCCTCCTAGCAATTCAAGGAAGTCAATGCCCAATACTTGCAATTTGCATAAAAGCCAAACAATTACATATACATATATATCTAAACTAAACATGTAATGGTGAGGGTGGTGCATCATGTATATCCTGACTAGTAGGTGACTATGACTCCCTCAACCATATCAAAAATGTCAAACATAAATTAGAATATACATGTACACCATACACATGCAAGTATGAGGTAAGTAACCATAGAAAACTGCATATAAATCATCTATCTAACTATCATCATGAAATAACTGAAATTGCCATATGAACATACAAAACATCATCATCAAAAGAATAAACACAAACACATAAAATAATTATCAAGTAGCTCATCAAATATATAAACTGAGTATGTAATAATAGCCAATCAACTCAGATCACCGAGTACCACTTGTAAAACAAAAAATATGGACGAATAGGGTTTAGAATAATGCACATGAAAGAGACCCTAAACCCATATTTTTACACATACCTATAAATTCTTATGATATGGGAAGTAAATCTAAATGACTAATACTAAAATGAAAAAATAAAAGGTACTTACCTCCAAAAAAGAATCAATTGAAAACCCTATCAAATGGACTTAGAAATTGTTGTTTTTGTAGTCTTGAATTAAAACTGTGAGATCCACAAAAATCAGAAATATTTTTCTTTTCTAAGGGTAGGTTGACCTTGACCTAGGTAGAAGAAGTTGACCTTGACTTGCACTGCTCTAATTGAAATTCCATTCACAGATCTCAAAAGTTTGCTGAAAAGGGTATCCAAATCTGAAATCCAATTCACTATTCCACACTTGTACCTGTAATAAAAATGGTCTTTTTTTTTGTTTGGATGGGGTTTTTTCCTTGGTCAAACCCCAGTTTGGAATCAACCTTGAGATATAATTGAAATTGTAATATATATAAACAAAGTAAATGGAACTATTCACCTTGCTTATGTTGAAATCCTTATGGAGGATTGGAATCCTTGAATCTACAAGTATGGATGCTCTAAATGAATGTAGATTAGGATGTAGGATGTCTCAAATCATTTGTATTAGATCTTCAACACCAATTTGAATGAATCTTGGATTAGGAAGAGGCTTGAATCAAAATAGATGAATCTTCAACAAGAGGGCTCCCTAGAGCTTGAATCCTTCAATGGCTACTAATGGATCTCCTTGATGAATTGAATGCTTGCATTCTTGAAGGATTGAATTCTTACTTGTACTTGAGACCTCAATCGTGAAAGTGGATACTTGATAATGGATAATCTAACATGTTCTTGTCTTCCTCTAGTTTTGTGTTAGAGAAAATGAGAGGAGGAGGCTTCCTTTTATAGAGATCTAGGGCACAAACTCCTAGAGAGGCTGACATATCAAATATAAATTCCCATTGGGCCCTTACCCCTAGAAATGGACCTATATTAAATGATAATTAAGAGTTTACCATTTCAGAGACCAAAACAACTGACCTAGAAGTAGGAAAACAATTCTTTCTAAAACACGACATTAAGAAGTCATGGAACCTTGAAATTTAGACCTTCGGTCAAGATAAAAATTGAAATTGAACTCAAAGGTCAACCTTGACCATGAGGTCAAAAATATCATGATCTCAATCTAGAATGATAGAAAATGCAAAAAAAAAGTGGAAAAGGGGGCAAAATTAGGGAAAAATCTAGATTTAAGCCAAGGACCCATTCAAGGTGCTTGACATGACCCCAAACCACTTACTCAAAGGGCTAAATTCTCTTAACATGGAAGTCCTTCCATTAAAGATGATACACCACTAAATCATAAAACATAACCATAAAGCTAGCTTAAAAGAATTCAACAATTTAACATAAAAAGTAAACTTGGGGTAGGCACTATAATGTACTTGGTAGAATTCCTTTAAGATAGAGTGTAGAGCATGGTGTGCTCATTCTTTTCCTTCGCTCACATAATTTCAATTATTTTGTGCCAGGTATTGATTAGATTAGTAGATTAGATGTGGTTTGTTGTTTAGTGATGTATCAAGTGTTTATAGCCTCTAATTATGTTATTTGATACTTTCCACTATGAAGTTGCTAGTTATTTACCACCTAGATGGATTTCCTTTTTAATTTTGGTCAAAATTTATGGATTGACACCTCTTCCTACATCAATGTCTATGTTAATCAATTCTTCCACCTTAGACCAGTGTATACAACTCACTGGTCTAAGATTTTTTGTCTCATAAGTTTTTACTAATCAAATTGGTATCTAAGCATGCCAGATCAACACCTACATGGATCAACAACTCTAGCTACATCAACATTTACATTCTATGACCTTCTATATCTTTGTCATTCATCCATTGGTATATTGCAAAGGTCCTAATTTGTATCTACAATTCTATGCCATTGCATGAATCCTTGTAGGAAGTGTCATGAACATGTAAATTTTTTTTGAGTATGTTATCAACTTGTCACATAACCCTTAGAAGTACTTATTAGTCTTCCATTGCTACACAATTGTGGTTTACCTTCTTGCATGTTTGTATCTTGATTATTCTTTAGGGTTAAAGGTTGCACTTATGTGCATGATGTTTACTCCACGTTTCAAAAAAATTGTTTAGTGGAAATTTGACCCTATATTTTGAGGGTTTCTTGATAAGCCATTACATGTTGTTCCCTATAAATCCACAACCCAAGGGTTAAGAACTAACAACACACTAAGAACATATCAACATTAAAAAAATACTATTTGAGAAAAAACAACATATTATAAGCCACAAATTTAAAAAAATTATGTGTTGTTTATTTATTAAATAAAAGGCAAGAACAACTTAAAAAAACAATGTGTTGTTTATTTATCAAATAAAAGGCAAGTATACATTTATATTGAAACAAAAATGATAAAATAAAAGATCATTTGGTTATTCCATAAAATGAATTATCATGAAAAATATGCAAAACTAATACTTAGTTGAGCAATAAACATCAACCTAAGTTTTGAGGAGGTTGTTCAACTTAATTAAACTCACATAATCACAAACAAGGGATCAAAAATTGTTGAATAACATTTTTTAATTTTAAATGCAGCATAAACATTAAACTCAACATATTTGATCACAAAGACTTAGCAAAGTGACTTGAATTCAACTTTAAATAAAAATTACTACAATATATTTGACATCCACTACCATTCCAATTTATGTGTAAATGACATATTTATAACTTTAAGATAAATTTGCTTTTATACTTTAAATGATTTAAAAATAACAAGTTGAAATGAAAGATTTGAATTTATAATCTTATACCTTTGAAATAATATAAAATGAGTTTCCAATAAAATTCTTCATTTGGAAGGAGGATCCATATTCAACATTTCTTCTCCTTTATTTTCTTTTTAACATTGACTCAGGTGTATAAAATAACTAGGGTGACACTTACACACACACACACACACACACACACACACACACACACACACACACACACACATGTGCATATCTGTGTGTGTGTGTGTGTGTGTGTGTGTGTGTATCTACACACACACACACACATATACATACTGTTGGAAATCTAAAAGGAGTAACTGAGAGGGGAGGGGTGAATCAATTACCACAAAAATAAATTCCAAATCCCTTAGATTTCAATACAAATAAAAAAAAAAACTATGTCAAAATTGAAAATACAATTGTAACTCGAGTAGCACTGAATCACTTGACAAACACTAAGAATTATTGTAACTCAGTAAGCACTAAAATATTACTTCTTTAGATATTTAATGTGATTAACCACAATCAAATTAGTTACAAAATAGAAAGAAAAAAACATTAATGCATATGACACTTGGATTTAATGTGGAAACCCAATTTGGGAAAAACCACCAATTGTAACTAGTTACTATTTTTCACTCTTTTGAAGTGAGCCCTGTTAGGAGCCAACCCTGTTAAAGGTTACAAAATACACTATTAGGTGTGCCCCTATTAAAGTATTTAATCACCCTATTAGGAGTGGTCTTGTTAGAGGTCTTTAAACACTTCAATCTAGAAATGCCACCTTGTTAAAGGATTTGGAAAATAGTTGTTAAGATAACTCTGTTAAGAGATTTGATACACTGCTACAATTATTAAAGAGTAAAATTGATATGACCTGATTGCTAATGTAACTATATTTCTGATTTTAGACCTCTGTTCCTACTTGAATATTTGATCCTCGATCAAATAAAACTTTTTAGCTCGGTTAACGTAGGATACTTTGCTATCCTTCTAATTCACTTCCTTGGTTTATCTTTTTAATCCCATGCTTATCTCAATCTCACAACTTGACCTTATATCTTTTTCCTAGTCAAGTCGGCTTGAATACACTTACAAATATTCAATATTCATCCCTTAAGTTGGCTAGACTTAAAAAATAAATTCATCAAACTAAATATGTCGATTCAAGAAAATCCTTTGTTACCCAACCCAACTTGGTCAACACTAACTTATAATAGATTTTCTTCCAAATTCCTTTGTTAACCATGTGAACTCAGTTAACACTGCATCCTGAACTAAATTGCTTTGGTAATTGAGTAAGCTGAGTTAACATTGGTTTCATACCAACTTCTCTTTGGTGCTCGAGTGAACTAGGTGGACACTATCTTCATGCAAACTTTCTTTGGTACTTGAGTGAAGCTCGACACATACTATCTCTAAACTTGGTTTACTCTAGAATGCTTGAAAGACACTGGAAACTATCTTCATTGATCGATTGAGCTCGACAAACATTAATTGGTAGAGACTTGAAATTTTGTATAACATCAAAGACAATATAAAATTAAACAATTATTTTCAATAGTCTCTGTCTTTGGCATTGATGGCAACATAACATGTCATAATACAGTGAAATTTTAGAGAAAAATAAAAGTAAGGATAATATCCTTAGTTTCATTTTGATTCTCATCCATGAGAACTCCCTCTATCAGTGTGAACTCCTCTAACATCAATCTTTGATTATTGTGACTGCAATATCAAACTCAAGTTCATTCTCCCTCTTCGACATCTTTGACATATATAAAAATATCTCTGATATATGACATCAAACTCTTCCTCTATCAAACATAAAATTTCTTTGATGTATGACAAAACTCTCCCTCTTTGACATCTCATGTCAAAGATAACATTCAATGAACTTCCATGTACCTGATATACTGATTCATCTGCAATCTTCCCTTTACTATATTGCATCAACTTGCATGATCTTCAATAGCTTGGTTAATGCATTACTAAAATTTGATTAGTGAGCTTCACATATGGGAATGACCCCTAGCTTACCTCTTAGATACAAGAATGCATCCTTAGGTAATGGCTCAGTGAATATGTTTGCAATCTATTCTTTTGTATTCACATATTCCAATCTTACTTCTTTATATTGCACAAATTCTCTTAAGGAATGATACTTAATTTCAATGTGCTTGGTTTTGGTATGCATCACAAGATTCTTGGAAATGTTAATTTTACTGGTGTTATCATAGGAAACAACAATTAGATCCTTGATCTCTTCCTTCATACTTGTTAAGAGTTGTTTGAACCAAACAATATTTGAATAATTGACTATTGCAGCAACACATTCTGCTTTTGTTGTTGACTGGGAGATATTGTTTTGTTTCTTGCTTGTCCAAGATACTACCCTCTTTCCAAGAAATAATGCTCCACCACTAGCGCTCTTCCTATCATCAATGCTTCCTTCCCAATCAACATTAGTTAATGCTTTCAATTCAAAGTTTCCTCCTTTCTTATACCACAAACAATAATCTTCAATACCCTTTAGATACCTCATGATTCTTTTGATTGCCATCATATGATGTTCTTTTGGATTAGTAGAGAATCTTTCCACCATTCCAACTGCTAATGCTATATCATGTCTTGTATGCATCACATACTAAATTTTTCCAATCATTGATCTGTATGAAGTCTAATCTACTTATTTTGAATCATCATCTTTGGAAAGCTTATGTCTAGTTGACATAGGTATTCCAACTAGTCTAGAATCCTCCATTCCAAACTTCTTTAGTATCTTCTTGATGTATTTTGATTGAGTAATATAGATACCATCATTCTTCTATTGAATCTCCAAGCCAAAAAAGAATTTGATCTCTCAAAACATTGACATATCAAATTCCTTACTCATTTCCTCAAAAAAAATTTAAACAAATCATCATTTCTAGTAAATAATGTATCATCCACAAAGATTTCTACCAACAAAATCTTCTTATTTGGTCCTTCTTTGATATATAGGTTTTTATTTTCATTAGTTATTTGAAAACAAATCTTTATTAGATACTTGTGCAATATCTCATACCAGGCTCTGGGGGCTTGTTTGAGACCATACAAAGCTTTGTGTAGTCTGCAAACCATGCCCCTTTTCTAGGATCAATGAAACCTTCAGGTTGCTCAATATAGACTTCCTCTTCTAAGATTCCATTGAAGAATCTTTATTTCACATCCATCTAATACACTTTGAATCCTTTGTGTGCTACATATGCAAGAAGTGCTCTTACACCTTGAAGTCTAGCAACATGATAAAAAGTTTCTCCATAGTCAATATCTTCCTCTTAAGCATAGCCCTTGCAAACTAGCTTTTCCTAAACTTCTCCACTCTCATTTAGCTTATTTCTGAATACCCATTTGTGCCAATTAAATTCTTATCCTTAGGTCTAGGAACAAGAGTCTAGGTCTTATTCCTTTCGATTTGACCAATTTCTTCATTCATAGCTTCAAACAAATTTCATTCTCTAATGCATCTTTTATAGATCTAGGTTCAAATTTAGTAAGCAAACATGTAACTTTTAATTTGTTCCTTGTCAATGTACCAATTGATTGACCTCTAATGATTTTATTGAGTGCATTATGCCTTCTAACATATCCAACAAGTTTGGGCTCCTTCTTTCTGAAATCACTAGGTTCACCATAATCTTCTATATCATGCTCGAGTCCCACTATCTATAACTCAAGTCCATTAGACTGTGACTCAGTTTCCTCTTGTTGGAACTTAGGTCCTTTTGATGACTCAGGTTACACTTGCTGAAACTCAAGTTGAACTTGAGATTTTAGGGACTCAGGTGGTGAAGGCTATTGATTGCCACTTGCTTGAACATTAGGAGTAATATCAGGCTTATAGTAAACAAAGTTTCTATAGTCTTCAGGTTCCTTCTACTTTGTTCTTCACTCTTTTCTGCAAACTCATCAATCTTCACATGTGCACTTTTTATAAATTTATGAGTAGATGGATTCAAACATTTATATGCTTTTCTCTTATTGGAATATCCCATAAATATTCCTTCATCACTTTTAACATCAAATTTTCCTTTTCCAGACTCCTTTAGAATGCAACATTTATTGCCAAATACTTTGAAGTAACACACATTAGGTTTATAGCCATACCATAATTCAAAAGGTGTTTGATTTGAATCCTTCATCAATTGAACTCGGTTCAAGGTATGAACTATAGTGTTGATTGCTTCCTTCCAATATTTAATAGAACATTCTTTTCTATCATAAGGGTCCTTGCACAATCCATGATTGACCTATTCATTCTTTTAGCAATGTTATTCTATTGAGGTGTGCCAAGTGCAGACACTTGTCTTTTGATTCCTCTCTCATTGTAGAATTCATTGAGTTCATTAAAAATGAATTCTCCTCCTTTTTCTGATCTCAAACATTTCATTTTCTTTTCTATTTTTTTCTCCAGTCTAGCCAAATACCATTTGAACTTTTGAAAAGCTTCTTATTACACACACACTAGCTTTTATTCTTTCACTATATTTTGTAATATTCTCATCTTCTCTCATCCTCATTTGATCAAATTGACCTCTGAGATTTTCTGCCTTGGCTCTCCTCACATTATCATCTCCTCCATAGATGACTTTCAACTTGATCCACATTTCATAAGCAATACCATAGTCTTTGACTTCATTAAATTCAACATAGCTGAGAGTTGAAGCAATATCAATCATCATAATGTTGTGATTCTTCTTTTCTATAATTTCTTTAATAGTCATAGTTCTAGTAGATGCCACATACTTGGTGTTTAGGTACTTTAGGATTGAGTCTCCAATAGTTTCCAAATGAAATTTCATGAGTTCTTGCCATGCCTTGAAGTTATCATTGCTTGTTGGAAATTACAATAGGAATCTAAAATTTTAGAGGGGGGCAATGCAATAGAGCTTAGTGGGATTGATCACAAGGTGATCAACTGGTCCAAAACCCCTCTTCACTGAAGTCCTTCAACCAAATATCTTGGTAAAGATGATCAAATATGCAAGAACCAATCAAAATTTCTACAAGGATTATACTAGGTTATCACAACCTTGCGTCCAAACAAGGAAAACCCTAATCATTAGGAAATCTTATGAACCAAACAACTTATCACAAGTTCACAATGCACAATTTGACCAATTTTGTGAAAACAACCTTAAAATTACTCAAATGACCAAGGAAGAATCCAACACATGGGAAGTATTTAGGTCACCAAAAACATGAAACAATGGTTAAAACCAAACTACGTAAGTTTTTCCACATAGTTGCTTTGTTAAGCCAACCAAAAAGATTACTAGCCCTTTTTGATGAAAATCAGATTCAAAGGAAATATATCCACATAGCCCAAGGAAAAAAAATCAATTTTGGACACCCTTTTTGGGACTTACAAAGCATACCAAGGCACCAAGGTTTTATGATAGAAACAAATGGGGTTTTGCTCACTTTCTTGCTTAAGCAACTAGGGAAATTAGGCCTCCATTTACAAAGGAAGTACATGTTCTAGGAATCCATCCTACAAAAAAATGAAGGGAACATGAGAGGACAACTCTAGACAAGTTACAAGCTTGATTTCAAGCCTTGATGCCAAGTTTGGTTGGAGTTGTCGGATATGTTGCATCCTTTACCTAGCATGCACATGGAAAATGCATGCCTAGGGCATCAAATATCTCAATGAACCCTGCAAGTACAAACTTAAATTCACTTTAATATTAAAATAAATAACCAATACTAGGATTTCACCAGTGTTTGTTAAATTCCCATGGTGAAATCCTCTTCTAAGCTTGAGAATGTTTCAAACCCTAGGTTAGCAAGAAATCTGGACCTACTTATACAAAAAGTGAGTATCTTGAGTTAGGGAATAGATGGAGACATAAAACTAGAAGAATTAGAAAGTTACTTCATCTTCCTATCCAAAAATTTAGGTCTCAAACTTTGGAAGAATCCATACAAATTTGTACGATGCAGGATAGCAAGATATTGCAGTAAAAACATGGATTTTTTTATTGATTAAAAATTAAAAGTACATCATCTCTCTCTCTTCCTATCACCCACCTAAAAGGTCTTATTATAGGCCTTCCAATAGTCATAAAAAAATTTCAAACTTTTTATGGACATTGGGGAAGTTTTTGCTTTGATTTGCAAAAAATTGCTTAAAAGTTACCTGATAACTTTTCAAGAAAATTTGCAATTTTTGTACTTTTTTGCGCTTTATAAGAAAAAGTTATGAAAATTTAAACCTATTGACCCAAATAGGTCCTAAAAATGATAAAATATGAAATGATCCAAAATCTTAAGATTCTAGGCCCGTTGATAATCTTTGACCATAGTTGACTAAGGGCTTATAACAATGCCAATTTTAGAACTAGGATATACAATTTGGTCTAGATGCCTATTGATTTATCTTTTCGAGGTTTTATATTTGGATCCAAGGTTTGATATTGATTTATTTTGGGTTCTCCTGCACCATACTCCCCTTGTGTTTGAAAAATCAAGTTCCTACTTGAGGGCAATTTTTCCACAGAAGTACCATGTTGTGTGATCTGGTCTTCTATCATCCAAGTTGCATCAATATTGGGGAGCCCTTTCCATTTGACTAAGTACTGCATGTACTTCTTGATTTTGGTCTATTTTAGCAACTTGGTGTCCAAAATTTATTCTAAATCCATTGGTATTCTTTGAGAGAGATTAGTTACATAGTCTTCGCTATGGATGTCTACTTGCTCACCTTGTTTACTTGTTGAATCTGCTAAGCCTTTGTATGGGGTGAGGTCTGCAACATTGAAGACTGGAGAAATTTGTAAGGTAGGGGGAACAAGGATCTCATATGAATTTTCACCCATCTTGTTGAGTATACTACATGGTCCAACTTTCTTCATTTGAAATTTGGAATATCTACCCTTAGGTAGTCTCTCTTTTCTCAAATATGCCCAAACCTTGTCTCCAACTTTGAAGTGGACTTCCCTTCTTTTCTTATCAACATGTTCCTTGTATTTTAGTGTTGATCTTTGTAATTCTTCCTTGACCTCATGTTTCACCTTTGTAATGGGTTCTACTAACTCTTCTCCTTAAGCATTGATTTTGAAATTAGATGGTAGTTCTACTAGGTCCAATGGTCCCTTAGGATGAAGGCTATACACTGCGTAGAAGGGAGTTTTTCCTGTTGATCTATTCATGGAGTCGATAAATGCAAACTCTTCTTGGGGAAAGAGTACATCCCAACTCTAAGCATATTTCTCTATGAGGCATCTTAGGATATTTCTTAAGGATCTATTTACCACCTTAGTCTACCCATCAATTTATGGATGACAGGTAGAACTATAGGTTAGGTTAGTACCAAGTTTCTTAAAAAGTGTTCTCCAAAAATGGCCTTGAAATTTTACATCCTTGTTAGATACAATTGTTTGTGGTAAACCATGGATCCTAACTACTTCCTTAAAGAAAAGATGTGCAATATGAGAAGCATCATTTGTGCTTTTACATGGTATAAAGTGGACCATTTTATTGAATCTATCCACTACGACAAAAACACTATCAAAACCTTGCTTAGTTCTAGGTAGCCCCATGAAAAATTCCATTGAGATTGATTCCCAAGGTCTTGTGGGGATTGGAAATGGTTGTTATAACCCCTAATTTGTTGAAACACCTTTGGCATGCTGATAGATGGTATAAGTCTCAATGAATTTTTTTACCTCATTATTCATTTTTGGTCAGTAATAACTTATTTTCACCATGTCTGCTATCTTGTCAATGCTTTCTCCCTAATGATATTGTCCTCATTGAGCATTCATAAATGCATAACTAAGCTCCTTTGAATAGGAGTTCATTTTGAATTAGATATTCAAAGAAATCTGTATGGTATCTTCCAACCATCTATGTGAAAACTTGAAAAATCTCTGCAAAATTAGGATCATTAACATATAAGTTCTTGAGGGAATCAATTTCCACACTTTGTAGTTGTACTTATTCAACTAGGCCAACCCTTCTGCTAAGGGCATCAACAACTTTTTTTGCAACACCTTTCTTATGTTTGATGTTGAAAGTATAAGCCTACAACTACTCTGTCCATTTTAAATATTTAACAGATAGCTTTTCTTGAGAATTGAAGAAACTTAATGCATGGTTGTGAGTGTATACTACAAACTGCTTTGAAATTAGATAGTGCCTCCATTTCTTAAGGGCTTGTACCATGGCATAAAGCTCCAAGTCATAAGTTGAAAAGTTTTTCTTAGCATCATTTAGTTTCTCAAAAAAGAAAGCTACTACATTAACTTCTTGACTTAGGACTGCACCTGTGACCAAATTGCTTGCATCCATTTCCATAGTGAAATTTTTATTAAAATTAGGTAGAACCAAGATTGGGTACTGAGAGAATCTATTCTTCAGGTACTGAGAGAATCTATTTGTATCATTGGTTTCCTTTGTCTAAGCAAATTTAGTCTTCTTTCCTCCTTTGATGGTGTCAAGAATGGGTGCACACACATGACTAAAGTTTTTTATTAACTTTCTATAGAAGGTAGCAAGACCATGGAAGCTTCTTACATCACCTTGGTTCTTTGGTGGGGCCCAGTTGATGATTGGTTCAACCTTCTTAGGGTCCATCTTGAGGGTACCTTGTGAGATTACAAATCCTAGGAACACAAGTTCCTTCTTCATAAACATGCACTTTTCCAAGTTGATCAACAACTTGTGCTGATGAAGCCTCCTTAGTACCTGTTCCACATGATAAAGATGTTTCTCCTTTCTATGATTGAATATTAGTATGTCATCAAGGTAAAAAACAACAATTTTTCCAATTAAAATCTATGAATATCTCATTCATAAGCCTCATAAAAGTGATAGGGCCATTGCTTAACCCAAAGGGAATTACTAGCCATTCAAACAAACCTTTTGTAGTTTTGAATGTTTTCTTCCATTCATCACCTAGTTTTATTTTGATTTGATGGTAGCCAAACTTCAAGTCTATTTGGTGAAATAGCAAGCTCCTCCTAGTTGATCTAACAGATCCTCAATTCTGGGCATGAGAAATCTATACCTTATGCTAATCTTGTTGATAGCCTTGCTACCAATAAAAAATCTCCATTTTCCATCCTTTTTAGGAGAAAGGATAGATGGAACAACACAATGACTTAAAATCCTTTGTAATAGACCTTTTTCCAACAAATCATTCACTAGTTCACAATTTCAGCATGTTGAGTTGGTGTCATTTTATAAGGTGCCTTGTTAGGTAGGGAAGAGCTAGGTGTCAAGTCAATTTGGTGACTGATATCTCTAATGGGAGGGAGGCTTGTGGGTAGATTAGTAATAGTAACTTGACTGTACTTTTTCTGTAGATCTTGTGTTTCTTTAGGGATAAGATCCTTGTCCTTAGAAGTTATGTTTTCCTTTGTCTTAGAGACCAAAATAAAACCTTGGGCATCAAGTCCCTTCAAGGCTTTGATCATTTCTTTCTCGCCTATGGTTACAACAATGAGTTCTGCTTTAGGATCAGGCATGGGCTTCATGATGAATGTTACACCATTCCTAGTTATAGAATAAGTATTCTTCTTAAAATGGTGGGTAGCATCAAGATCATATTGTTATGGTCTTCCTAGAAGTATATGAGATGCATTCATTCCTAAAACATCATAAAGTACATCATCCTTGAAGTTTGCTAGAGAAAACTCTACCCATGCTTGTTCTATCACTAAGGTTTGTTGACCTTTTATTAGCCAAAATATATGATATGGAAAGGGGTGGGGTTTCTTAGTTACTTTAAGTTTCTTTACCATTTCAGAAGAAACTAGATTTTCAATAGAACCTGAATCAATCAACAAATTGTATACCTTGCCTTGGCACTTGATCCTTATCTTGAAGAGATTCTTTCTTTGGGGTGGCTCTTGGGTGTGAGGGATCTACAAAAATGCTTGCCTCATCATTAGACATGATTCTTCCTTAAGTTCAAGTTCTCTATAATCAAATTGCTCTTTCTCCACAATTTTTGATCTTCTTTCCCCTTGATTATTGTTTCTCTTTTTAGAGCACTTTCCTACATGGTGTCCTACTTGATTACAATTGTAGCATGTGAGAGGTCCATTGCCTCTTCCTCTGCCTCTAAAAGACTTTCCTCCTCTATAGTTTCCCTTATAACTTTGTCCTCCCTGATCCTTATTTTGATCAGTTGGTTTGTTTCCAGTATTTCGCCCCTTGTTCCAAGAATTGTTCTTGGGCTTGAAGTTTTTATTATTCTCCTTGCCTTTATTTTGATCCTACCTCCTCTTCCATTTTTGTTCCACCTTGAGTGCTAGTTGATAGCACTTGTTCATAGAACTAGGGGTGTGAAGGTTGAATTCTTCTTGGATGGGTAACTTAAGGCTATTCATCTACCTTGCCAATTTTTCTTCCTCATCATCTACTATGCTGGTCTTCATACATAATTTTAAGAACTCCTCTATATAGGAACTAACATCTATATCCTTTTTTTCTAGGCTTTGTTTCCTCCTATGGAGTTTTACACCATAGTCTTTGGGCACATATATTTCCCTAAATAGTGCCACCATTCTATCGCAAGAAGAAATCATGTTTCTTCCTTTCTTCACCCACTATGTCTGGATGAAGTTGCACCAAGTTAGGCCTACTCCCTTCAACTTTGACTTTTCCATCTTCATCCTCTACTTCTTTGGGATGTCTTCACACTCAAAGAAACTAGTTAGGGCTTCAATCCAATCCAATTCTACATCAACATTCATTTTTCCATTGAAATTTGGCAATTCCAACTTCCCCTCCATGGTTCTTTTCTCTAGGGATTTGAGAGCATTCAAGAGAGGCATTTTTTCATAAGGAACATCATCTTCATCAAGATCTCCAATCTCTATGTTCTAATCTTCTTCAGACTATGTGCTTCTTTACTTTTCCAACTTGCATTCAACTTCTTCCAACCTCTTTGCAAGAGCAACATTGGTTTCCCTTTATTCCCTTACTATTTTTTGTAGTTTGAAATTTGTTACCCTAGTAGGTATTTCTTCTTCTTTAGTAAGAGCCATGGCTCTGATACCAGTTGATGCAATGGAGCCTAGTGGGACTGATCACAAGGTGAACAAATGGTCCAAAAACCCTCTTCACTAAAGTCCTTCAACCAAATCTCTTGGTAAAGATGATCAAATGTGCAAGCACCAATCACAAGTGCTACAAGGATGATACTAGGGTATCACAACCCTACACTCAAACAAGGAAAACCCTAATCACTAGGGAATCCTATGACCTAGAAAACTTATCACAAGTTATTTACAATGCACAATTTGACAAATTTTGTGAAAACAACCTTAAAATTCTTCAAATGAAAAAGGAAGAATCCAACACATAGGAATAATCTATTTAGGTCACCAACAACATGAAACAATGGTTATAACCAAACTATGCAAGTTTTTCCACATAGTTGCTTTGTTAAGCCATCCAAAAAGACTAGTAGCCCTTTCTGATGAAAATCATAGTTAAAGAAAATATCTCCACACAACCTAGGGAAAAAAATTCAGTTTTTGAAACCCTTTTTTGGACTTACAAAATATACTAAGGCACCAAGGTTCAATGACACAAAAAAATTGGCTTTTGTTCACTTTCTCACTTAGGCAACTAGGGCAGTTAGGCCTCCATTTACAAAGGAAGTACACGTTCCAAGACTCCATCCTACAAAAAAATGATGGGAAGATGCGAGGACAACCCTAGACAAGTTACAAGCTTGATTTCAAGCCTTGATTCCAAGTCTGGTTGGAGTTGTGGGAGATGTTGCATCATTTACCTAACATGCCCATGGAAAATGCATGCCTTGGGCATCAAATTTCTCTATGAACCCTACAATTACAAAATTAAATCCACTTGCATCTTACAATACATATCTAATACTAGGATCTCACTAGAGGCCATTAAATTCCCATGGTGAAATCCTCTTCTATGCTTAAGAATGTTTTAAACCCTAGGTTAGCAATAAATCCAGACTTATACAAAAATGTGAGTATCTTGAGTTAGGGAATAAATGGAGACTTCAAAATAGAAGTATTGGAAAGTTACTTCATCCACCTATCTAGAAATGTAGGTTTGAAACTTCAGAAGAATCCATATGATTTCGTATGATGTAGGACAACAAGCTATTGTAGTAAAAATAGGGATTTTTTTTATTGATTAAAAATTGAAAGTACATCATCTCTCTCTCTCTCTCTCTCTCTCTCTCTCTCTCTCTCTCTCTCTCTCTCTCTCTCTCTCTCTCTACTTATCACCCACCTAAAAGGGCTTATTATAGGCCTTCCAATGGTCATAGCAACATTTCAAACTTGTTATGGCCGTTGGGGAAGTTTTTTCTTTGATTTGCAAAAAGTTGTTTAAAGGTTGCTTGATAACTTTTCAAGCAAATTTGCAATTTTTGCACTTTTTTGTGCTTTATAAGAAAAAGTTATGAAAATTTAAACCTATTGACCCAAATAGCTCCTAAAGATGATAAAACATGTAATAATCCAAAATCCTAAGATTCTAGTCCTTTTGACCATCTTTGACCATAGTTGACCAAGGGCTTAGAACAATGCCAATCTTGGAACTAGGATATACAATTTGGTCTAGATGCTTATTGATTTATCTTTCCAAGGTTTTATATTGAGATTCAAGGTTTTATATTTGGATCTAAGGTTTGATATTGATTTATTGTGGGTGCTCCTACACCAGGGGGTGAATTAGTACTTCAAAAATTTAACCATAAAACATTCACCATACATCCATCTCACAACTTAACATATAAATTGAAATGTCTAACTACACATGTTCATCCATAATATGAAAAAAATAACACATAACACAATAAATTTGTTACCCATAAACTCTCCAATGAGAAGGTAAAATTGAGGTGTGGATAACACCCACAAATCTTTAGTACTACAGCTATAATGTGTAGCCAATTAAGGTTATGAGAAGTTTGACCATAAACTATGATCTACCCTATAAAAGGTCTTCTCTATTAAAGGCTTACAAAGACTATTAGGTCTCATCTTGTTAAAGGATTTAAACACCCTACTAAAAGTGTACCTTGTTAGAGGACTTTAACTTGCAATAAAACAAGCACTCGATTAAGAGATATATACAAGCCTATTAGGAGTACTATGTTAGGATATTTTCTCTACATCATCCATTATAATTATTCAACACTATGATTCTTTATTTATCACTCTATTGCTAGATGTAAGATCTTCTCTTTCTTGATGTGTACTTGATCCTTCTAATCAAATATGTCTCCTCTATCCTCTCTCTACTTTCCTCTATTCTCTCTATCTGATTCTACAATTCATAACATTATCACAACCTCCATAGACACCATGAATGCCATTTCTACACTTAGCATTCATCTCTCTTGCATCTCCTTTTCTTCCTTCACACATTCAAATTGTTTAGGGTTTTTCTCCTTAAGTAAACATAAGTGGGCTAGGATTAGGTTAGAATCAACTGCTGAGGTTGATCTATTTTGCCGCTTAGAACATCCCTCAATTTGATTGGTTGTATGTACTACATTGAGATTCATGATATACATCCATCCTTATCTTCTAGAATCATAAAAAAATTGTTACATCAACCCAAAAATGGTTTACATAGAAGTTTGTACCATTACAAATGACTATGTCCAAAACTATTCACTAGGAACTTGAAGTCTCTGATGCTCGACATCCACTATATCTTTAATGTTGTAAATCATCTTCTAAATGAATTAGCATACACTATTTACTCAGCTCTTAAGTGACTCAGTACTAACTATTTTCTTAGCACATACTAGTTCTTGGCACTGATTAATTATATTACTTGACATGTATTGTCTGGCAATTAATGCTTGACATGTTTTGATCAGTTGACTCACATTGATTGCTCATCTTTCCTTGATCACTTAGCTTGCACTATAATTTTGATAGATAATGATTATGTGTTTTGTCATTGAATTTTCAAAACCAATATAAGATTAACAATCTTTCCTTTGACATGAGTGGCAAAAACATGTTGTCATGCAATACAATCTTTATTATGAGGATAACTTAGACAATATATATTTGTGACTCAGTTCATATGCAAAATTTCAAAACTTAAATTTTTTGGAAAATGGATGACTAATAGTCATACCTCATTTCTCCATTACTCCCCCTGAGTAAATGTTCCCTTATTGTATCTGAATTTGATACTCCTATTGAGTATATTTGTTGCACCTGTTTCTACATAATTATTCCCCTTTATCAACAAATTTTTTTTATAATCCCCTTCACTTCACTATCCCCCTTTTTTGATACTTATGTCATGGGTGGTATACTAATAGTTGTTAGGATTAAACCATAGACAAAAATAATAATTACATGAAAATATAACCAATAATAGAAAAAAATAGATCACATAAAACAACACAAGGCACCAAGATTTAACATGGTTCACCCAATCCCTGGGCTATGTCCACCAAATAGAAAGTCTGATATTATTACGATTCAATGATTATAACTTGATTACAATCTGTAATCCCTTATAGCTCAATACCACTGCAAGAAGAAATTTTACATTACCACTTTGAAATAGTCCCTAACCCTAAGCCCTTTTATAAAAGTATTTTATGGTATTTTAGGGTTACAACATGTCGGTCATATGTTAGCCACACGTCAGCTATGGCCCAAAATCCAAAGAATTTATGAAGTATGTAAATTACTTTCCTGATCAGTCACCACAATCTAACAATCTCCCACTTGGGGATTGATTAGGCTCCACACTAAACAACAATCTCCCACTTGGAGATTGATCCTATAGCTACACTGCTAGCACATGGCTCCCACTAGATCAAACCACCCTAGACTTTGCTATTCTTGTATTCTTATTTAGTGTAGAAGACCAACCAAAGTTGAAGAGGAATTCATCATCTCCCTTGTGACTACCTTTGTCAACATATCTATAGGATTATGATCTATATGTATCTTGTCCAACTTTAACTGTCCATCCTCCAAAACTGATCGAATGAAATGGTACCACAACTATATGTGTTTGGTCTTCAAATGCAAAGTAAATTCTTTACAAGATGAATGACACTTTTACTATCTGTAAACAAATAATTATCCATCTGAGGGTGTCTCAATTCTTCCAAGAAGAACTGAAGCCATATCATCTCCTTGGCTACCTCTGTAGCAGCAACATACTCTGCCTCTGTAGTGGATAAAGCATTAACCTTTTGTAACCTAGAAACCTAGCTCATGGCTGCCCCACCAACAGTAAAGACATAACCTGTAGTACTCTACTTGGTATCAATATACCCTACCAAATCTGAGTCAACATAGCCCTATAAATTAGTAGTAGAGCCCCCAAAGTGTAAACACTTATTGGATGTTCCTCTCAAACATCTGAGAATCTATTTGACTGTATTCTAATGCTCAATTTTTGGATGACTCATATACTTGCTAATAACTCCCACTACATGTGCAATATCTTTCCTGGTACATACCATATCATGCATCAAACTTCCTATAGCTGAAGTATAGGGTAGCTTGGACATCTTATCTTCCTCTTCTTGTTTCTTAGGACATATCTCTTTAGTCAACTTCAAATGACCAGGTAAAGGTGTGTTGATAGCTTTAGTATTCTCCATAGAGAAACATTGCAACACCTTCTCAACATAATCCGCCTAAGATAATGTCAATGTTCTGTTCTTCCCATCTCTACAAAACTTCATACTAAGGATTTTTTTTGCTGCCCCCAAATCCTTCATAGCAAATGCATGTGCTAACTGGCATTTTAGCCCTTTAATATGATCCATGTTAGACCCAACTACAAACATATCATCAACATATAAACATAAAATAATGTAGCTATCATCATCCAACCTCTTAAAATAAATACAGTGATCTGAATGACACTTATTGTATCCATTCTTATGCATAAAACTATCAAATTTTAGATACCATTGCCGAGGTGCTTGCTTCAAGCCCTATAAACTTTTCTTCAATTTGCACACTAAGTTCTCCTTACCTTTGATTGCAAATCCTTATGGCTGAGCCATATATATCTCTTCATCCAAATCACCATGAAGAGAGGCTATTTTAACATCAAGCTACTCTAAATGCAAATATTCAGTAGCCACAAGACTTAAAACAATACAGATAGAAGTCATTTTAACAACAGGAGAAAATATCTCATCAAAATCAATGCCCCTTTTTTTTGTGTAGATCCTTTTACAAATAATCTAGCTTTAAATCTTTTCTTACCTCCTTCCTCTTCTTTCAACATGTAAACCCACTTATTTTGTAAAGCTTTTTTACCTGCAGGAAACTTGCATAAATCCCATGTCTTATTCTTTAGCAAAGAGTCCATTTCATCTTTCATTGTAGACGCCCACTAAATCTTAGTATCCACCTGCACAGCTTCATCATAGCTTTCAGGTCCACCAACATCAGTAAGTAAAATTGAATACAAAGAGGGAGATAATCTTTTTGGAAGTCTAATTTGCCTTGTTGATCGTCTAACATTCACTAGTGTGTGTGGTATTTGTAATTGCAGTTGTTGCACATCATAAGGAATGACTGAAACATCAACTTTTGGAATATCATCCAACACTACATAATCATCTTCTTTCTTCTCATGTTGCTATAATAGATCTTTGTACAACACTTTCTCATTGAATATGACATCCCTGCTTTTTAAAATTTTATTATTTTCAAAACCCCAAAGCCTACAACCAAATTCATTTATGCCATATCCAAGAAATACACATTTTTTTGACTTAGCTTCTAGCTTGGTTCTATTTTTAGAATCTATATGAGAAAAAGCTTCACAACTGAAGGTCTTGAGAAAAGAATAACTCACCTACTTACTAGTCCATGCTTCCTCTAGAATACCATAGTCCAAAGGAGTAGAGGGACCTTTATTAATCAAATATATAGTAGTATTGACAGCCTCTGCCCACATGTGTAAGGGCAACCCAGCATGCAACCTCATGCTCCTTGCATGCTCCATTATAGTCCCCTTCATGCATTCAACCACTCCATTTTCCTGTGGAGTCCTTGGAACAGTTTTCTATCTACGAATACCATTAGTGGAGCAATAATCTTCAAGTTCATGATTGTAATACTCACTACCATTATTAGATCTGAAACATTTTAATTTCTTACTAGTCTCAT
The DNA here is from genome assembly GCA_028749045.1 of Cupressus sempervirens. Taxonomy (NCBI): domain Eukaryota; kingdom Viridiplantae; phylum Streptophyta; class Pinopsida; order Cupressales; family Cupressaceae; genus Cupressus; species Cupressus sempervirens. The sequence continues at coordinate 486,015,963 of CM053785.1, forward strand.
TTTCAACCAAGCATTTCCATTTCTTAAAAGTTTGAGATACATTAGATTTCTATCTAAGAAAATAAACCCATACTTTTCTAGTTGATCCATCAATAAATGTAACATAATAATGAGAGCCACCAAGGGAAGATACCTGAGCCAGTCCCCATACATCTGTATGCACAAGCTCTAATTTCTCCTTTTTGTTTTCCTTCCCAGTCTTTACAAAACTCACTCTCTTTTGTTTTCCATACACAACTTTCATAGAAATCCATTTTAACACATTTCAGACATGGTAAAACTTTCTTTGAATGAAGTACTTTAAGACCTTTCTCACTCTTATGCCCAAGTCCATTGTGCCACAATGTTGTATCAGAATCTACAACAACTATTTGTTCTCCCTACTCAACTACAACAATTGTTCTTGAACATTCATTTTTCTCTAAAACAATTAAGTAGAAGGAACAATATGACCTATACAAAAATATAAGGTGCCTACTTTCACACCTTTTGCTACTACAAGGGAACTTTTTGAAACCTTCCAATTTTTATCATTAAAAGTAACTACACAACCCTCATCACTGAGTTTCCTTGATGAAATTAAATTCCTACTCAGCCTTGGAACATGTCTTACCTCATGTAGTAGCCAATGATTCCCATTTTGTAGCTTAATCTTAATTTTTCCCTTTCCAACAATCTAACAAGGTTCATTATCCCCCAAATAAACAAGCCCAAAATCCCCTTGGACATAATCAATGAAATAACCTCTTTGAGGTGTAGCATGAAATGAAGCACTAGAATCTAAAACCCATAAATCATCAACACTTTCTAAAGATAGAAGCAAAGCATCCCTTTCAGATTTGTTACTTACCACATTTGCCTCCTTGTCTCCATCTAATTTCTATCTAAGAAAATAAACTCATACTATTCTAGTTGCATCATCAATAAATATAACATAATAACAAGAGCCACCAAGGGAAGATACCTAAGCTGGTCCCCATACATCTCTATGCACAAGCTCTAATTTCTCCCTTTTTTTTCCTTCCCAGTCTTTACAAAACTCACTCTCTTTTGTTTTCTATACACACAACTTTCACAAAAATCCATATTAACACATTTTAGACCTAGTAAAACTTTCTTTAAATGAAGTAATTTTAGACCTTTCTCACTCATGTGCTCAAGTCTGTTGTGCCACAACGCTATATCAAAATCTAAAATAGCTATTTGTTCTCCCTGCTCAACTACAACAATTGTTCCTGAACATTAATTTTTTTCTGAAACAATTAAAGTAGAAGGAATAATATGATGGCCTATACAAAGATATAAGGTGCCTAATTTCACACCTTTTTCTACTACAAGGGAACCTTTTGAAACCTTCCAATTTTTATCATTAAAATTAACTACACAACCCTCATCACCAAGTTACCCTGCTGAAGTTAAATTCCTACTCAACCTTGGAACATGTCTTACCTCATGTAGTAGCCAATGATTCCCATTCTGCAGCTTAATCTTAATTTTTCCCTTTCCAACAATCTGACAAGGTTCATTATCCCTCAAATAAACAAGCCCAAAATCCCCTTGGACATAATCAATGAATCATCAACACTTTCTAAAGATAGAAGCAAAGCATCATCTTCAAATTTGTTACTTACCACATTTGCCTCCTTGTCTCCATTTGGTCTATCTCCTTCATTTTTCTTTTGATTCTAACAATCTTTCTTTTTATGACCTAGTTTCCCACAGTACCAGTAGTCATTTGGTCCTCTTGATTGAGACCTCCTCCCCTTTGACTTTCCTCTTGATTTCCCATGATTTCCAGAATTACTTCCTCTCTCAGTCGTTCTACCCCTACTTTGTGCATTCAAAACACTTTCTAATGTAGATCCACCTCAGGATTTCCTATGAGTTTCCTCACTAAAAATAACACCGATCACATCATCATATTTTAGGGTACTAGATCCAGGAATAGAATTACTCATAGCCATTACCAAGGCATTCCAACTTTTAGGCAAAGAACACAAAATCAAGAGAGCCCTAATTTCTTCCTCAAAATTGATACCCATAGAAGATAACTGAATAGTAATAGTATTAAACTCATTTAAATGATCTACAATAGATCCACCTTCTTCCATTTTCATATTAAATAAATGCTTCATGAGAAAAACCTTGTTTGAAGCAGAGGGCTTTTCATAAAGTTTCACTAGGGTTTGCATCAATTCTTCTATTGTCTTCACTTTTGTAATATTAAATGCCACTGATGGTGCCAACCATAATCAAATTCTTCCAAGTGTTGTTCTATCTAGAAGATCCCATTCATCATTTGACATAGATCCTCGATTCTTGGCTTTTCCTTCTAATGACTTCCATAAATCTTTCTAATAAAGATAGTATTCCATTTGCATCTTCCATAACTAGAATTTTTGCCCATTAAACCTATCAACCCTCAACTTACCCTCATCTACCATCACTCCTACTCAACCATGAGACTCCTACTTAATCGTGAGACTTTTCTGCAAAGGGTAACTGAAAGACAACCTTTCTTTGATACCACTTGTTAAGATTAAACCACAGACAAAAATAACAATTACATGTAAATATAACCAATAACCAAAAATGATAGATCACACAAAAAAGAACACAAGGCACCAAGATTTAATGTGGTTCACCCAATCCTTGGGCTACGTCCACCAAATAACAAGTTTAATATTATTATGATCCAGTGATTATAACCTGATTACAATCCATAATCCCTTATAGCTCAATACCACCGCAAGAAGTAGTTTCACATCACCACTTTGAAACAGTCCCTAACCCTAAGCCCTTTTATACAAGTATTTTATGCCATTTTAGGGTTACAACATGTTGACAATATGTCAGCCACATCTCGGCCACAACCCAAAAAATTTTTGCAAACCCAAAATAATTTATGAAGTATGTACAATACTTTCCTAATCAGTCACCACAATCTAAAAATAGTGTGTTTATCCAAAAATGATTTATGAATCTCCATTATGATCTTCAACACTGCATCCCAATTGTTACATGCTACTTCTAGAGATTGATACTTGATATCCATCTCAACAAGAAGGTTAACTAAGCCATCATGAGTGGAAATATGACAAGCTTTCTTCATCATATTCTTAGCATAGGCTAGTTCCTTGTGCAATACTTTCACGTGTGGGGTCAACATAAATTGGATGGTGATGAAGGTATCTCTAATGTTAGCATCTTGTGCTTTTAGCTTGGAAAACCTACCTTGAGTGGATAGAAGTCTCTAAAAATGTGACTGACTTTGACCAAGAGATAGTTTTAAGGTATTACTTGTAGTCTTTAGATCTCCCTATAGTTGGTCAACATGCCTTTGAATCTCATGTGTGATAATATTCACATCACATAACTTGGTGTAAAGAGAGAAAATATTCTCCAACACCTTCTTCACGCTCTCCATCTTGGTTGCTAAATTAACTTGATATAGTGCAATGGCACTAGATATTTTTTAAAGTACCTTAGTGTGAAATTTTATTTTAGACCATTCTAAGAGTTTAGAATTGGAATCCAGGTCTTCATCACTAATCTTATCAATAATATAAACCAGTTTCTCAATAATTGATTTGTCTTCATTAGTAGCTAGAAGACTAAAAGCGTCAAGAAAAATATCTTTGATTTCATGAATCACTTTCTTATGCTTTTTCTTCCTTCTTAGCAACTCTAGTTGTTTCTTCCCCAATAGAGCTTCTTGTAGAATGCTCATCTTTTCAATAGTGATTGTGTTAAGATCAAACTTTGGTAGTTCAATCACATCATCTAGGCTTACATCTCCATAAGATATTTCTTCTAAACTCCTTGATGTTTCTGCACTTGGCCTTGATATTTGTAATGGTATGGCATGAGTGCTCAACCTCTAAAGAACTTGACTACTAGTAGGGGTAATAGAAACTAGTAAGGTAACTAGATTTTGTATGGAAATTTGTTCCTCTAGGGTAGTAGTCATCTTCATTTCTCTAGATTTGTCATCTTGTCTCACTTCTGGTTGTGCTTCACCTTGAGTTTGTGGAATAGGTATAGGACTGGATTCCTAACCTAGTTTAACTTTAGTTCCATCTTTCTGAACTATAACCAAGGCTTGCTTAGTTGAAATGAGTGACACTAGAGGAAATGCAACTTGTGTTTAGATTAATGCAAATATAGGTTTTGAAGGGACCCAAAACCCTTTACAAAAGCTAAAGATAAACATGACACATCACCAGGTTTTATAAGGACCCAAAACCTAAAGTTCACCACAAAATATAAGAAAACTAGGTTTTACAAGGACCTAAAATCACAAGAGTCCAATCAGAAACAAACCCAAGTTTTACATGGACCTAGAACCTAGAGTTTAAAACAAAAATTTGGAAACAACAAAAAACAAAATGAACAAACCAGAATGAACCAACAACCAACACACTAAAAAACCCAACCAACTCCTAAAGAAGCTCTTTAATGATCTTTTCTACCTTCTTGCCTGCCTTCGTAGTACTCTAGATGACATCAACCGTAGTAGACCCAGGAACCTTAGGAGCCTCAATTACATTTTTCTTCATACTCTACCTTGTTCTCTTACTATGACTGCTTGGACTCTTAACAATGCAACTTTTGTTGCAGTAGTAACACTTAGCTATTTAGTGCTTGCACTTTGGTCTACTATCTCTATTACCTCTATAGTTTAAGGGGTCACATTGGATGTGTCAATTTGTTTCTCCCCTATTGATGCCATTGCTACCTTTCCAATTTCATTTGTTCTCACCAATACAAGATTTGAGGATACTTGTGCTACCATGGTGGAATCTTTCAAGATTTTCTTTAAATCATCATCAATCAAAGGATTGATTTTTTGAGAAGAATTATCAACATAATCCTTTATTTCTATTGAGTCCTATTGACTCACTTGGTCTATATGTGGGGGATTTCCATTTGACACTTGTATATCTTGTAAATTTTGTTCATCTTGCTGCTCTTCTTTAGCTGAATCCTCTTCTACTATCACTTCCTCAGTGCCTCCCACACTACCATCATTGATTGATACCTTTTGTGCATTTTCTACTATCACTTGTTCAACTTGCTTAGGGTGTTGCAGTACTTGCTCACCTTTTGCTTTTATAGCTGAAGTGGATGACCCATAGATTATTTTTTAGATTTGTGTACTCTTGGTCACCACATCTTCAATATTCTTGTTCAAGATATGGAAAACTCTATATTTATGGGAAAATTTAGACTTGTGCTTTTCCATAGCTTTGGAAATCTTTCCTTAATCCAATTTTGGCATAATTTGGGCTAGAGTGAATTCCCTAATTTGTTTCTTTGTTTGCAACTACATTTCCATTTTTGATCAACTCAGTCATATAGACTCTTTGGTAGTGAGTTGGAAATCTCAATAGGAGTTGATTTGAATCTATCCATCATCATATATATGGCTTCCTAAACAATATATTGTTCAACTGTCCCTAGCTTATGAAAATCAGTGTGTCCAAAACTAGACAAATCTACATATGATTTTACATTGTTACACAAATTATCTAAGTTAGAGGAGGGAATGTGGCTTACCACCTTGAATTGACTCATGTCATTAGACTATGTTTTCTCCTCATTTGATTCAAGTTCTAGAGTGTATTTTCTCCTCACATATGTCTTCTTTATAGGCTGGCTTGGCTTTGGTGAGGAAATAGTCCTTTTTCCTTTTGGTTTCTTAGCAACCTTAACTTACTTAGTGGTTGGCCTTGTGCTAGACCTGGTAGAAGGTACTACTAGCTTCTATTGTAAAATTTTGACAAGCTTCCTAGGTTATTCCACTTCATACTCCTTTGCCTATCTCTTCATCTTCTTAGCTAGTTTAGGTGATTTCTTGACTTCTTCTTCCTTGAAACCTTCTACATTAACTTCCTCATCTTCTCCTTGTCCTTGAATGAGTGCCAATGGGGCTTGGACTTGTTCATCCTCTTCATCATCTTCATCTTTGTCTTCTTCTCCCCCTTTTCCAAATCTCTCCTTCAATGTTTTCACAAGCTTGTTTTTCTTTCTAAGAGCAATAGCTATTTTCACGTCAATAGTAATTCTAGACTTGGCTTCCTCATAGTTCGCAAATGAGGTGACACTTTTATCAATTTCTTCTGCTAGTAGAGTTGTGATAGTTGTAGATGCCTCATTACATTAATCTCATATGGCAAGGGCTTAAACCATCTGACCTTAGGAATAACTACTTGCACATATCTATAATCTGCATCAACTAAGAAGAAAACATCATTGCAATGTTTCTCCACTAGTGACACATGAATCCTTAGTCTTTGTTTCATGGATTTCTTAAAATCCTCAAAATAACTAGTCATTACTGACTCAAAAGTATCTCCAAGTTGCTCTATGAACTCTGCAATCTAAACTGTAATATATCTATTGGTCTTCCAAGAAACTTTTCCAAAGGTTGGAAATGTGTTCTACACATAAAAGAATATACAGACCAACAAAGAACCAAATTTTCAAGATGCACTCTTTTTTTTTTGTATGGCTTCCAAGTTTTCAAATGGTTGCTAAAGTTGTAACTCAGCAAGGTCATAGGTGTGGTCTCTCTTCACTATTTTGTATCCCAAATCCACTGCCATATAGGATACACTGTTTAGTCTTCTAGATTGAAAGAACTTATGTGCATTCACTCTCACTGCAAAGGAAATTAGGGGGTCTGATATGGAATCTATAGAAATCCATCATTTGTTCCATACTACACCTATATTCTTTTCTATTATCTCCTTTGAATCACTTTGCATGCTCTTAGGTCTATCTAGTGTAGGATACCCTATCACTCAGTTGATGATCCTTTTGGTGATCTTAATTGGTCCATTTTCTAATCATGTATTCTATTGAACACAATATATGTCCATTTAATCTTGAATACATTAGGGAAATCTAGGGCATGAGAAAACCCTTTCTTTTGTATAATTTTGTTTTCTTCCCTTAAGAGTCCATCCACACAAGGTTATCTATACAAACCCCATATCTCCATGTCTCCTATACTTCCAAATTTACAAGTATAATAACACCTGACATCCTGAATCATATGAACTTTTGGTGGTATCATCAATAATACACCAAACAAGTCTCCTTTATATGAAATTTTAGGTATTTCTCCATAAGGTGGTTGTCTCATATTATTACCAATTAATTGAAAATTAAAAAATTCCTTTCCTTCCTTCTTGACACTTGTAGAAGAGATAGCTTCTATATTTGCTACTTAGGGTTCACAAAAATTCAAACAATGAAACTCGACACTAGTAAAATACCTATCCAATTTGATGACTATGTTGAGTTGCAGTTGAATTAAGTTCACAAATGCAAGAATATCCTATTGCAATTTGTCTTTGTGCTCTCTTCAATTTGGTTAATGCAAATGAGTCGAGAAATGACTATATAATCCTTAGAATCCTACAATAAATGCTTAATGCTTACACAATTGTAAGCTCAACTACCATGGGGTTTCCAACTCACTTAGCTTACACATGATTTTCACTATGCTCAAATTAACTATTAAACCTCACATGCTTGGCAACAACATGAAAACTAACAAAAATATAGATTTCTTCTAGGTTCTAACCAATAGATTAGATCTTAATTCATGCATATATTATCTTTTTAGGACTTAGATTCTTGGAACTGATGTATAATATAACTTTGACATATTAGTCCCATACATACCTTTTGATTGCCTAGTTAGGGGTGATGTGATCACTTGATCCATTGGATGAAGTGACCTCATGTGAACTTGATGTGCTGTAATCTTCCTTCTTCTTCCATGTCTTGTTCATCTTTTCTTTGACCTTCTTAACATTGACCTTTTCTTTACCTTTATTGTTTCCACTACTTGGCACTAGTGATCTAGTTGGAAAGTTTCTATTGATATGACTAGTCTTCAAACAACTAAAGGATGTAGTCTCACTCAACCATCTATTGTAGTTTCCTTTGAAATGTGTTCTAATGCAATTCTTAGGAACATGTCCATATTCTTGACAATAATGATAATTTTACCTCGTGTTGCAATCCCAATTGTAGGTTTTTCCATTTTGTTGTACCTTTGTCTACTTGTTTGATGTCCACTTGGCATTAGATTTGCATTCATATGCTTAATGTCTATATTTATGATAATTGTGGCAATATCCCTCATATATTTGTGTGCTTAAGGTCTTGGTCCTACATTCATGTTCTTGATGTCCTTGTTTGTTGCACTTATGATAGTAACCCTTGAATTTTTCCTTAGGGTTCTGATTTGCATTGTTGCTCTTGCAAATATTTATTGTATGACCTAACTTTCCACAATTATGACAAGTGGGTTTTTAGTTCTTACCTTTGTTGTTTCTTTTCTCACCACTTTTCTATGATTCCCCTTTCTTAGTATTGGTGTATCCCAATCCAATAGTATCATTGTTAGATCTAGGAGATCTCATCAATTTCTCAAAGTATTTGATGGCTTCACTAGGTTTGTTGGAAATTTCAACAAATTCCTTTCATTTTCTTAGTTCACTCTTCAATTTTCCATTCTTTAACTTCAGCGTTATGATCTCAATTTCCTTTCCATTCAATTCATGGTTTGCAATTACCAATTGACTCATTTTATCTAGTTACATGTTAGCAATCTTTTCTACATCTGATGTCTTTTCTTCTAGTCCATTGGTCACTATTCTTTTGTCATCTTCAATCATGATTTTTTCTTCCTTAGCTTTATTTTTCTTCTTGGTCACCTCACATAGAAATGCTAATTGGACTTCTTGTTCTATCTTAAGATTTTTGACCTCTTCAGTTAGGGCACCATTCTTTTCCATCAGATCAAACTCACTTGAGTTTCCATTCTCAAACAATTTAGTAGTGTCTTCCTCTTGGTAATGAGTGTCATTTTTCTCAATAACTATCTCTTTCCTTCTCCTCAATGAACATTGTAGTTCTTCTCTTGCTTCCACGATTAGATGTAGGGAAAGATGGATTTCAATCTTCTAGTTCTCAATAGTCTTTCCTAAATTATAGACTGCCATCTTCAAGATCTTTCCTCAAAGACACAAAGCTTTTCATTCTAGAGAACTAGGCTTTGCTACCAATTTTTGGAAATTACAATAGGAAAGTAAACTCTTGGGGAGGGGGCACAAATAATTAATTCAAAAATTTAACCATAAAACATTCACCACACATCCATCTCACAGTTTAGCATGTAAATTGAAATAGATAACTACACATGTTCATCCATAGCATGATACAAATAACACATAACACATTAAATTTGTTACACATAAGTCGTCCAATGAGAAGGTAAAAATGGGGTGGGGATGACACCCACAAATCTTCATTACAGCGGTTATAAAGTGTAGCTAATTAAGGTTACAAGAAGTTTGACCATAAACTATGATCTACCCTATGAAAGGTCTACCTGTACACTCGAAAGTGTCTCACTCTAAACCCTTCTATTCAAACGATTCCATGAGTTTGGAATGTTCGAATGCCAACTTAGAGCTCCCTATCCATGAAGTGCAAGAAGGTATGTTTCAAGTTTGAAGGCTCTCAGCCGAGCCTTAGAGATACGCTTCTTGCTAGTAAACAATGCAATGGGAGGTTCCAAAGACAAGATGCAAGAATGCAAATGTCCCAAGGAGTTCCTCAAGAATGCAATGCAAATGAAAATTAAGCTAGAATGAGATGCAAAGTGGAGCTATGCTAAAACATGTATGAGAGTGTTACAATACCATTATTAAGCTATGTGAGATTAAGCTACATGTAAAAATGAAAGCTAAGCTAAGCTAGAATGCCATGATGCCATGGATGAGAGAATGTAGACAAGAAATAGAAGTTCTCCACAAAGCTCCAAAGAAACTTGTTAGAAAACCTGCAGCATAACAATATTCAAATGAGGATGGATTTGAGGGGGAAAGCTCTCTCCCTTTTAAAGTTGTATGGATGATAGAGATCAAGATGAAGATGGTGGATGATCAATGGTGGAATTCAAAAATAGGTGTGATCCATGTGCACACACAAGTCAACCAATCGAATATAAGTTGACTTGTCATATAAGACAAAAGTCTCACAAGCCTTTTCTTTTAATTGTAAAATAGAAAAAGGAATTTATGTGTGCACTTTAAGTGGGTTAGAAGAACGTTGTTTTATTTAATTAAAAGGGGACATGTTCTTTTAATCAAATAATGAACTTAGGATAGCATAGTCAAACTATAGGTTATAATAAAGTAAATTGATTATTAGCAATTTGATCTAGGTAAATGATGTAATTAATTTAGCCAAAATGTTGAAAAGGGGGCTAATAGTCTAGATGACCATTTTTAGGCGATTACATTTGCCCCTCTTTGACTAATGCATGATCGATCTGGGAACACATTATGTCAAAGAAAATAGAAAGCCAATTATTTAGTGATAGATATAGATATTTGATTTTGAAGAACAAAATGTAGAAAAAGATAGCAAGTCCTAAATGTACAGCCTGATAGTGGTAGTACTGAACACTAGGAAAAGATGATGTCAGAATTCAAGAAGAATGTTAACACTTAGCAAAGTAGATAGATTGAGAACAAGTGAGAAGATCAAACAAATGTTCCTAAGAAATAGATAGTTGTAGCAATCAGTGATAGAGTATTTGTGCCCCCTCGAGATCGAAATTGAAATGAGGTAAGGGGATGCAAAAACTGGTTGGACATGAGAAAATTAGAATATAGCAATGTCCAAGATGACAGATAGATGATTAGAACCCAAGAATGACTATAAAAAAATTGATAAAATGCCCTAGTTTGACTAGAGTTGACCTTGAAGGATATAGCATAAAAATTAGGTCAAAATGAGTAGAAAGGTGATTTTAGACATGAAACCGTGAATTGAAGTAGATATGAAGTATGGAAATGATGAAGACATGAAGAAATGAAGATACCCCAGTGATGATTCAAAGATTAGACCTCAAAAGGTCAACTAACTTCTCAGAAGAAAACAAAATTTTAAAAGACAATTTTGACCATCAAGATGAACTCAAATTTGGATTTCGATCCCAAAAATGAATCTAGGACATTGAAATTATTTAAGAGGTCAAAACTTTATATAATGTGATGATAAGATAGAAAAGAGATGAAGTGAAAGATTAAGAAGGTAAAGGACATGAACAAGAAGAAAGTAAAGAAATATATGAAAGGAGTTAGCTGATATGTCTATGAAAAGATGAAGAGAGAGCTCTCCCCATATGCAAGAATGCAAGACTAAGCTAGAAAATGAACCCAAAATGCAAGCTAATATGAAAAGTGGTTTACCAGCAAGAAGTGCATAACATTTAGACTCTTAATTTCATCATTGAGCATTTATTAGGGACATCATGAGATCATACAACCATCACTAGTATAACTATGAGGATATGAATATGATCGATATCAGATAGGTATGTGGAAATCAAATCTAAGCATCAGAGACATGTAAGTCAAGATAACTATGTGATTAGATTTCCTAAGTTTAATTTAGCAAGATTACACCTGTATCAAGGCATAAGCGCTAGGATAAACCCCAAGTGAGGTCTTGTGAAACAATAAGGATGATACATTTATAAGTCAAAGTGTTGAATAGGACAAGCACGAATGCTTACAACACTATAGACAAACAAAGTATACCCACAACCAGAAATCAAGAAAACATGCCCCATGCCCCCAGTCTTCTAGTCAATCACATCCTTGAAAGACTATTAGCGATGGAACATACAATAAACAAATCATCATAGACATCACACAAAGTAGATAAAGATCAGCATAGCTTAGTTTTTTAAGTGTTAAAGTGCGTGTGTGCAAGTCACTTGGCCATTTCTTCAAGACTTGATTCTGATAGTGAGAAATATTGCGACATCGGAGACCGTAGGTAAACTATCTGAAAAGTGTTGAAAAACACTAGATGTCAAGGTGGGGGAAGTGTTGAGAAACACTGTTTTGTGAGTTGTCAAAGAAACCCTAATGCACAAGAATACCTCAATAGGCCAAGTAGTTATGCCCCCGAGATGAGGACAAGAAACAATTCTAAGCTAGGAAATGTGTAGCAAAGTGGATGATTGAGACTGATAGACATAGGTGCGAGGGTTTCAAGTAGCGCCTATTCCCAGGTTTTCACCACTTGATAGATTTTTTTAGGACTATTTTCAATTTTTTTGTATTTTTCAATTTTTCAATTTTTTTTGGTGATACATCAAAGCGCCTATTGCTAGGTTTTCACTAAGATGATCTTTTTTCAAGACATTTTTTGATTTTTAGGATTTTTCAGCATCATATATGATTTTTTTTGGACTTTTTAGAATAATTTAGAGATCACTAGTTCTAAAGCAAGATCATATCATTTTCTCCCAATGTCTAGCAAGGTATAGGACATGATGAAGTAGAAAGTTGGTGGATAGACAAAGATGGATAAGAAAGGAGTATGAAGCAAGTGAAAATGATCCTCAAGGATGCACTCCTCAAGAGTACCCAAGCTAGAGAAAGATAGCCATAAAGTAGGTTTTGGATAAGCAATGGAAGAAATGAGAAAGATAGCGTGTAGGATAAGTGGTGAAGCCAACAAGTGTGATAGCATATAAGATAAGTGATGGAAGCCAATGAATAAGATAGCATGTAGGATAAGCAGTGGAAGCCAATGAGAGAGATAGCATGAAAGCGTGCAATCCAAGAGAGTAGACATGTCAAGAGGCCTATGAGAACCATGTTTGATTTATTTTGATCAAGACTCAAGGGTCAACTAGATAAGATAGTAATGGGATAGAGCAATAAGAATAAAGATCAAGATAGAGGCTATGAGTGAATGGGAGAGCACAATAGAAAATCTTGTGGATAAGATAGCCAATATGCAAAGATAGCTCAACATTGTCAAGATCAAAGAGAGAAGAGGGGATAGGTGGATGATAGAAGAATTATGCATGATGCCTATTTACTAGGTTTTCATCATGGTAATTATCCAAGGTGCCACAAGAAGTAGTTTTCACCATAGGATGCATTTATTTCTCTTTACTTTTGCTACCAAGGTGCCACAAGATGTGGTTTTCACTAAGGCACATTTTCATTTTTTCTATTTTTTCTTCTTTTTTTTTTTTTGAATTTTTAGAAAGAGCTAAAGCTGTTTGAATGTAGATAATGCCCTATAGAAAAGATAAGTCATGATAAGCCAAGACCATAGAAAGGTATGCTCAAAGATGTTGATAGGGTGATGAAAGAGAAATGGTAGTAGGAAGAGTATATGGAGGATAATAGTTCATGTATAGAAAGTTAGTGTAAGCTTTAGAGGATTTCATGAGGGTAGTTGAAATATTGTACAAGATCAACATTGACACACACCTTGAAGGGTATTGGAATGATGGAGGAATCATGGATGAAGTAGCTTGAGATTTAGATGTATGAGGTGGTAGAAGAGATTTGGAAAAAAGTGGAGTGGAAGGCTTTGGAATATTTTTAGAAAGATTTTTGGAAGAAGATGGAATGGAAGCCTTTGGAAGCTTGAATGTGACCTTTGAAGTATTTTCAATATTAAAGTCTTTTACAAGAGACTTGGGAATCCATATAGCTTTAGATTTTCCTTTGGATACTTCAAAACACATTTCTTCAATAATGGGTTTAGGAACCCATATTTTCTTTGATTTAGCTTTTTTAATAGTAGACCTTTGTAGTCTCTTTTGTGCTTTCTCCTTCTTAGCATTCACATGTCGATTAGATGGGACATAGTGATCTTTCTTTTTCAATGGATTCTTATGTTTATTCTCACTTCCAAAGGACTTGGGATTTGTGGATGAATAAGGATGATATGACTGGTTTAGATGTATAGATGGGTGAAAATTCATCAAGGATGAGTGTCTTTGTTGATCTTGAGGTATGATGGGAGAGCTAGGGAATGAGATAGGAGTGAATGTAGGAGATGGAGGAACATAATGCCCCAAAATGGATGGAAGGTTTAAATGCTTTAGCTTAGATGGATAAGGACCAAGGATAGATTTAGAAGATGCAAAGGGAAAGTGGGAAGGGATATCAACATCTTTAGAGTGAGCAACATGGTCAAAGCCATCAATAGACTCATGAGTACCTTTGATAGGAACAACATTTTTAATAGAAGCACTTGAAGCTTGAGTACAGTTTTGAAGTGGATGTGGAGAAGTAGAACATGATGGGATGCTTTGATCTTGACAAGTAGCTTTGGATAGCATATGAAGAGAACTTTTCTCATAATTTTCAGTAAGCTCAAGGGAGATAATGGAAGTGGTATCTTCATCATACTTAGGAGGTGGACAAGATATAGGATATGGAGGGGAAAAATCTTGAAAGAGATGAAAGGGTGCTTGATCTTGATCTTTCTTGACATTTATAGCTTTTTCTTTTTGAGAGTCCTCTTGACATTGAGCCACTTCTAAGGACAAGGGAGAATGAAGAGTGAATGGAGTAGTTCTTGGATTAGGCATAGTAGTGCATGAAGGTTGAGGATGTTTAGGATTAGTAGCATGGAAAAGGTTTGCAGCCAAGTGAAGGTTAGCTTGAGTTTCTTTTAGAGGTAGCCCTTGAGGATACACGTAGTCAATGTGGAAAGCATTAGGTTCTTTATTTGATGGAGGCATTTTGGAAAGCTTTGAGGTGTTGGGAGATGCACGAGTGTTAGAAGAAGTGGAGGTATCAAGGAAACCATCACTAGACATAGGTTCATTAATATGATCTTTCTCAAGAGAAGTATCTTCACCACATGAGTCACTAGAGGTTCCAAGATCAACAATCTCATCATCAATGAGATCTTGGATTTTAAGTTTCAGCTCTATACAATCAAAAGTAGCATGGTCATTAGATCGATGATAGGCACAATAGTTATCCAAGAACGGATTTCCATAGGAGCTAGACTTAGGCAACATGATGAGCTTGGTGCCAAGAAGTGTTTACAAAATGTCATCATAAGAATGTTCCAAGGGAGTAAAAGTCCTCTCAAAAATATGTCTAGGATGTTCTTTTTGTTTCTCAAGTGAATAGCATGCATCCATGTCTTCATCATATTGGTCAAAGATAGGTTTTTCATGAAAACTTGGCATAGGATCAAAGGAGGTATCACTTTCTTTCTCTCTATGGAGGTCTTTATATCTAGAAGATGAAGACATTTGATGGCTTAAAGTAGAGCATGTAGACCTAGAAGAATAGGATGACCTCAAAGAAGGTGACTCACATGCATGTAAAGACCTTAAGGAAGATTGATGTAATGATGCAATCTTCTCCTCTAACCTTTTCTCAAGTTTAGACTTCATTTCTGTCATGTGCTTAGTGAGATGAAGGTAAGAAAGATAATTTTTCTCTTCTAGTTCTTTATATTGCACATATAGATCTTGAAACTCTTTAGTGACATGGAGGATATCATGATCATCTAGATTCAGTTGAAGTTTGGTAGCACAAGGTTTAGATCCCATAGTTTTAGATGCAAAGCCAAGCATAAAACAGCCTAGAAGATAACTTGATGTTGAAACTATAGGAGGTAGAGTGTTCACTTGCCAAGATAGTAGAGAGAGATCAAAGTGACTTGTCAAACAATATGTCCAAGAAACTTACGACATGAATGAATCAAGTCAATAGCTAGGCAAGATGCCCAAATAGCCAAATAGATAGAGCAAGTAGGGTAACAAGTGAACAACTTTACCAACCCAAGAGTGTAGTCAAGAAATCAAGGTAACCATTTTAGAAAAAGGATAACTAGCAAGAATGCATAGACCATGAAGAAAAAAAGACCAAGAGCACTAAGACCAAAGAGCCACTTTACACATGTTCAAGAACTAGAGACATATAAAAGAAAAGTCAAATGATGAGATTCCTCTTAGCAAGCAACACAAGAAAATGTTTGCACTTGATGTTTTGACTTGGTTGACAAAGTTTGACAATAGTTGATAGCATAGCAAGTTTGATGTTCAAAAAAAATTCTTTCCAAGCAAGATAGTGACACATGGAGTAGTCTTCAAACAATCAAGCAAGGGACAAAGCAACCTTACATGATACAAGCATATGTGAGGTCTTAAAAGAAATCTCTAGAACTATCGTCATGTGTATGTTCAAAAGATTTTCACAGGTATACCACATTCGAGAACACATCAAGCAATATCTACCTAAAGGACATGGTTCATTACTCAACAACTTGGCCCATGCTTGATGCTCCTTCACCTCAAACCAAGTGGTTTCCCACAAGAGATATTGGCTTTGTCATGAAAATTCCATAAGCATAACCAAGGGAACACATATGGTGAGTGTAAATCTTGGGGTGATCCGGGTAGTCCACTAGGATCGATCCTTGCACCAAGAAGTTGAGCAGCTAAAAAAGGTAGTTAATAATTTAGGGTGTTTAGATAGGGCTTCAATTCATAGTGTTCCTCTTTCTCCCAATTACGAGACACATCACCTTGCGATGAGTAACCGATCTCGCGACCACAAGAGTACCTTAAGCATTCTTGCCTAATGATCTCCCTATGGTCGAAATCCCATAAGCGATCACACTAGGCAAAGAAAAACACTATGTCTACCAAGGTTTTGTGTCCTTGATAGCCTTGAGTTTATAGTGGGTTGGAAGAGCTAGGTAACTTGCTTGTCCCCACTTGGGTCGTTCCTCTCAGGTTGTCCGAGAGTAGGCCCTCTAAAGGGTTCTAACTACACAATGAGTGGATCAACTTTCGGAAGTCAAGATTTCTGATTCACCACAAGGGTGAAGAGCATACTCTCTTATTTCAATAATTTTCTCCTAAACACATCAGGAAGATTCAGTTACCCCTTGCTTTTGAAACCAAATGGTAAGTCAAGATTTCTGATTCACCACAAGGGTGAAGAGCATACTCTCCTATTACCAAAAGACTCCAATGAAAAGTTTTATGTGCCTATAAAAAAGAAAAATTAGTAAATGCCACACATGAAAACAAAAAAGTAAGAAATTTTTGGTTTTTTATACTTTGGGCAGCCTTGCAAATAATGTTAGTAGCCCTTGCACATTTGAAGCTTTGACATGCGTTCTTTTTATGCAATGTTTCAATTTTTTTCATAAGGATGGCAACCTACAATCAAAAATTGTTAGCACCAAAAGTTAGTGTGAAATAACATAAAATACTGCAATAAAAAGTGGTTAGTTGCCTCAAATATCCAAGTTATCTTCCAATCGAGTGTATGCAAAAAAAGTGCAAACTAATCACAAATGCTCTCATTTTTACTCTTTGCTTTTGACCTAGTCAACAAGATTAGACTTTTTTGCTATTATTTTGGATCCAAAAATAGAAATGAAAACAAGAGATCCATATTAAAAATCAGAGAGCTTTCCAAAAATGCAAGAAATTTAAAAAAATCTCTTCATTTGTGCCCTAAAGACCAATTTTGTCAAAACAGGCCAGATTTATCAAATCAGGTTTTTGATCCTTAATATGACCTCAAAAGTCAAAATACAAAGAGAGTACCCCTCTTATAATTTAAAAATATTTTTGAAAATGTAAGTTTTTTTGAAAAATATGCTGATTTGTGATCAAAAACAGCTTTTTATGAAAAAAAAAGAAAAAATCATAACTCCTGCAAATCACATCAAAATAATTTAAAAATTGGACTGAGACATTTTGAACACATACCCAACTTGTAAAAAAAAATTCAGAACCAAACTCCAATCATTTTAAAAGATATGATCAAATATTTAAACCAAGTTTTTGGCCTTCAAACCAATCTACTTATGGGTTGGTCTTAAAACCAAAGTGATAATTCTACAAAAGCACTTGATTAGATCCAATATGCTACTGTAAAAAACCATAGATAAGAAATGAAAGCAAATGGAGCTAAAAGTTTGATTCAAGCCCCACGGTGGGCGCCAAAAATGTACACTCGAAAGTGTCCCACTCTAAACCCTTCTATTCAAACGATTCCATGAGTTTGGAATGTTCGAATGCCGGCTTAGAGCTCCCTATCCATGAAGTGCAAGAAGGTATGTTTCAAGTTTGAAGGCTCTCAGTCGAGCCTTAGAGATACGCTTCTTTCTAGTAAACCATGCAATGGGAGGTTCCAAAGACAAGATGCAGGAATGCAAATGTCCCAAGGAGTTCCTCAAGAATGCAATGCAAATGAAAATTAAGCTAGAATGAGATGCAAAGTGGAGCTATGCTAAAACATGTATGAGAGTGTTACAATACCATTATTAAGCTATGTGAGATTAAGCTACATGTAAAAATGAAAGCTAAGCTAAGCTAGAATGCCATGATGCCATGGATGAGAGAATGTTGACAAGAAATAGAAGTTCTCCACAAAGCTCCAAAGAAACCTGTTAGAAAACCTGCAGCATAACAATATTCAAATGAGGATGGATTTGAGGGGGAAAGCTCTCTCCCTTTTAAATTTGTATGGATGGTAGAGATCAAGATGAATATGGTGGATGATCAACGGTGGAATTCAAAAATAGGTGTGATCCATGTGCACACACAAGTCAACCAATAGAATATAAGTTGACTTGTCATATAAGACAAAAGTCTCACAAGCCTTTTCTTTTAATTGTAAAATAGAAAAAGGACTTTATGTGTGCACTTTAATTGGGTTAGAAGAATGGGGTGTTTTATTTAATTAAAAGGGGACATGTTCTTTTAATCAAATAATGAACTTAGGATAGCATAGTCAAACTATAGGTTATAATCAAATAAATTAATTATTAGCAATTTGATCTAGGTAAATGATTAAATTAATTTAGCCAAAATGTTGAAAAGGGGGCTAATAGTCTAGATGACCATTTTTAGGTAATTACACTACCCTGTTAAAGGATTACAAAGACTATTAGGTCTCACCTTGTGTTGGCGCTAAAAATTGCATGGTCAATTTTGAGCACCATTGAAGAAATTAAGCCCTATGAAAGCTTTCTGATGACTATGTACCTAACTGCTAGTCTAAAGCCTAAAAGGTCTTTAATGTTTCTAACACCCTCCATTCAGACTGTTTATGTGTTCCATGAAGATCAATTGTCATTCCGAGCTGTTTGGCGAAGTCTTGTTTTGAGCTAATTCCAAATTTGCATTTTCACATAAGTGTCAGACATCAACAAGGGGTTGTGTTTACACCTAAATAACTTGCACCCAAAAATGCGTCATGACTTACCCCTTTGAGAGTGTCTAGTATCCATACCTAATAACCTATGTTTTAGATATTGAGTCGTTTCAAATTCATTTGACTAGGTTTTGAATCCCTCAAAGTTGGCCAGTTACTGTTTTCATGCTTTTGCCCTTTGCACCTAATTTTGGGAAGCCTTGTTTGACGTGCTATAACTTTGACCCAGTTGATCCAAATGTGAAAATTCCTATTACATTGTATTGTAAATGTCAGAGACTTGTTATGTTTCAATTTTTGAGTCATGACAAATCCGTTTGATTAGTTTTCAAACACGATTCCAAATGGAATTTCTAAAGTTTTATTGGTGTCAGTATTTGCAGATTGATTGGAACCCCTGTTCATGATATCATATCTCTTTATCCGTGATAGTTGAGATCGAATGGTCTATTTACCTGTGTTCTATACTGAAAATACTACAAGTTTGCCAGTTTTCAAATCTTGACAAATCTGTTTACACATTTTTTTAGGGTCATTCCCTTTGCAAAAATTGCTTTTTAGACATTGTTTCCAGTCAATAATTTTGAGTAGCCTACTTTGAACGTTTGCCATTTGCATCCAGTTATTTTTCATGAGCCTAAATTGTAGATCCATAATGTCTTCATGATAGAGAATGAGTGTCCCAGTTTTCATTTTTCCATGTGCTCATTTGCCTAGTTTTCCAAGCCAATTTTAGAGCCAATTTGTTGTTTTCTGACGTGTTTGCTTGCAGGTAATTCTGAGAAGGCAACTTTGATGGTCAATATCTTTTGATTGGGAATTCATCATGAGACGAGATCTGACGTGGTAAAAGTGTGTAGAACAAAGAATCAGTGTGTTCAATTTCAGGACCTGGTCAGAGGTTTGAGTCAGTTTTTAAGGCCAATCAACGGACCTCCTAACGCAAAACTGACAGTTTGTAGAAAAGGATAAGATGAGTTTTTTAACAATCAGTCAATGAATCAAATTCTATTCTAATAATTTCAAGATGATGAATAGGCCTATTTGAGAAGTTAGGTGTTTGATAACAAATTTTTTTTACTTGGACCCACTTGGGGCCCGACTAATTCCACCAGGTTGATTCTGCACTAGTTTTGAAAGCAATAGTGAAATGAATTTTACTCATTATGATTCCTTTATATGCACATTTGGGTTCGAGGACCAAATGGGATAAAATGAACGTACATAATGTTTCCCGATCAGGTTGATTTTTGACCTATAGGCTTTCATGTAATGAAAACATTAGAGACAACGTTCTAAATGGAATGTGTGTTGCCAGTAACAAAGAAAGAATGTCTAAGGGTTCAATTGAAATACTCTCCACAAAAGATTATTTCCGTCAATTCTGAAGCATTTCCCAAGTGTAAGAAAAGCAGTATGTGAAGATTACAATAGTCTCGCTCATCACTATCCTTTTAAGACTTCACAAGAAGAAGGCAACTGATCTGCAAAAAACTCCTAAATGGTTGTCGTGAGGTGTGGGATCCATTAAATTTCATGGATGAGTGTGATATAAATCTCCAGGCTAATGAAATATGCCTATTTGAAGATCTTAATAAAGAAACATATCAAATTTATATGGCTGTAGAAAGGGAGTTCTATAAACTACAAATGGAGTTCAAAAAATATTGATCCCTATTTGTGAAGATTTAGATGTGCCAGAGGCAAGCAAAGTTACTAAGATCCATCCTATACCTGATGCATGTATACCTTGTGCTCTAGTTTCTCCATTTTGTTGTCACGTCCTAGCTAATCAACATAAGTAGCGATAGCAAATAAGGAAACATACCTTTGAATGGAAGGTACCATTAAATTTAGAGAGAAACTCGCAAATGAAAGTGATTTCTTATTTTAAAAAGAGAATACTTGTGGCTGGATGGAGTAGATGTCAAAGGCACTGAGATTGATTAGAACCAAGTCCCTTTTTTAAATGCATTTACTCTGCTGCAAGATGCATGAATTGTTTCTCTTTGGTGATATAGTGACTGACAGGGCTTCCAAGGCTTGGGCTGTTTTGAAAGGAAAAAGCCTCATGCTAGAAAGAAGAAGCGAAATAGGAGAACTTGCATTCTTAGAAACAAGCTGCTGTCAAAGGAGAGGCAGATTACAAAACCACAACCACGATGTGAAGAGGGCCTCTCCATATATCTGTGTATGAAGATAGGAGAACACAAATGGCATTAGGATATTGAAAGGCAGTGCAAAGAGGAGATGTTGAAGCCAAAGATGAATAGATGCCAACAATAAGGGAAGATGCTCCACACCATGTAACAACATATCAACTATAGGAAAGAAGCCGACAAATTTAGTAATACCGTAGGGAAAAGGTAGAGATGCCAAAAGCCTTGAGAGCCCACTTGAGCAAATGAAGAAGGTGTTTTTGAAATGATGCGACCACCAATCACAAAGACCACAGAGTACTCGCAGGGACGCCTGTAGCAAACAATAAGGAAATTTTTCACACCGAACATGGGGAGGCAGCATTGAATTAGGAGAATCCCACATGGAAAGAATGGCGCATCAATTAAAAGAATGCTGCAGTCAAAGTAAGAGGGTGTTTGAAGAACAAAGTAAGCTTCCTGTGACAAGAAAAGTGCATGGAAAAGCCCTTAAAGGCCATTATCCCACATTATCCATGGGAGGCATTTTTTGTTTGTATAAATTCAAATCCACATTCATAGTGAAGTGTCTAAAGGCAAGCGCCTTTTGTGAAGGCAAGTGTGCATATGATGTTGTGGGACCTGACCTAATGATGCCAACTAGCGTAGCAAGCGCAAAATTTTAAATGAAGGTGCATTAATGCTGATGTGGCGAGGAGGACTAGGATTTTGACAAGTGGCGAGATCTGGCGGTGCCTGCTTCCTCGCAAAAATAAGCTATGCACGAGATAAATAATGTGGGAAAGTGGGATGTTGACACATGGCGATGCGAGCTTCAAGTGTAGTGACATGGTGAGGACATGCAAGTTCAAGAGGGTGCACAAGATTGTGCCACGTGGCAAGATCAGAAAAATGGCGCAATCTCGCATTATGAAGATGCACTTTACTTAAAAAATGCGAGAAAGCAGGATTTTGCCATGTGACTGGGCCCAGAGTAGATGGTGATGTGGTAGATGAAGCAAAGGTGGATGAATTAGTAAGTGACATGTGTCACTTGGTCAAACCCAGTTTGACCCCAAATTTGGAGGGTGGGGAAATAGTGCATAGTAAAATTTTTTACTTTTACTATGAAGATTTGTTTACAAAATGATTTTTAATCATTTTAAATGCACGTCAGGTTTTTTGAATTTCAAAAGGGGATATTATTTCTAAAGTTTTAACTTTAGAGTTTTTTAAAATTTTCAAAAATAAATTTAAAAAATAAAGACGTGCAGACCATGGTTTTCTAGCAGAGGAGCTTTTTTCAAATCGACTTTCAGGGTGTTTTCGGGAGGCTAGATATGCACTCCAATATACCATCGAAACTGGGAAGATCTAAATTTTCTAAATATGAGGTCAGTTTTTACACAGGTAGTAGTTTGTTTGAGCTACAGGAGGATTTGTCTCAGGTACCTAAATTGCAACAATATTTAGGTATGGAAGTTCAAATTTGATTTATAGCATGGAAATGACCTGAATACAGTTAAAAGGTAGTGAAAATGAGGTTTGAGGTGATTTTAACAATTTTCAAATCAGTTGAATCTCAATATCATCAGTATTTCATTGAGGAAAATCAGATATTTTAGTGAATCAAAAGGCTTTCATCATTTGAACAGAGATATTTTCCAATTAGTTAGAGTGTAATGATGAAACAAGATCAGATCAGAATGGGAGATGGAAGGAAGAAATTATTTAGTTACAGAGGATTGCATTTCAAATGGACACTTGTCATTTGAAGATCAGATCCGAGATTCTTTCCTTTGCTATATATTTCTATTTTTCATTCTTTCTAGGGGTTCCAGTCTTTTGGAGAAAAATTTGCACATTATTGTGATACCAAGGTTTTGGATCCAGTTCTGGTTGCATTCCTATGACTGTGACACCATTTTCTTCAGCATTTCTCTCATGTGCATAGCAAGTGTAAAGATAATACAGATAGTTCTGATATGTTAGGTTGTTTCATGTTTTGATTTCATGCATTTGGTTGTATTATTTCAAGGAAATAAATACATATGAACAGTAATTTCACTAGTTTCATTCTGGTTCTTGTCTCCTATCATAGTAATCTATAGTCTTATGTGGTCTTGGAACAAAGAGCTAAGATCCATTTGCTTCCCCTTCAGGTTGTATGTTTGATATATCTTGTTGTTGGACCAAAGTGCCAAGTAAATGCTTGATGTGTTTGACAGGATAATTGGTTATCTTGAGAAGGATATTTCATAAGAATGAGATCTGAATGAACACTGATGTCTGAATCACAAGGTGATTAGATAGATCTGATGTCTGGGTATAAAAAATATGTCCTGATGTCATAGATGTATGTTTTGAATTCATGAAATTGCCCAATGGATTAGGCACTGATCAATTATAGGATCACTTGTTATATTGATGCATGTTTGAGGATTTGTTGAACATCAACATCAATAATAAAACTCTTTTCCCCTTTCATGTTGAAGAGCTATAATAGAATGCCCTCATTTAGCTTATGAGGTTCCTAGATATGCATTTAGCTCCTATAGATTGATGTTATTTCATGAGTTATTAGGAGAAATAAGGGTTTTATCTGCTTTATATTAGATTCAGTGTATGCTTTGACAACTGGTACCATATAAAGAATCTATAGGTCTACCTGCCTAGGTTTTGCAGAGCCTAAAGAAGAAGAAGGGTCATGCCTTATAGTTGGCCTGATGTCTGAATGGGCATGTTGAAAATGGGAGTTAGCTACCCCTAGATGTGTTTTGTTCTCATCAGGGTAATTGAAAACCCTCTAGCATTTTCAAACACCAACACCTTGTTAAAGGATTTAAACACCCTACTAAAAGTGTGCCTTGTTAGAGGAATTTAACTTGCAATAAAACAAGCACTTTGTTAAGAGATTTACACAAGCTTGTTAGGATTACTTTGTTAGGAGATTTTCTTTGCATCACTTGTTAGAATGATTCAACACCATGATCCTTTACTTAGCACTCTATTGCTAGATGTCAAATATTCTCTTTCTTGATGTGTACTTGATCCTTCTCATCAGATATGTCTCCTTTGTCCACTCTCTGCTTTCCTCTATTCTCTCTAACTAATTTTGCAATTCATAACATTATCACAACCTCCATAGCCACCATGAATGCCATCTATGCACTTAGAATTTATTTCTCTTGTCTCCTTCTCTTCCTTCATGCATACAAACTATTTAGGGTTTGTCTCTTTAAGTAAACACAAGTGGGCTAGAGTTAAGTTAGAATCAACAGTTGAGGTTGATCTATTTTTCTGCTTAACATCCCTTAATTTGATTGGTTGCATGTACTACATAGGGATTTGTAATATACATCCATTGCTATCTTTTAGAATCATAAAAAAAATGTTAAGTTGGCCCAAAAATGGTTTACATAGAAGTTTGTGCTATTACAAACAAATATGTCCAAAACTATTCACTTGACACTTGAAGTCTCTGATGCTTGGCATCCACTATATCTTTAATGATGTAACTCATCTTTTGAATGACTTGACATACATTATTTACTCAGCTCTTGAGTGACTTGACACTAACTGTCTACTCCACACATATTGGGGCTCGACATTGACTAAGTATATTACTTGGTATGTATTGTTTGACAACTGATGCTTGACATGCTTTGATCACTTGACTCACATGGATTGCTTGACTTCCTCTGATCATTCATCTTGCACTATAATTTTGATCGACAATGACTAAGCATTTTTTTACTGCCTTACCAAAACTAATATGATATTAACATTGTTTAGCTTAGGGATCTCTATTATGTAAGACATCCTAATCTTTAGCTCAGGTCCTTGAAACCTTCTCTGTAAGGACCAAAAGCTCTTATACCAATTTTTGGAAATATAAGAGGAGTAAATGAGAGGGGAGGAGTGAATTAGTTACAACAAAAACAACTCCCAAATCCCTTAGATGCCAATACAAATCAAAACCAAACTCTACTAAAACTAAAAATACTGCTGTAACTCGGTTAACACTGAATCACTCGGTAAACATTAAGAATTACTATAACTCGGTAAGCATTGAAATATTACATATTTAGTTGTTTAAGTGATTACTCACAATTAACTTAGTTGTAAGACATTTAGCAATAACATGAACACATATCACACCAAGATTTAATGTGGAAATCCAATTTGGGAAAAACCACCAATTGCAACTAGTTACTATTTTTCACTCTTCTAAAGTGAGCCCTATTAGGAGGCAACCCTGTTAAAGGTTACAAAACACACTATTAGGTGTGACCCTATTAAAGGATATCTAGAAATGCCACCTTGTTAGAGGATTTGGAAAATAACTATTAAGCTAACTCTATTAAGATATTTGATACACTGCTACAATTATTAGAGAGTAACAATGATACAACCTGATTGCAGATGCAACTGTATTGCTGATTTCAAATATCTATTCTGGCTTAAATACTTGATCCTCCTTGATTAGATAAATTTTTTCATCTTGATCAACTCAAGATACTCTATTATCCTTCTAATTCACTTCCTTGGCTTATCTTTATAATCCCATGCTTATCGCAATCCCATAACTTGACCTTATACTTATATATTTTTCCTAGTCAAGTTGGCTTGAATACACTTAAAAATATTCAATATTCATCCCTTAAGTCTGCTAGACTTAACAAATAAATTCATCAAACTAAATATGATGATTCAAGAAAATCATTCATTAGCCAACTTAGCTGGGTCAACACTAACTCAAAAAAGACTCTCTTCAAACTTTCTTTGTTAATATGTGAACTCAGTTAACACTGCATCCTGAACTAAATTCCTTTGGTGACTGAGTGAGCTCAGTTAATATTGTTTCCATGCCAACTTCTCTTTGGTGCCTAAGTGAACTTAGTAGACACCATCTTCCTACAAAATTTCTTTGATGCCTGAGTGAAGCTCGAAAAATATTGCTTTTGAACTTGGTTTACTTTGGAATGCTCGACAGATACTAGAAACTATCTTCATCGCTTGAGTGAGCTCAACAAAAATTGACTAGTAAAGACTTGACATTTTGTGTAACATCAAAGAAAATATACAATTAAATATTTTTTTTCAATACACACATACATACATACAACCACACACACACACAATATGTGTGTGTACATACACACACAATATGTGTGTGTGTACATACACACACATATATTCTAAAACATGTTATTTTGATGCCTCATGGATTTTAGGCACATATGGTACATTTGTGCAACTATGGTTCATTAATGTTAGATGAAACTTTTGAAATTCAACATTGAGGGGAAGTTTTATTAAAATCAACCTCAAATATAAGTTTTGATGGTAAGAACCAAGAAGTGGAATACTCAAATATACAAATTTGTTAGGAAAGATTTTTTCATTTTTCAGAAATTTAAAATAATTTTTTATATTTTATGTCAAACATTAAACTTAATTGTATTTTTCTTTTCCATTTAACATATTTGAACACTTTGTCAATTGACTTTGATTTAATTTCCTCTATTATTTTTAAATTCTATTTTCTCATAATGAATCCTCAACATACTCTATTAATCTTTTGTTCTTGTCATCCATGTCATTACTTTAGAAAGCTAGAAAAATGAAAATAAATATAATTAAGGTAAGTTTCTCTAAAATTAGAATCTTCAATTTTTTTTTATCTTGTCTCTTCGATCTGAGAAACTTTTTTTTTTTTTTTTTGTAAAATTAGAAAATTTGATTCCTAGTAGATACTAACACCACTAACTTTGGATCTTTCATATTGAAAACTTTATGCTTGGAAGGTGACCCCTGAATATATCACTTTATATTGGTTAGATAGAGGATAATTTACTTAACCTTAATACCTCTTTCCTCTACTTGAAATTTTTCCAAAACAATCATTTTTTAAACCACTTTTTCATTCTTTTTTTTTTTTTGTTGTATTGAAGCCTTCTTTAAGGTTAAGAACTTGATAGTATTCACAATGAACATTCTGCATTCATCTTTAGTGGATCAAGACATGCCAACACCTAAGGAATTTAAAATTTAAAAAGAAAAATAATATCATTGACATTGATATAATAAGAATACCTTAAATTTTGGCAACACATATGATTGAGCTTGAAGATCTTTCAATGTTAGTAACAATGGGTTCCAATAAGTATGTCACTTTTTACTATAACTACATGACTGATAATTATTTAATCTTCTATTAATTTTTTTAATCATTTCCTTTGCTATGACAACTATCCACCTACTTAAATTTGGAAATTGAGATGAGGATTTAATCATTTTTTGACCTTTTTATTCATCAAAACCATGTGATTCCTGGGTAAAAGCACAAATATGTTTCACCTTTTATAAAGAAACAAGATACTAGAATGTGACAATTCAACTTTAATGACAAAAAAATGGTATTTGTGTTTATAATTTGAAGATGATGTAAACTGATGAAGTGTGTAGAATTAGATGAATTTTATGCCTATGATTTTTATAATTTTTTTGAGTAAGAATTTATTTATTTTTTAAAATTTTGAAGTCCCTTTTTTAGCTATATAAAATATAGGATGTAGTTCTCATCAATCAAGTATATGCAAATCATCTTTTTTTGTTCTAATTTGAAAATATCTTATAGATGACATGCATAGCTAGGGAACAAAAAAGAAATAATCATTTTTGATGTATATTTTCTTTGCTATAAGTTCTCAAGGTCGGCCTTATCAGAATCCAACAATTTTTTCCTCCTGTCAGAACTTCCATATCAAATCTGTACCTTTTTGAAAAGAAAAAACATATTCATGAAGAGGACTCCCTCCTCTAGAGACAAATATAGGTTTTTAATTTTTTGACATGATTTACCATTTTTTTCCCTTTTTGAGGGAGCATCTTCTGAAATGTTGAAATATTAATTTATAATATTTTGAAATTATAACATATTATAACTAATCAGAACACTAAAAAAATTATATAATCATGATATTTAATCTGAGATCTATTAAAGGGTATTTTTAGTTTTTGAAAAAAAAGAGAGTTTTGATAGAGAAATGAGATTTGACCAAAATAGATTTTGAGGTCCTAAAAGGTGACATAGCTCTATGCTTCTAAGCCACAAAATCTTGCAAAAAGAGATGAACCTCACTAAAGAAAAACAACATGCATCATTGGAAGAACCACATAGAAAATCATCACTTGAGAAGATGAAACATAACTAGGAAAATATGTAACATTAAATTATATGAACATAGGATAATGATCTAGGATAGGTACACAATAAGAAGCAAAGCTTGTAGAATATGGAATGAGAAATCAAGTGATTGCCATAGGAAATTGGAAAATAGAAAACAAAACAAATATCTTTTTGGGTGATGCAAGATTGCCAACAACCCAAGGATGCTCCTGCATCAGACACCCAATATGACAAAAGATGTTCCATGCATATACCATTTCTCAAAAAAATTTAATGACCTATCATGTTATATATTATAATGAAAAAGAAATAGGTGATGTAGTACAAGGCTAGTGTATTCCTAGGGGATATTATCAAACCCCTAGTGAAGACAACACAATAAGATGCAATTGAAAACAACCTCTTTTATTAACAACAAATCTTGAATTACATCAAATGAAAACCACACATGATGAAATACAAAGTACAAGGCTAGTATAGCCCCAAAGTGGATGACCAAACCCCCAACAAAGAAAACACAACAAGATGCAATTAAAAACAACCTCTTTTATTAACAAAAAAACTTGAATTACACCAAATGAATGCCATACATGTTGAGATGCAAGGGCTTCTTGATTATAGCTAATACATTCTAGATTATAGACCAAATCTTATACTTCAAGCCTCTACTATCACTTCATTCTCTATACTAACCATGATACCCTAAAAGATGCATCTACATTACATATATAGCCACTAGGACATATAAGTCAATTTTGAGTTCACATTCTCCCAAAATAGGAAATGTGTTGTATTATTGGACTAACCCATAAAGATTAAATGACTAAATAAATAGTACATCATAAGAACATCTACAACTTTAGATATAGGTTCTCACATAATCTAAGAAACCATATGGAAAGCCACAAAATCTTGCAAAAAGAGATGAACCTCACTAAAACAAAACACCATGCATCATTGGAAGAACCACATAGGAAATCAACACCTAAGAAGATGAAACATAAATTTGAAAATATGTAACATTAAATTATATGAAAATAGGACAATGATCTAGGATAGGTACACAATAAGAAGCAAAGTTTTCTATATATGGAATGGGAAATCAAGTGATTGCCAACTCAAATATACAAGAAACTAAAAAAATAGAAGACAAAACAAATATCTTTTTGGGTGATGCAAGATTGCCAACAACCCAAGGATGCTCTTGCATCAAACACTCAATATGAAGAAAGATGTTCCATAAGGACTCATGAACATTTGAAAGGATTTAGCACATAAATTCCACGTTTATTCTAACCCACAAATACTCTTAATCAATCATCACAAAAGTATGTCCAAACTTACTGTCACAATGAACTACTCCATTAGATACCTCAAATTTTAGGCTATTACCAGGATCAAATGTATCATAATTTATGCCAATCTTCATTTGACTAGAATTATTGTTTCCTTTTACTCTCTTCTTGACTATGGGATCATGTAACTTTCTCAAATCATATTATCTTCCATTAGTAACAACTTGAGCCTTACGGTTTGTTGTACTCACACTAAAAGTTCTAAAAAATACTCAAGTTATTTGATTTTCCTCCTTCCTCATACCTAAAAAGGACCAAAACAAACTTCCTTCCATCCTTCTCAACTATAAGAGTATTCTTTCTACAATCATGAATATCCCCTCTATCAATTTGCCAAGGTCTTCCAAGTAAAACATGACAAGAACTCATGTTAATAACATCACATAAAACTTCATCCTTGAAAGGTCCAATACTAGAATTAACCAAGCACTTCTCTCTAATGTGTACCCAATGATCATCTCAAAACTAATTAATACCATAAGAAGTAGGATGTTTTAACCTTTATAATCGAAGCTTCCTATCCATTTCCTCTAATTTAGAAATAGTTCTAAACAAGGTTCTTCTTTTCATTGGTTCCTCATCATGTTTAGCCAACATGATCTTTCTCATCAAAAGAGATTATCCAAAATTAGGTAAATCCATATCTACATATGATTCCTTCTCACTTTGATCTTTATGTAATACCAAGTTTTGTTTATCAATCTTTTTAAGAGGATATTCAAAATCTCAATTTCCTTCTTTTCCATATTTGACACAAGTACCTTTGAACACAAATTCTTATCAGAAATTATTTTCTTTCCCTTATCCACTTTTGTCAACAATATACCTTGTTTTCTTCTTAACTTATATCTCGTCTTCAATTTATATTGATAAACATATTCAACTGAACCAAGTTTCAACATACTTAACTCAGATTTGAATGTTAAATTTCAAACGATTAACATACATTGAAACATTTTCCTTAGAAGATTCATGATGCCTAGATCTAACATGTACCTTGTAAAAATATTTAATATATTCCTTCACAATCATATCTTTTTGTGTCAAGGTTTGCAACTTCTTAAGAAATTCAATGTCATAATCTCTAGGAATGAATTTAGTCTTCAATCTAGAAACCTAGTTTGTACTAACCAAACCCTCAACGGATCTACAATATTCTCAAGCTCAAAATAATCCTCAAGCTCATTCATCCAATCTATCAATTCCTTAGGATCTACATAACCAGAATAATTTGATACCTCCATTCTATAACTCTTACCAACTTGTGTCATAACTCTCAAAAATATTTCCTCTTCTACAAGAATCTCTACTTCACTTACTTCAAGATCTTTCATAGTTTCCACATACTCATCTTCTATCTTAGAGTTTCTCCTCAAGCCATTCAAGACATTATAGATCTCATTCCTCATTTTTGCCTTACATTCTTCAAACATATGTTCCAACCTCCTAGGATTCATCTGTCTAAGAGATATTTTGAATCTAAACAAGTTGTAAAAGCCTTGACTTTAGTGATCTATTCATGAAACATGAAGCCAACATGTCTGCAATAGGTTACTACCAACTTGTGCAAGTCCTCTAGAATTATAAACCAAAACCACAATTTGCCACCTCACAACCAAGAAGTCTAGGTCTTGATAAGTCACCAACAATATTAACTAGACTCTAATACCATATGATGTAGCACAAGGATGGTATATCCCTAAAGGAGATGACCAAATCCCTAACAAAGACAACACACCAAGATGCAATTAAAAATAACCACTTTTATTAACAATAGATCTTGTAAAGCTATAGGTCCTTACAACCCAACAAGTATGTCATTCTTTTGATGTAATTAAAGAACTAGTGTAATTAATTTAGAGATTATTTATAATTGCATATTTTTGTGTTTCCTTCATTGGGGGTTTGGTTATCTCCTTTGGTGATACACTAGCCTTGTACTACATCAATATGTATGGCAACATTTGGTAGGATGGATGAACAAACTAGGAAGATCACACCTATATGATCTCCCACATTATAAGTAACATCACCCACTAGGCTCAAGGAGGCTCAAGCATTGAATGGATTCAAGGACTCTTCCACTTGAGTAGATGACGATTGCACCATCTTAAAATGAAAGCACCTCATTTTGAAACATTTTATCCCTCCTTAGTGTGATTTTAGTATCTTTTAGTTTTCTCCAATATAGATCATATTTATAGGTCATCTCTCATCCTCTAGCATGGTTCTTTAGGCGATCACCATTTTTACCATATCTTCTGACAATTTTAGGCAATTTCGATTCTTTTTGCCCCTTCTCTAAGGGCTCTAGGAACCCTTTCTAGGAACCCCCTCAAGAACATGTCAACTTAGGTCAACCTAGGTTTACCTATTCCAAAATATTTTGACCTCTTTCCTAATGATTTTTATTTTATTTTGTGGCCCAAAGTGCCTCTGGTTTGCCAATTGTTTATTCATGCTCCTAGGTCGACCTCCTTTATTTTCAATCCCAAAAACTAGTATATAAGGAGGATTGGGAATTTCATTTTCATCCATAAAATATTATCATAAATCAAGAGAAAGCATACACACACTTATGAGACCTCAAGATAGCATCTTGAGGAATTCAACAAGATTGAGCATTTCCTTCTTGCATCAAGCTTCTTTCTTCAAGGTGGTAGTGGAATTTTTCTTTTAAGGAGAAGATCTATAATTCCAAGAATTCATATTTTTCCATCCTTTATCATGGTGTGTCACATATATTCCTATTCATGAGGTTTTGGCTTCTTTGAGTCAAGGCTATTACCTTTACATTCTTGACCACATATCAAATCCAATTGCATCTACAAAAGTAATTATATTTTTCATTTGATATATTCAATCCTACTACATGTTAACATCTCCTTTATCATTACTTTTACATATCAATCCAAGGTTGATTCCTTAATCTAGGGCTTGAAAAAGGCAATCCCTCATCAAACCATAATAAAAATCAAGTTTTGTTGTGTGCAGGAGCAAGATATCTGAATTGTAGACACACATTTGTAAACTTCTCACCAAAAAAATTCTGAAGAAGTTGGGTTGAATTTTCTACTATGTCCTGAGAACACAACTACTTCTTCATAAATAATCTGAGGGACACTTTACCACCAGGTCAATGTCTTCCTAGAGCCATGTTAAAAACAACATTTTTTGAGTTTTCTATTGTGACCGTGAATCCACAACCATATGTTTTGACACAGGTTTAAAAACACAAATTTTGGACCAAAAAAAGTATATCCCTTGTGCATTTCAAAGTGAGTACTTTATCATTTATTTCATCTTTCAGTCTATACATATTTCCATATCTTAATTGGGTTGATTTCATATATTTAGCACCCATATCTACCTTATTCTTCTCATATAATCAATTAGCTTGATTTTGCATTTACAATTACACATCTTTAATCAAACTTTACATTATATGAAAGAGAACTTTCTTGTATACTTCCTTCATACAATTTGGGTTTAGAATTGACATCCCTTTATCCATTTGAGTTTTTCTAATCTAACTTAGTTACATTGAGAGTTATGTATGGAAAACCCTCTTTCTCTTGTACTGAATGTTAGTGTAAAGTGGAGGCCTTGTATTTACATACCTTATTATGTGCTTCCATTTTACCACTAAAAAATGATTACACAAAATAGAAATGGAAATGTAATGTCAAGGGAAAGAATGAAATAATGAGTATGTGAGTGTGTAGTAGGTTGTGAATATAATTATAAGACTAGATTCAAGAAGCCAATACAATTATTGGCTGATGATTTGAGTTTTAATCCAAAATGGTAGGTCAAGGGCAACACAGAGAACATGAGAAAGTCAAATCACCTTTCACCCTATAAAATCTAATGAAAATATTTTTAAATTGTATCCCTTTGGTGGACATTCCTAAAACCTCTTCTATAACTGTACCACCTATCATTAGCGCATAAAAAATGAGAAAGTGGTTATGGAAAGGGTTTTGCCTCCATGAAGTTGAATTGAAAAGTATTTGAAATGAAAATGTGGTAATATAAAGGAGAGGTTAGGTCTAGGAGTTAGATGTTTTATACCTTGATGATGCAAGTTTTCTTGAAATGCGATCACAAGTGTTGATGCCATAATGAAGAGTATGGTGGGATGAAATACCTTAAATGGTCCTTGAATGCTTGATGCTTTCTTGAAGTTTCTTGATGTATTGAATGCATGAGATGGTATAGATCCCTGAGTTACAAAAATGAGTGAGGCAAATATAGTTTCATACCTCACCAAGATATTCTGTAGCTCAAAACTCAAAGTAGACCAACTTGAATTTGAAGATCCTCTTAAGATCATTGCATTATTCAATTCTAGGCCCAATTTATAAGGCATAGGGTGAATCCCCAGGCTAGTAGCAAGTTGATTCACCCCACACCTACCTTGTCACCATATAATAGTTAATTTAGGCTTAGATTCGAGCTAGGGATCTTTTAGATATAGGGTTGCCCAAAACATATGCAAAATCGAGATATGATATAAAAAAGAAATGCAAAAGGTCAAATGTGATAAAATAGAGCCTATGTATGCAAGTGGTGATGAATAAATGAAAAAATTAAGGACACATCTATGATTAAGGGCCCACTAAAAAATTAAATATAAAGAGGACTTATACTTAAAGGTCTATTAATTAAATACATAGAAAAGTCTTATGATGTATGAAATAATAAACAAACACTAAAATAAGTGCCAAGTAAGCATGAAATTGGACACCTTCGCCGAGGTGTACACTTTACGATGTTACAAATATCATGTATACGCATTTAATCTATATGCTTGGCTCAATATTACCCATGTTCACCTTTAAAGACTTTAAACATATAACTATAATTATAATTAAGAATATACTTTAATATTAAAAAATTATATAAATAAAAATAATTATCTTATAATTATATGGTTAATACATTATATTAATATCAATCCTAAAGGGTCAAGATTGGTGGGTAAGTCAATAAAAACCATTGATGATGGTAAAAAATGTGATTCCTTTATATTTACCCCACAAATTGAAATAACTATTGCAATAGAAGTTATAATGGGGCATGCAAGTACTTTACTTTGTGCATCCTTTAGATTTTGATTCTTCTATTAAACATTATATTTATAAAATTAACTTTCAACTTCAAACTAATTATACAACCATCATTAGAAAAATAAAATTAGAAATTAATTAATTAATTAAATTTTCTTTTTTTGTCTATGTAATACATTACATGTAGACTTTATAATAGGTTAGTTTATAACATGAATATAATCTCAAGAAAGGATCTATACAATGAGACAATCATTTATTGCTAAATTCTAGTTTTAGATGGTTTATATGACTTTATAACATCATGTATAATCATATCTTGTTAGCAAGATACACCAATGAGCATGCTTTATTATCATCCAAAATTAAACATTATGGCATTGGTATGTGAGAACCTTTTGATGAGGAAAGGAAAGAAAATTGATTTAATTAAAGTAGGAGAATATTTTAGCTACAATGACTCTTGATGTTATCATGTTTGGCCCATATTGTTTACTTTAAGAGATCCTATTAGTACTCTTAAATATGGTTTTAGATTAGTAATGATGGCAACTTCAATTGATGGCAAGAATAAAGGGAAGAAGATAATTGATGTGGAAATAGTTAAATTAGTGTAGGAAGAAGTCAATGGAGATACAAAATATGTGAATAAGGTGGTTAAAATATAGGAAAGGAAATAAAGGACTTTGATTTGTATATGTAAGTTCAAAAGATATGGTTTTGGAAAAGTATATTGATGGAGAGTTATTTGTTGAATTAGAGGAATTTTAAAATTATTTTTATTAGACTTTATTCAATCAACAAGTAGGACATTCAAATGTTCATCTATATTGTCTATAGCAACATAAATATTATTACTACACTAGGACATGGACAACATCTCAAAACAAACAAAGACCCCTAAATTGTTTTCAGTGTTTAATAGATTCACTAATCATTATAGGCATGTAGGCTAGAGTTCACATCTTAATGTTAATTTTCCACATGATGCTAATATGGTAAAAAGAAAATGCTCCAATTAGTTGTCAAGTAAACACTTTCAAGATGTAATCCGTAGAATATACTTGATGAATTC
Organism: Cupressus sempervirens; assembly: GCA_028749045.1. NCBI lineage: Eukaryota > Viridiplantae > Streptophyta > Pinopsida > Cupressales > Cupressaceae > Cupressus > Cupressus sempervirens. The sequence goes on from CM053785.1 coordinate 486,051,850, forward strand.
ATGTAGCTATTGGTGGCTTCCACATTTGCCTTCCAATAACAAGAACTCTTTCTTTGTTCAAAGTGGCACTGCTCTTTTGTATTCAATTATACAACAAGCTACTAATTTTTATTAAATCTCAATCCTAAACAATACAAATAACATGACTAGTTTTTATATAAATGAAGAAAGTTCTTTGAAAATAAACAATATAAGGATAAAATAAAAATAAATTAGCTTGATGAATTTTATAATACTAGAATATCAAACATTATACATATATTGTTTATTGTTTTGTGACTCTTGAATACTTAATCCAAATTATTTGAAAAAAAAACGTATTGATACAATCATTATAATTTATGTTTTTTCAATTGAAATGTTGATGCAAGATCTCTTTAAATAATCTTTTCATTTTATTTGCTGTGAAAAATAAATATGTTATGCTGAAGAATTGTAATTCAATTCTTTTGAGGATGATGGTATGCGATATATAAGTCAATCACTAAAGTTATAACTTCAAGAAGTGCATTTGGACCAAGTTTGACTTGTGTGTGAATTCAATAGACTAGATCTCCTTGCACATTGATGCTTAGTTGAAGGTAACTTGTGATTCTGACATATGCTTACTCAAGTTTTTGTATTTCACTATATCAAGGTACAAAATAGACCTCCTTACACATGGTTCCTTAGTGGAAGATGACTTGCAATTTAGATGTATGCTTACGCAAATTGTTGTAATCCACTATATAAGAACAACTATTGTTCAAGTTTTTACAACTAAGATAGCAAGCTAAGTGGGCATAATAATGGAGGAAACACCATAGTTAACCATGCTTGAGTTGGAGTAGTACTTACATGGGTGACCTCTAAGGAAGGTTAAATATCTCACCCCTGTGAGTATCACCTAGATGTAATGACTGTTTCATAGAGGATTCATTCTTGCAATAGATGAGATCTTATGAACCATTACTCATGAAACATGAACTAAATGCAATGAGTGCTAAGTAATACCTTACCATTCATTGACATAGGAGATAGGCTCTTATGAACCATTACTCATGAAATATGAAATAGATGTAATGAGTGGTAAGTATATCTTACCATTCATTCACATAAGAAATGGGTTCTTGTGAACCACTACTCATAAAGCATGAATCAATCAGTTTGATTCTATAACTATATCTCGTTGAATCTTAATCACAATTTCATAATCTTAATCACAATTTCATAGTTTGATTTACTTGAAAATATATCTCTTAAAGACAAAGATGGCCATTCTTATATGTTCCAACTTATTATATTTTATTAAAAAAAAATTAAAAAAAAGAAGACTCTTATCAAAAAACCACCAAGCTTGAAAACTAGGCGCTGGTCCAAGTTACTTCCTGTTTCCTTGGAAAAGGGAAACTGAATTTGTTAGAAGGGACCAAATTCCAAGTTCCAATGTGCTCGGAAGCAGTGGGCTTTCAATCTACTATTTATGGAAGCTGACGTCTTGTCCCCTTCTTTTCTGCCTCGGCTTCTGTTAAAGTAGTAATGGCGAAGCATCTTTCAGTTTGTTTTTGTTTGTTTTGTGGGCATATTGGATTCTTCAAAGACTTGGGATTGCGGATTCATTAAAGCAAAAGAGGAGGAGAAGGTATCTAAATTCAATGGAGGAGTTGCAAGTGGATCCAATCAAGTTAAATGGGTTTGTATTCTTCCATATGAAGATATGTCAGAAGGGCTGACCAAACAGTCTGTTAAACCCAAGAATGATTAGAGGAAAAAATGTGCGGTGGATCTCAAAATGGTATGGAGCTTGTCTTCATATGGGCTTCTCTCCATAAAACAAATTAAAAGAGCTCGGATTCAGACTTACTTGCAGAAAAAGGAAGGGGAAGATCCTACTTTATGAGCTCAGTTTGATCTTCCAGTTCCTTATTCGTGGAGAAGACTGTTCAATAATTTTTGGGTTCTAACTTGTTCTTATCCGTTTTAATAGTTTAAGATAAAATGTAGGAGATCAAATTCACAAGCTATTCAAAATGAGAGAACGAATTTAGAATGATAAATATATATATATATATATATATACACACACACACACATATGTATATATACATATGTATATATACATATGTATATATATGTACACATATATATATGTATATGTATATATACATATGTATATGTATGTATATATATGTATATGTATATATATGTATGTATATATATGTATATGTATATATATGTATATATATATATACATATATACATATACATATATGTATATATATACATATATACATATACATATATGTATATATATACATATACATATATGTATATACATATAGATATATGTATATATACATATACATATATACATATATCTATATGTATATATGTATATGTATACATATATACATATATATATATGTATACATATACATATATACATATAGATATATGTATATATGTATATGTATATATACATATATCTATATGTATATACATATATGTATATGTATATATGTATATATATGTATATATATGTATATGTATATCTAATATATATATATATATATATATATATGTATATGTATATATATATATATGTATATGTATATGTATATGTATATATATGTATATGTATATGTATATATATATATATATATATGTATATGTATATGTATATATATATATATATATATATATATATATATATATATATATATATATATATATATATATATATATGTATATGTACATATGTACACATATGTATGTACATAAATATATACATGTACATATATATATGGGATGAGAATCAAGAACTGAAAAGTATTTATTCTGTCAAAGTTAATAGAAACATAATTTGACATTATTTCTTATGAGAGCATGAGTTCAGAAACTTTTTTGGGTGAGAATTAAGAGGTGCATTAGTTTTTTCAATTTCAATGGGTTAAATTAGAATTGGAATATAATTTTTGAATTTCTATTTTGGTTTCAAATGAGAATTTGTTAATTCCATGTTAAGAGATGGAATATGAATTGCCAAATGGAAGAGGAATTGGAATTACATCAAATTTGAATTTTCATTTTCCGTGCTCAACAAAACCCAATTCCAATTAACAACTGCAACATTTAACAAACTCTGGATATAAAATAAATGCAGCATTTGTTAACTCTTATTGGTTTGGATGATGTTTTAAGTAGGACTCAATATTTGAGCAATGGAAATAGAGTGTTTTCGTAATGACCAAAGTTGATTTATTTGGACATCATCCCTTATATTAGTTTAGATGATGTTTAAGTAAGTATTTTCATGATCAAAAGAGTGATGATTTAGACTCTAGCATCATCCCTTATGAAACATGGGTCAATGAGTTTGACTCAAAAATCACACAGTTAAATCCTGATAGCAATATCACAATCATCCCTTATATTGGTTTAGACGATGTTTAAGTAGAACACAATATTTGAGTGGAGGAAATAGAGTGCTGTCATAATGATTAAAATAGTGATGATTTGGACTTAGACATCATCCCTTATATTGGTTTTGATGATTTTTAAATAGAACATGATATTTGATTGGTGGAAATAAAGTGTTGTCACAATGGCCAAATTAGTGACCACTTGAATTGAATGATCAAGACTACTCTTACATTTACTTATATCAAATATTAATAACATTTAATCTTTACGTGTTTTTTTTTGTTAATTACTCAAATTTTCACCTTTTAGCCCACTTTTCATTCAAAAGGATATCCAAGCATATGACACATAATATAAGCCATCCTTAATTTACAATTTTCACAAATGTAAAACAAACTTGCTATAAACTAATATCTTTTTATAAATATAAAAAACATCTATTTTAAAAAAATATATTTTTAATACCGTGGGATTAAGTCACTAATTGTGTAATTGTTTATTTAAAATGTGATTGTAAATTCTTGTATATGGTTTAATTAAGACAAAGATATAATTATAATTACAAGAATTAGTATAAAGAACCAAGATACTATAACAATTAAAATATAGAAAAAATATATAGAAATAAATATCATATATAACATAAACACTATTATTTAGAAATCATATATAATAAAAAGATAATGACTATCATACACTTACACACATAGTATGTATATGTATATGTATATACATACATACATACATATGTATATGCATATGTATATGTATATACATACATAGATACATACATATGTATATGTATATGCACGTGCACACACACACACACACACACACACACACACACACACACACACACACACACACACACACACAAACATACATACATTTATCTTAAATATTATAAAATAAATCATTCTAAAGGTATACTGATTAAATTAGTTGGATAAGATAAATAGGTGTCTTGAGGTTGACATCTTTTAAGTTCTTATGCGCACACACACAAACATACATATGTTTTGTTGATCTCAGATTGGTTTTGACAAGTGAGTGTCAACACACTTAAGTCATTTACTCAGTTCATGCCAAACTAGTAATACATGCTGAGCACAACATATAAATATTAGATCATGCCGAGTTGCAATGAGTGCCGAGTCACTTAGGTGCCGAGCAGATAGACCATGCCAAGTGATTTCGGAGTTGAGTAAACACTGGATGCCAAGTAATTCAGGTGCCAAGTCAGAGCAAAAATATAGTGCATGCCGAGCATTAGTGACTTCACATGCCGAGTGACAAAATTTTGACATATTTGTTTGTAATGGCAAAAACAACTATGTAAACCATTAGTGAGTTCACATGCCGAGTGACAAAATTTTGACATATTTGTTTGTAATGGCAAAAACAACTATGTAAACCATTTTTGAGCTAACTTAAGGATAGATTACGATCTTTTGGAGGCAAGGACCAATCTATATTTGCATTCCCTATGTAATTGCATGCAACCAATCAAAAAATGGGAAGGTTTAAGTGGAAATATGGATGAATCTCATTCGTAGATTCATACCTAACCCTAAGCCACCTAAGTCTTCTTAAGGAGGACAAAGCCCTAAGCTCTTAACAATGGGTGAGTGATCAAATTGGAGGAGTGAACAAGATAGTTTTGCATGCAGAGCATTCAAGGTGACTTAGAAGTAAGAGTGAATTGTATAATTAGTTAGAGAAGAATAAAGGATAGAGCAAAGGATACAACATTGAGACATTTGATCATGATGGATCAATTAGACATTGTGTAGAGGTGATCTATCATCAAGTAAGCAAGTACCAATCCAAGGTCTATGCTAAGATATTTTAGTAGGTGATTTCAATTAACTCTCTTAACAGAGTAGTCCTAAAAAACTATATGAAATCCTTTAACAGGGTGCTTGCTTAGTTGTAAGTTGAAGTCCTCTAGCTAGGCACACTTCTAACAAGGTGTTGAAATCCTCTAACAAGGTGAGACCTAACAGTCTTTATAAGCCTTTAATAGGGTAGAACTTTCATAGGGTAGACTATGATTCATGGTCAAATCATTAGATACACTTTATTACTATAGTAGTGAAGATTTGTGGGTGTCATCCCCACCCTAGTTTTACCTTCTCACTTGGAGGGTTTTTGGGTAATCATATTTGGTGTTATGTGTGTGATTGATTAAATGTTTACATGATTTAGATGCATATGCTTTACATGTTATTTTAGTTTATATACTAGATGAATATGATGAATGAATGGTGAAATTTTTATGGGTCCAAGTTTAAACTACTAATTCCCCCCCTAGAAGTTTACTCTTTTCACTTGTAATTCCAACAATTGGTATTAGAGCCTTGTTCTCTAAAAGGTAAGCTTTGTAGCTTTGAGAAAAGATCTTCAAATGGAAGTATACAAGTTGGGAAAGACTATTTAGATCTAGGAGATTGACATACATCTCATACTACATCAATTGAATGAGGCAAGAGAGGAACTAAAGAAATCCTTGAAGAGAAGGAAAGAGATTGCTATTATGGAGAATGACACACTATATAAAGAGATAGAAACTACTAAGCTATTTGTAGATGGTGAATCCAATGAATTTGATGCAATAGTTGTAGATCTAATGGAAAAGAATAGAATCCAAGTTGAGAAAATTAAAAATCTCAAGTTAGAGAAGGAATCACAATCTATACTACTATATGAGGTGACTGAGTAGAAAAAGAAAGACATGGAAGACAAAGCCATGATTGAAGAAGATAAAAGAGTTTTGGCTAATAGACTAAAAGAGAAGTCAATAGAGCTAACCAAGATTTCCAACATGTAATTAGATACTTTAAGTCAAATGATGAATGTGAACTATGAATTGAGTGTCAAGGACATTGAGATAACTACATTGAAGTTGCAGAACGAACAATTGTAGAGTGACTTGAAAAGAGAAAAGGAATTTGTTGAAAGTCTCAACAAGCCAAATGAAGCCATCAAATACTTTGAGCAATTACTAATATTTTTTAGATCCAACAATGATATATCAGGATTGGGCTACACAAGCACTGAAGGAGGAGAATCATCCAAAGTTGCAAAAGAAAGAACATCAAAGGTAAGAACTCTAAACCTACTTGTCATAATTGTGGTAAGAAAGGACATACTGCTAATGTGTGTAGGAGAAAGCTAGAATAAAAATTAGAATGTCAAGCCTAAGAACATGACCCATTGTCATAAGTGCAACAAGCAAGGCCATCAGGCACATGAACACAGAACTAGGACCATGCATAAACAAAGATTTGAAGGATATTGCTACAGCTATAAGAATTATGGACATAAAGCTTTTGAATGTAGATCCAAATCCATGTGGTCATCAAACAAGCCAAAAAATGTAAGAATCAATGGAAACTTTTATAATTGGGATTATAATACAAGATATAGCTATCACTATTGTCAAGAATATGGATATGTCCTTGAGAATTGCATTGGGACACACTTTAGTGGTAATTACAAAAGGCGGCTGAGTTAAACCACATGTTTTAGCTATTTGAAGACTAGTCACATCAATAAACATTGTCCAACAAGGTCAAAGTCACCAAGTTGTGGATTTGATAAAGGCAAAGGCAAGGCAGATGTTGAACACATAAGAGATGAGATGAACAAGACATGGAAAAAGAAGGATGATTGCAACACATCAAATAGAAAAGGGATCACTTCACCCAATGGGTCAGGTGATCACACCTCATCAAACTAGAAAATCAAGAGGTATGTGAGATTGATATTCAAGTGCTATATCATACATTAGTTACACAAGAGATAGTCTTGAAAAAACTACATTAGCATGAACAAAGATGCAAGATGTTGTTGAAAATTCAAGTTAAATCTTCAAGTTTTTCATATTGTTGCTGACTATGAAATGTTTCTCGTGTGTACCAAGTGGAATGTTAGTTAATGCCGAGCTGCCAGACTATCTAGTTGATGCCAAGCTCATAGTAGCTACTGAGTGGTGGAAATATCAATGCATGTCGAGTGATTCTAAATTGGTTGATGCCGAGCTTACAGTTGTGTAAGCACTCAACATTAAATGCAAGGTTTTCGAAGGGTATATGACCAATTTTTGGTCATTATTCATCATTTTGAATTTGAGTAAGAACAAGTAGAGTAGAAGGCAATTTAGAAACCTATTTAAAGAATTTATAGAGATTTTAGCAATGATCTTACACCCATTTATCAGATTTCACAAGGTATATCACAAGCTGAGCTATGTGGTTTACTTTTGCATAAACCCTAGTTTGACAAAATGGCATCTAGTTTGAAAAATGTTGAAGGGAAGGAGGTTTTGAATGTTCAACTTGTTAGTAATGAAGTTAAGCAACCCATATTTAAAGCCATTCCTAACATTTCCTATAAACAAGATCCTTTTGGTGCATTGTCAATGATCCTGCCAAATGTAATTATGGTGCAAGATGTGAGGAAGTGCTACAATTTCAATATAGGAAGTATAGGAGACATAGATATAAGAGATGCATATAACATATTGTGTGAGAATGGTGTTTTGAAAGAGGAATACAAAATCGTTGAGAAAAATGGTTTGACATGAGCCCCAAATTTTTTGCATGTGTTTAAAACTGAGTGGATAAGAATTGTACTAAGCTGAATTCATGATGGTTCTTTATGTTTGGAAGGAGGACCAATCAAAATAACCAAGAGAATAATCCATAGGGTTACTGGTTACCCAACCCTAGATTGGCCAAAGATAGTCAGAAGTGATTCTAAGGAAGTAATTGAGAAGAACATTGGAGTAGTTTGGAATAAGAGAGGTATGACTATAGACACCATCACTAATCCACTACTAAACATCGGTGTAAGGGTAATCTCACACAAATTTTATCAATCTAGTAGATTGAATAGTGTACCCTGCATAGCTGTGGATGTTGGCTACAAGATTGTAAAGAAGGATCATACATATCATCTGGTAGAGCTGCAATTACAACAACTTATGGAGAACCTTGGGACTATCAGGAAAACCAAAAGTGCACAATGCAAGTTTGGTTCAATACTAGTTTGTATATTCTTTTATGTACATAATACATTCCTCTCTTTTGGTATTGTATGGTGGAAAACAAATAGATCAATTGCAGTGTAGATCAATGAGTTCATTGAGCAGATGGGAGAAAACTTTGAAACCTTGATGACAAGTTACTTTGAGGATTTTAAGAAATCAATGAAGGAAAGAATAAGGATACTAGTTTGTTTGGTTAAACAACACTATAATGCCATGTTTTCTTGTTGATGCTGATTACACTTTCATGCAAGCTGCCACACCAAGGGTAAGATGGTTAAGACCACTTGGGTATGAAATTAATGTTGAAGAAGCCTCAGCAGCCATCACTGCACTACTAGCAGAGGAAATAGATAAAAGTGCAAAGATATTTGGCAACTATGAGATGGTAAAATCAAATATTACCATGGAGTTGAAAATTGCATCAACCATTAAGAAGAAAGATAAGATAGTGAAGAAACTAAAAGCCAAATTTGGAGAAGGTGCAAAAGAAGAAGAAGAGGAAGAAGAGGATGAAGAGGAAGAAGAAACAAAAACTCAAGCACCTCTTGCATTGACCCAAGGCATGGGAGAAGACAAGGAAGAGGAGGAAACTAAAGGTGCTAAGGGAGAAAAAGCCAACGAAGCATCTACTCCTGTCGAGCCAAAGAAGAGAAAGGAAAAGGCACAACCAGTGGCAAGGACAAATAAGATTGTCAAACCTAGCCCAACCAAGCCCACTATTCCTACCACTAGAGCCAACACATGTGCAACTACTCAAAAGGCCAAAGAAAAGACCAAGCAAATAGAGCAAGGTGGCCAAGAGTAGAAAAGATAGTGAAGAAAATATGTGGCGTAGCTAGATTTTGATGAAGAAAGGACAAAATCAGATAGAAATAACCAATTTAAAGTGGTAAGTCACAATCCTCCATCTGATCTTGAAAATGTATGTGAAAATATCAAAAGCAATGCATATTTATTTGGTTTGAAACATATTGATTTTGATAAATTGGGAAAAGAAGAGAAAAACCAAGTGGAAGAGGCATTATATGCCATGATGTCCAAGTTTAAGAACACTCCACTAGAATTTTCCAACTCTTTTGTTTGAATTTGGAAAAATAGATCAGGGAAACAACATTAGCTCAAGTGATGCCAAAATTGACAAAGGTACAAATTACTAAGGTTATCAAGAGATATGTAGTTGGGTTCACACCTAAATACAAAGCCTTCAGTATTTCAAAATAACATTGAAGATGTGGTCAAGAAATCAACCCAAATATGGAAACTTATATATGGGTTGACCACTGTGAAACAAGAAGAAGCTGGCCCTTTGGAGGGTAAACAAGATGATGATAAGGATGATGAAAAAAATGATGACAAGAAAGATGATAAGGAAGATAATATAGTTGGGGAGGAAATAGAAAAGCAAGATGATGACAAGGCAACAACTTAGTAGTACCAAGATGAACAGAGTGTGTAGGACACACAAATGCCTAATGTTAGTCCTCCTCATGATGCAAGTGTAACAACTGAAAAAATAACTGTTAAGGATGTTTTTGATGCTTTAGCATAGAATATTAATCCACTTATTGCAGAAGAATTGAAGAATATTCTAGACTAATCTACACTCCAAGCTAAACTTTGTGAAAATATAGTTTTGGTTAGTGTAGAAGAATTGCAAAAGGCAGTAACTAAGGTCACAAGGGAAAAGGTGAATCCACAAGAACCACCTTCTATCACCCCTTTAGTTACTAATGTACAACCTTTGATTCAAACAACAATAGATACCTTCACTAAGGTTGATACAAGTGTTAAAATTGATACTATTGAGAAGAAGGTAGAAGAAAAAGATACAACTATAGGTCAACAATCAGAAATAGGACAAATAGATTCATCTATACCTAAATCATAGGAACAAGGTGCTATTCAAGTCATAGAAATAGACTAGGGCAAGCCTAAAGAGCATAAGTTAACACCTAAGGTGAAGGAACATGAAGCCATTCAAGCACTGGTAGCCTTACCAGCGTCTAGAACTCCTTCTACATAACCTCTTTAGAAGTTGGGCACAAAATCCATTCCATTGCAGATTTGAGTGCCAAGCCCTAGCTTATCTAACGTAGAAATGGTAATGCTCTATGGAGACATAAGCCTTGATGAAGAAATTGTGATTACAAAATTTGAATCTAACATTGTGACATTGGAGCAAATAGACATTTTACAACAAGCCTTAGAGAGGAAAAATCATCAAGAAATGCCTAGGAGAGAACATAGGCATAAGCAAGCACTCCAAGATATAAAGGACGTCTTTTTAGATGCATTCAACCTGCCAACTCCTAAAGAGACCAAGCCACTAATAGAATAACTGACAGATATAGTGGAAGGTCACAAATGAAGACCTTGATGCAAAACTTTTAGAATGGTCTAAGAAGAAGTTTCAAGGAAAGGTAAATGAGAAAATATCCAGTGAGATAGCACTACAACAATTTGCATTGGCAACAAAGGTTGAGGATGTGAAGAAGGTACTTGAGAATATATTCTCACTATACATGTAAAACTATGCAATCCTACACTCTCCACCCAAGAGACCCAAAGTCACATTCTAAGTTTGGAAAGAAAAATATCTACATCAAGTGCAAGCCTACCTTCAAATCCAGCTCAACGTGAGAAGCATTTCAGAACATTGCTTCAAACATAGAGTTAGTTAGCTATCTTAACAATAGATGAGGCTAACATTAGAGCCAAACTAACAAGTATTCAGGCTACCCTTGCTCGTCATATGGAGATAATGCACAAGGAGCTAGGCTATGCTAATAATTTATTGAAGAAAGACCCCAATCTTTCTACTCTAGATGGTCTAGTGCACCTTGTTGCTGAGCTTGCAATCCAAATCAAGTCATTAGATGCTGCATGTGATAACTGGGATGTAGCTCTAAGGATAATAATGGAAGTCCACAAATCATTTTTTTGCAAGCACACCATAGGTGTAAAACCCATTTGACATATGTGTCCAAAAGGGGGAGAAATATAACATGGGGAGATATAATACATGGGGAGAATATAAGAAAGGAAAATATATAATATGAGAAACATGATATGGGGGAGCATGAACAAAAGGGAGAGAAACAACAAAGGGGGAGCATAGTAGAAAAGTTATATCATTAGGGATAATATACATATTTTGAGAGGGAGCAACAAATAGATACAGATATCAGCTAAGACAGAGCATATCAAATAAAATAGTATTAGATATAGTGCATTAAAGTCAAAGGGAGCATAGATTTTGGATACAAAATAGACATATTAACTCAAGGGGAGTTATCAATTTTGAGGTATACAAGTCAGTGCAAAATTTTTGGATTTCAAAATTTTGTATATAAGATGAGTCATGGATATGTTATGGTTGAGAAGATTAAGGTTGATTATGTATATTTAAGTGTTTTTTACACTCATGTCAAAGGGGAAGATTGTTGATCTTAGATTGGTTTTGACAATTGAGTGTCAACATAGTTAAGACATTTACTTAGTTCATTTCAAACTAGTAATGCATGCTGAGTTGCAATGAGTGTCAAGTCACTTATGTGCCGAGTCACTGAGGTGCCAAGCAGATAGACTATGCAAAGTGATCAGGAGTCGAGTAAATAGTGGATGCCAAGTAATGCAGGTGTTGAGTTAGAGTAGAAATACAATGCATGTTGAGCATCAGTGACTTCATATGTTGAGTGACATAGTTTTGACATATTTTTTTATAATGGCACAAACAACTATGTAAACTATTTTTGAGCTAACTTAAGGATAGATTATAATCCTTTGGAGATAAGGATGAATCTATATTTGAATTCCCTGTGTAATTTTATATAGCCAATCAAAAAATGGGAAGGTTTAAGTGGAAATATGGATGAATCTCAGTTGTAGATTCATACCTAACCCTAAGCCACCTAAGTCTTCTTAAGGAGGATGAAGCCCTAAACTCCTAACAATGGGTGAGTGATCAAATTAGTGGAGTGAACAAGATAGTTTTGCATGTAGAGCAGTCAAGGTGACTTAGAAGTAAGAGTGAATTGTAGAATTAGTTAGAGAAGAACAGATGATAGAGAAAAGGATACAACATTAAGATATCTAATTATGAAGGGTCAATCAGACATTGTGTAGAGGTGATCTATCATCAGGAAAACAAGTGCCAATCGTAGGATCTATGCTTAGACATTTTAACAAGTGATTTCAATTAAATCTCTTAATAGAGTAGTCTTAACAAACTGTATGAAATCCTTTAATAGGGTGCTTACTTAGTTATAAGTTGAAGTCCCCTAACTAGGAACACTTCTAAAAGGGTGTTGAAATCCTCTAAGAAGGTGAGACCTAACAGTCTTTGTAAGCCTTTAACAGGGAAAACCTTTCACAAGGTAGACCATGAATCATGGTCAAATAATTGTAACCTTCATTGGATACACTTTATTACTATAGTAGTGAAGATTTGTGGGTGTCATCCCCACCCCACTTTTACCTTCTCAGTTGGAGGGTTTCTGGATAATCATATCTGTTGTTATGTGTGTGATTGCTTACATGGTTACATTGATTTAGATGCATATGCTTTACATGTTATTTCAATTTACATATTGGATGCATATGATGAATGAATGGTGAAATTTTTATGGGTCCAAGTTTAAATTAATAATTCACCCCCCCACCCTCCTCAAAAGTTTACTCTTTTCACTCGTAATTCCAACAATGTTCATCTTAAATATTACAAAATATATAATTCTAAAGGTATACTGATTAAATTTGTTGGATAAGACAAATAGGTGTCTTGAGGTTGACATTTATCAAGTTCTTTTATTAATAGATATTTTTCAAGATATATATGCTAACAAAATATACATATATGTACCTATATATAACTCTAATATCCATATCAACTCTATTTTATTTTGTAGATTAGAAAAGACATAAATAGTATATTATATTTCTCTATAATTTATTTTCATTGAAAAGTTGATTTTTTTAAAAAAATATTGTTATAATTATTAAAATGGAGGTCATCCTAGATCAAGTGAAGGATGAAGTTATAAACAAAGAAGTGGAAATTAGAAAAGTTCAATGTGATCTTCAGAAGGAGTTTTTGATAAAACTTTGTCAAAGAACAATCCACTTCAAGGGAACTAAAGAACATCAAAAGTAGTTTCAAAATTTGGTCTAGAGAAGTGGAAAAGAAAATTATTTCTATTCATGATCCAATTACTTAGGTAGGGAGATTATATATTTGACATATTTGGAAAGGATACCAAGAGGCTAAAAGTGATAGAGGAGGTTCAATGTAATTATCCCTTGAATAAGAATAAATCAATCATATGAGGATTATTTAGTCTTTAAATTGTTCTCATATAATATATAGAAAAAATTATATAAACAAGGAATTAATCCAAGAAATGGGTAGGATAATTAGGGAAGCAATGTTGTACAAATATATTGATGAAAACAAAATTGTACATTTCATGATCTAATCAAAAGAGTATAAGTTGAATCATTCTCTCAAATTAAAAGAAAATTATATTTTTGATTTTGCTAAGGAAACCCAAAAAAGGAAAAACTTAATTTAGAAGTAACATCAAAGAAGGGGAGACAACAAAAAAGGAATATAGTTTCAAGGAGTTGGCGAACTAAGATGCTAATGGTAGCTAAACTACTATGTGTCTTAGTAGATTATAAATAAAAATAATATCTTCAAAAACTATAGTGCCAAAGATCATTAGGAAATGATAATGTTTAAAAAATCTTTCTTTTCTCCATTAGGAAGTGAACATGTTTAAAAACTATTTTCCTATAGTGAAATACAATGTCTCTAATAATGTATTTTTTTGTGGGGTTATCTCTTAAGGTTCTTTTGGAGGTTTAGTGAATCTTCCAAACCCTTGAATGTCTAATGATAAGGCTTAAATAAATATTTAATTTCCTATTTTTTAATTCACTTTTTTGCTTGAGTTATATCTTGGGATTTCTTGCACTATTATACATCTATTACAATCCCCACCTCACCAATTTCTTGATCCTTTTCCTTCTAAAATCCTCAAGACCTATCTTACCTTGGAGTTGATTCCCTTATTTTCCAATTCTGCTTACCCAACTTTGTCTCAATAGTTGGGATTTCTAACTTTTCCACATCTAAATTATCCTTCTTTTTAATTTCTTTCAATATCTACTTGATTCTATGACTTGTCACATTCAAAATTCCTTCTAACAAGGAATGATTTTCATTCGTTCCCCACAATCCACTCCCTTATATCCCATTATATTTCAAAAAATTATTTCCATGTACTTGAAACCAATCCAAAGTAAGTGATATCCTTAATTATATCATGGATAAATATTTTTAAGTTTTCCTAGCACTAGATATTGTTGAGCTTCGACCTCTACCATATTTTAGGCCCCAAAATATTTCTTATTGACATACCTAAATTTTATTTTGTGTCTCTAAACCTTGAACTCGATGATGCCACTCCTATAGTAACATGTAGGATTTTGAAATTTTGTTTCACTTTTTGGTATTAGGTATGTTGTAACCCTATTCTACAATTAATATTAGTATTAGATTTGACAAAAATCCTAATACCTAGATTTATACTCAATAATTTTTTGACCTATAGATATTTTTTTTGTTTACCTTTACTTCCCTTTGCAAATTGATGTCCCAATTTCTTTATTCTTACTCCTTTGTGCATTGGATATCATCACCAACTCCAAAATCCTACTAACCCCTCTAACATTTGGTGTCTATATAGCATAATCCCCACTTCTGCCAAAGATAATTATCTTCAAATCACAATCCTTGTTCCACATCATGCTTCTTTAAATATCCTTTAGGTGCTCTCTCTAGCATAATCTCTCTTGAACAATTTGTTAGCAACTATCCTAATATCTCATTCCTTATTGTATTATTATACCACTTTCTCAAATCCATGTACCTTTACGTTCCCTTGAATCCTATCTTTTTGGCATTCTGTTATTGAAATACTTGGTATTACATCCATTTGGTATGTAAATAGTTAAATCCTTTATGCTTCTTGCAAGCACAAATTCAAATACCTTCAATAGATCCTACAAATGCACCATTTGGCATGAAAATAATGCACAAACCCTTACTCTTGTTTCTTTTATATTCTTTAGACATGCATTTCCTTCAACCTCTTCACTCAAGTATCTATTTCCCCCAACCCTACCATTAAAATAAAGGTTCTTGACTAATATCATGACCAACCAAGATACCAAAAATACTATTCAATTTGAATAATAAAGTGGAAGGAAAATTTTAAGAATATTTGATGAGTGGTGATCCCCTTAATACCAGAATCACACAATAGAAATAGAGAAATAACTACAATTTGTAAGAATAAGAAATCAACCTCTTATTATCTCCAAAAGTAAAAAATGTTACATTTTAGAAATATAACATGCAAAGCTACATGCATGTTTTCCATACAATAATTTATAAGAAAAAGCTACAAAAAACCACTCAAAACTACCCTAAACAATCCTACTCTCCTTCCTTATATAGGCAATTTTCCACCACATGAGAGGCTTATAGAAATTTATACCTAACCCTTGAGGCTAACCAATCCTGAAATTACTTTATTTTTCATAGTCATTACATAGAGTCGGCTCAAAACTATTTCAAGTTATAATTTTAGCAGCCCAAGTTTGGGAGGTCATAACTTTTTAACTGTAGGTATGATTGGCTATTATAACCACTTTTTAGGAACAACTCCTTATGTACAATGCATGATCACACAAACATTTGTTAGTTGGGGTTTGAACTCATTTCAGAGCATCTAAGGCCTTTAAAATTAAGTTCAAATATTTTATACAAAAAATTGATATCATAAATCCTTAATGACTTCACCAATACATATGACATGGCAATGGAACTCAACTGACAAGTAGATATATCTTAGATGAACCTCCACATGTGAAATTAGAAAATTATGAGCTCATATGACCAACTTAATAAAAATACTAAATTTACACAAATAGCAACCCCACATTGAAATGATCCTTATTGAAAAGATAGGAATAAAAACATTTTTGGGTGATGTAAGATTTCCCTTATACCCAAGATGCTCCTGCATGAGACACCTAGGATAATTTGAGAAGTGAGTCTATTAGGTCTTAGGTGTTTAGAGGAAAACCAAGTTAGCTAACCTCCTCCCCTATCATCCATGATTAATCTTCTATAGGTCATCCTTTCCATTTGACTAGATATTCTTCATATTTCCTATTCCTTATGCTTTTCCCAACACATTTGTCCACTATATCCTCAATTTATTTTGTAGCTAAAGTAGTGGTCAAAATACTTCACAAAAATTTTGTGACCTCATCTTCAACACGTCCATAATACACTGTCAAATCTTGAATGTTAAATATTGGTGAAATATTGATGTAGTACAAGATAGGAGAATCCCTAAAGGATATATCCTAGACCCCAAAAGTTAACCACACAACATTAGAATAACAATAACTTAGAGATTTAAATCAAAACAATGCCAATTCTCATAATAGAATCATAACATTCACATCCAACATGCCCAACTATAAGGCCTTCTAGGTTATGGCCAAATAGAAATCAATAACAACAATAGTATTGCAAGACCTTGCAAGATCCAACTCCTAGCTATCCCAGACCCACAATCTAGTAGAAACCCTTAGAAGAACCTAAACTTTTCTTTTCCAAGCCACCAAGAAACCTTCTTATTTCCTAAGTCCACATTGAACTACTAGCTTTACTAAGATTCGCTCCTCTCAGCTACTCCACGCTGAACTAAACCCACATTGATGTCTCAAGACAAGGAAAGACCCTCTACTTATACGAAACCATGCCATAGGTCAGCCTAACAAGTTACATTAAATAAAAATATCACATTAAATAAACCCTCAAGCCACAAGTCATCTTGGAAACACATAATAAATACATCGAACAACTAAATATTTAGGAAAAACCCCGAGTTTACAATGCATAACTAAATCATAAGAGAAAATAAGAACACACATTCTTAGGTATAGGTCCACATGCCATTGAAAAATCCAAATCCAAGATTACATGAGCCAACTCACACAGATTGAAGCTCACAGAAACAATCTCCAAGGTCTAAAAGTAAATTAGGAACACATTAATAGCAGCCACCAAAGTAGCTGTAACTCCAACATGATAACTCCAATCTTTATGAACACATAGGAAAAGGTTTCCCAATATTCCTTGAACACATCCACAACTGCACAAACCTTAAGTCTACAAATCTGAGCGTGATGCCCTTGCATACATGATTGTTGACTACCTTAGGATGTTCTTGCATTAGACACCCTAGTGTGAAGAAAATATGTTCTTAATATATGGAAGAGCATCTTTTAGGGTTCAAAACATAAACCCCAAATTGGTTCTTCAAATACATGTCCTCTACCACATCAACTTGCATACTCTTTCCCTTTTCCACTTTTACAACTCCTTTCCTATAACTGTCAGCTTCATATTTTTTTTTGGTATGCAATAAGTCTATTTTCCATGCTGATCTCTAACCCTTCAAGAATCCTTTAATTCAACTTAGTTACCAAAAATCAAGTTCCTCTTGCAAAGCTCTGCATTCTATAGAGGAATCAGGGAATGCTTATTGCCACCCTTCTCAATAGTAAACACATTCTTGACACAATCATGAGCTACCCTGCATTCACCAAGTAATATATGACAAGAACTCATGTCCACAATATCACATAACATTTGATCAACATGCTGTCTAATATGAAAATCAACAAGACATTGTTCCCTCACCTCTAAAGCATGCTCATCTTGTAACCAACCAATTTGACAAGGACAAGGATGTCTCACTCTCTTCAAACCAAGTTTATGAACCATCTCTATATCTTCCACAAATTTCTCTTCATGGAGGCATTTTTGGGCTTATTATTGAAACCCTAAACCATGATCTTGATGTAAACTACCTCTAAATAGATAATATATTTATACACTTAAGAAATCCTGCTTTGATACCACTTGATGAAGGGAAACCCCTTAATACTAGAATCACAAAAAAGAAAGAAAGAGTAACAACAATAATTTGCAAGAAAAGATGGGTTTTTTATTATCTCCAAAAGTATGGAATTATAGATTTTAGAAATACATCATGCGAAGCCACATGGGCATTTTCCTTACAATATTCTATAAGATAGAGCTACAAAAAACCACCTAGAACTACCCTAAACAAACCTATGGTCCTTTCCTATACAAGCAATTTTCTACCACTCAGGAAGGTTCTAGAAATTTAGCCCTCACTCTTGAGGCTAACCAACCCTAAAGTTATTTTATTTTTCATATTTATTGCATGGATTTAACTCAAAACAATTTCAAATTATAATTCTTAGTAGATTAGCTTCCAAAGCCCATAATTTTTTAACCGTAGCTCTGATTGGCTATTATAACCACTTTTTGGAAATGATAGCTTCTGAGCTACAATACTTAACAACACAAGCATTCATTAGTAGGGTTTTGGCCTCATGTTGAAGCCTCTAAGGACTTCAACATTGAGCTCAAAGATTTAACCAAAATTTCAGACAAAAAATCCTCAATAATTTCATCAATATATATGATATTGCAATGAAACTCAACTGACAGGTTGATATATCTAAGAAAAACCTCCACATGTGAAGTCAAAGAATTCTATGTTTGTATGACCAACTTACTAAAAATAGTAAGTTTCCACATATAACAACTTTGTACTAAAACAACCGTTACACCCAAGATGCTCCTGCATCAACATTTTAGTTTGGATATGTATATGCTAGGTATTCAACCTCTTTATTTGGTTGATATGTTCATTTGTTTTAAATATTTTGGTGTATTGATCATAAATTCCAACCTTGGTATTGGATCTAAAGATAAAAACATTATTGGGTCTTAAAAGTCAATGGATGAAATGTAGTTGATATCTTAAAGCTTCAAAGATGAAAGCCATTTGACTTGCTAAAGGCAATTTCGTATATCTAGGTTGCATTTTCACTTCAATGTTGGAGTATTTCAACATTATGAATATTTTAACAATATATATGTAATTGTGGTGATATTTTAATAAAAAAAATACTTCAAAAAGTCTTCAAGTGTAATCATTTAAAATAAGTATGCATTTTAACAAAATGTTTGACTTAAATACTCCACTCTAGCTCATTTGGTGTGTACAAATTTATTATTTTGGAGATGAACACTTAATATATATATTTTCTATAAGTATTTTATTATATATTTATTTGCTACTTTTTAAATATTTACCTCAAGACCATGAAAAAAGAATAAACACCTTCTTGTTTTGATCACTAACAAAGAAGATAATATAATCATATATTATCTAATGTTTATGCTATTGTATCATCTTAAATTGGAAGCAACTCAATTTAATGATAGTTTATCACACCCATTTAATGCAATCCCATAATTTATTTGCATCTCTCCTCCTTTCCTTCCCTTTCTTCTTCTTTCTCCTAGGTGGAATTAGAGTAAAACCTAATAGATCCCCTTTAAAGCTCCTATTTTTATAGTGCAAATATTGAGGTAGGATCTGACAACCTAGGTCATCCCTTTCCTTTAGCCAATTACTTGGAATCTATTTTTTTTCACTTGAACAACTATATCTCAAAAATTGCACCTAATGTTTTGGATCCTTGACTTACTTTGGGACCCAAGGGAATCCCAAGGCTTTTAGGCACTAATTGGCAGGGAGATAGCACATCCCTTTCAAATCAAGGATGTAGTGCATGCCTGCTGGGCCAATTAGGAATGTAGTGCACCCCCATTTGGACCTTATTTTGGGCTTGATTTTTAGGTTTAGTGTTTGAGTTTATCTAGGGTGTTAACTTATAAGTAAGTCATCCCATGGGAGAAATTTAATTCCAAACCCTTTATAAAACCCATCCATCTACTCCATTTCGCATATCTCATCTCATACCAAGCATTGATCATGTGCTCAAGCTCTCAAGTTTTCAAGAATTCTTCAAGAATTCAAGGCATTCAAGCAATCTCTTCATTGAAGATAAAGGATTCAAGCATTCAAACTATTGAAGGAGTTTATGCTATATATAACATTTTCAATATTCAAGATCTCTCTTCATACATTCAAAATCCTTTTTTGCATCTTCTACATTCATCCTCTCAAGATCTACATCCATCCTTTCATTTATTGCTGTGGCAGATTTCAAGTGCATTCATTCATGAAGGTTTTGGTTTTACTTTGATTTCCTTTCCTAGATTTTCTAAAGTTGAGTCAAGGCTATTGCATCTACATACTTGATTACATTCTAAATTTAAGAGCATGTTCATATATTTACATTGCTTCATGTTAGATCTATTTCTACTACTTTCTATAATTATTTACTTTCTACCCTTCTTGTCATTCTATGAAACTAAGAATTTAGAATGAGGTTCAGATATAATTGATTAGGTATGCACTACACCCATTCTTAAGGAGAAAGTCACCCCTTGAGTTTGTACAAAAAATTCAGCCCTGTTGGAGATCAACTGATATCCCATTTGTAGGTTAGTATCTTGTGAGGTATATCATCTTCCCATTTTTCATATTCTTGTTCTTATATTTTAGTACTACATTGCATATATCTACTTTGTTAAACCCTCTTAAGGTGGAGGTGAGACGGAAGTAAATCTAGGTAATCACTCTCTTTGCATTAGGTTACACATTGACACTTCCTTTTGTGTTAATCAAATCTAACTTAAGAGGTGGATCTTGGTTTTCACCCTTCATTGGTTGTTAGGGTGGTTCATTCTATTTACCCCTACACATATTTGGTAAACCTGACTTACTTGGTGATTGTATCACTCCTTTTCTAAATTTTGGAGTTAGATTTCTCGGTGTATCTAGACCTAATTTGTATATTTTTGTTTGTATTAGTAGTATTTAGATCTCATTTTTCATTATTTTCATATAGATTGCATTTCATATATTTGCATTTTGAAAATACAATTTTTTTTCATGTAGTTAATTGCATTGCATTTGCTTTTAGTGGGGTTGTTATCTTTGTTTTCAAGTTTCCTTCATGATCTTCAAGATGTTCCCTTTCATGTATATGATGTGAATTTAGTTTTTCCTTGCATTTATATTCCTTCCCCTTCAAAGGGTAATCTTTTCAAAGATAAATTTGTTCAACATTTATTGATTCACAATTTTGCTAACCTTGATAGTGCTACCATTTAGGATGAGCCCTTAGATAGGAGTATAGACTACTCTTTTTTGAGTCATGATTGTTCCTCCTCTAATGTGTTCTTTCCTCCCTACATGGATATTCCTTCTATTTGGGATGAACCTTTAGATAAGGAGATGGGTTATTCCTTTTCTCATGAGACAACTTTACATGCTTTTATGATAGTATTATTTATCCTAATGATCAACCTCTTTTTATGAATTTCATTGATATTCCTTCTGTAGATGAGGCCTTGATGATTTTTGTTTGTCCTTCACCCAAGAGTTCCTTAGTCATAGAAGACTACACACTTGATTCTTTTTATTATTTCTTTCAAGATAAATCTCAAATCAATTTAGATCTTGTTGAACATGATAATAATTATGACCTTATTTTCACCAATTGAATCTTAGATAATAGGGATCATACTCACATTGATCCTATACATGGCTTCTCAACTCTTCAAGATTGGGAACCTTTTCAATTTCACACCAAAATCATATATTCTTGAATTTGTGAATCCAATGCCTTTATTTTACGAGTATATGCATATTTAATGTTTTTCTTTGTATTTCCATCTAATTATATCTACAATTACTTCTTTTTCTATGCTTTATCATTTCATTTCCCATGTTATGTTTCATATGACTTGCAATAGTGAATGATATCTTTTTAATGATCATTTTAATTGATACTTCTACATCCCTATTATTTTTATCCTAGGTTTGTGACATTATTAGCCTATATTTTAGGGGCTGATGATCCTACTTTATGAGTAACATAATAGTCATTTCCCTTGTCTTATCACTTGAGAGGCAAAGACCCTAATTCCTCTTTCTATCTATATCATAGGATTCATTATCTCCCTTCGTTGACTTATTTTCATTTTATATGATAACATATTTTCTTGCATTCATTCATTGTTATTACTTATGGTGTAACATCCCAAGTGCAATCTTATGTTTTCTTGAAATTACATGACTAGTATAAATTGAAACCACTTAGGGAGACATAATGTATCCTTCTTCCCTTATTCAATGCATCCAATATCCTTTATGAAATTAAATGTTCATATAATTTAATTTTCTCTCTTGCATTCATTTATCTTGTTACATAGGCATTGACATCCTAAGTGCAATCGTATGCTTTTAAGTGCATCTTTATTGTAGAAAACGTATCATTTAGGCATTATATTAGATTTTATTTCTCTCTTCTCTCAAGGATATGTTATCTTTTATTTTTCCTTTTGTGATGACTAAGTAGGCATAACATGGAATCCTTTCATCTCTTCTTTCATTTATCTATAGATTTTAATTATTTTATGGAACATTCTTATCTATTGGTATGCATTTATTTATTACATTCATGATCGTGTATTTTTGCCTAGAACATGTCTTTTCATACCTCGAGTTTTAATGCTTCTCATTTAATGATCATATGTAGTCTAATTAGTATGTGATATCTTTTCTAATATCCTATGTTGTTTAGAATGGATTCATCCCATGTTGTTATTTTCTTTCATTTTCTCTATAGTATGCGTTATTTTATGATACTTCATTTTGGTTATGGGATGTTTGTGTTTTGTGCATGGCTATCAGTTATTTCTTACAACTCATCCTTGTATATTTCAAGGTTTTTTAATATAATCCAGCATAGGTATCCTTTTCTTGTCTTACACTTGGGGGGAAAGAAGATCTATATATTCTTTCTCTTTTTTTTATAGGGATCTACTTAGCCTTAAGTGGATTTTCTTTTTACTATGTCACATTTTTCTTTCTCTCTTTTTTACAAGGATCTATTTTTCTTAGAT
The DNA here is from genome assembly GCA_028749045.1 of Cupressus sempervirens. Classification (NCBI taxonomy): domain Eukaryota; kingdom Viridiplantae; phylum Streptophyta; class Pinopsida; order Cupressales; family Cupressaceae; genus Cupressus; species Cupressus sempervirens. Next base: position 486,075,309 of record CM053785.1, read on the forward strand.
TTAAGTATAATTTTTTTATTTTGTGACATTGATATTTCTTCATGAATAATTATGTCTTGATTATGGATTCTCTCTTTTGCAAAGAGGTGTATGTCCTATGTCATCACCTCTTATTTGTCAAGAAAATATATGTTTATTATATACATTTTCCCTTAGTTTGGGTTAAATTCTATTATCCTTCATCCAAGATGCCCTATTAAACCTATATAGGGGGATAAATAGGGATATTCTTTTTCTTCTTCCCCTCTTCTAGAATATGTTATCTTGATCAAACACTTCTCTTAGGAAGATGTCTTTTCATTACGATTTCTCCCTTTTGAGGATCCTCTTTCCATAAGTAATATATAATTTTCATGATTGATCATATTCTTAGATTGTAAGGGTTTAAGGCCCTTCACTATTTATATAATCTATATTTTTGCTTTAAGAATATCTCCTTTTTGCATGAAGTAGGTATCATCTTTCTCTTCCTTCTAATGTCTATTATATAGACATGATAGGGAGGGGGGAACACACAGATTCTCCTTGTACACATTTTCTATTGACATTCATGGAGTACCAAATATGGATTCTAAGTATATCTTAGGCTACTTTATCCTTAGACGCTTGGTATTCTTCTTGGGTTATCCTCAAATCTATGCATTACTGCTTCATCCCTCTTTTTTAGCACACATCTTGGAATCCCTTTATGAATGATGCACAATATTTAAAGAATGGATTCTCCTAGTACACATTCAATTCAAGAAGTGATCATACTTGAGATTGGATCTCTCTTTCTTTTGCACACTCATATGATAAATCTCATATATGGGTAACACATCCAAGCATATTTTCTAAATCTCATTTATGGGTGTATGATCTTAAAATGGAAGCACTTCTGTGTTAAGAGTGTTTAGCCCTCTGAGTGAGTGGTATGGGATCATGTCAAGTGCCTTGAAGGGGTTCTTGCATGGATATGGTAGTTTTTCCATTGTTTTTCTTCTCTCTCTATATTTCCAACCTATTTCTGACAACTTGCTCAGTGAAACTAAGAACTTTGACTTCTCAATCAAGGATGACTCAGTGGGTCAAGGTTGACCTCAACCTTGATCTAGGTCAAGGATGACCTTTAGAACCTGACCTAGGGCAGGGCCAACCTCATCCTTATCCCTACGTCTCATTTTCAATTTCTAGGAGTTTTGGGATCTTAGGCTTTGGAAAGTTTCTTTCCCACTTTTGGGTTGGGTCTTTTGGGTTTCAAAATGGTAGACTCTTAAATTACATTTAATCTAGGTCTATTACTAAGGGTTAAGGTTAAATGGTATGTAATACTCCTACGTTGGTCTTCTCTAGGAGTTAGTGCCCTAGATTACTATATAAGGAATCCTTCTTCCCTCATTTTGACATCTACAATCATCCAGGCATATCTACAATCTATGTATGATCGATCTACAATCTATTCATAATCTATGAGTGACTGCCTACTATTAATAAGAAGATATTATCAAGAATTCTATCAAGTATTCAAGTTCATTGAAGATCAAGTATTGAAGCATTCAAACCTTTGAAGCAATTTGGTTCAAGCATTCAAGATTCATTATTTAAACCCCAGATCTAGCCATCATGGTGGTGTGATCTTTCTTCAAGATCCTTTGTTCATCTTCAAGATCTATTCACTCTTCTATCAAGGTGGATTCTAAGCATACAATCATGGAGGTTTTGATTTACATTTGTTAATGTTATATTCAAGCTTTCATATCAATATACTTGTTTATATTTCAAATACAATTGCATATCTATTGAATATTATAGCTTCATTGTTAAATTTACTTCTACTACTTGCTAGAATTCTTTTTATTTCAATTCTACTATTAAGGTTGATTACAAACTGGCGTTTGACCAAGGCAAAGCCCTCATCCAAAAAATGAAACCCTTTTTCTTGTAGATACAAGTGTGGAACAAGGAATAGAAGAGTAGATTCAGATACCCTTTTCATCAAACTTGTGAGATCTGCAAATAGAAATTTTGTCAGAGTAGTACAGGTGAAGGTCAACTTTTTAGGGTAAAATTGTGCCTTGGGGTAGGATTGTGCCTTGCCATTAGGGTCAATGTTGATCTCCCTTCAAAAAGATAAAATATTTATGAATTTTCTCGATCTCGACATTTCGAGTGTACAGGTTGCCAATTTTCTAGAAACTACATACAGACATCAAAAAACATCACTTTCTAAATTCAAGGTTAGTATTTGTCTTTTATCTATTTTAGGATTTAACCACATAGGGACCCCATAAGAGAAAGATTATATAACCTCCTCTCTCCCTATTCTTCATCACATGATCCATTTATGCATTGATCACTTTCTTGTACTTAATCAATTTGGATCATCACATTGAAAATTAAGGTTAAGAAAGGAAATCGTATTTTCTTTCTATTCATTTCGGTGAACTTGACACTGTTACCCTCTTTTCTTTTGTGGAATTAGATGCCCTATTGTCATTTGTGGTGATATATTTCATTTCATATTTTTTAGGTCTATTCTGCATCAAGATTAGATTTAGTTTATGCTCTTGCATTTTAAATTCAAAAATACAAAAAAACAAAGTATTACATTAAATACAAAATCATTTCTTGCATTTCCTTTACTATGAAGATGATGAAGATGCTTTGGTTTGTGGTTTTTTTTTTTATTACCCTTCTCTTAGCATCTCTTTACCATAATTATGAGGTTTATGAGAGTATCATTCATTTTATTGATACTAGTCTTTCTACATTTAAAACTTTCATTAAATATTCATGTGGTAGACTTATTATTCTTTTAAATTATGTGAAGGATTTGGTAGATGATACACCATATCCTAATCTTCCTAATCTAAATCCTATTATTTATAATTCGATGCCTAGATCTCCATCTATTAATCCTCGTTCTTCTTATGATGGTATTCAAGCTATAGTTCAGGATACAGATGTGCACGACTTCTTTGATTTACCTTCTCCTTTGATTCATGATGATATTAAGAGAAAGGGTAAAGACACTTCTTCCAAACCTATTATTCCATTTTATACAACTTTTTCTCATGAGCATGATAAATAATCATCTCCTGTAGAAGATTTACATGATATGTACACTATAGGATATATGATGATCACTAAACAAGGTTATAAAGGTTTAGGTCTTGGAGTTAATAAGAATGTTATTATCCTATTCATATACCCTCTAAACCATATTTTCATGGTGTTGGTTGTTTGAAATATCAAGTTAAGGAAGGTGATGTTAATCATCATCCTTCTCTTCATAAACTTCTCCCTACACCTACCTTGGATAATTCTAATATTCGTCATGAGGTGGCTAAACATGTATGTGTTGAATTAATGAATTCTAAAAAATAAATCTTTAAACCAATACTTAAAGATTCCTTATCCAAGTACAAATTTCCTTTTCATTATTGTAATACGTATTTACTTGCTGATTATAGACATTTTAAATTGTATGTTTGTGAACGAGCTGCTTTAGGAATTATATGTCACTCTCATGCAGTTTCACAATTTCTTCATAATTTTGATATCAGGGATTCTCCTCTTGTTGATATAATATAGATCTCTTCTCCTCTTGTCTCTAGACTAGGGTGCAAAAGGTGGATTTTCATTCAGTCTCCTAGGATCCATTAGGTCTTTTATTGGGCTTAATTGGTATTGTTTCTTCCTATTTATTTTTCTATGATTTTGTATTTTTTTCTATTCCCAATATATTTTCTGTGACATTTTTTTTGTAAAGGTATCCCTTGCCTTCCTCCCTAGGGGGCAAGGTTCTTCTTCCTTTCTCTTTGTCTAGGGAATTTCTTTCCTTAGTTTAGTGGTACTTATTTATATTGCAATATTATTTCTTCATATAAACAAATGTTTTCACTATGGATAATCTTTTTATAAGAGGTTGTTTTCCTAGATCATCACCTCTTCTTTATGTTTCAAATATTGTTCTTTATAAACTCATACCCTTTCTTTGGTGTTAGGGTCATTTTCCTTATTCCAAAGATTCCTTTTCCTCTTCCTTTGAGGGTGCTTGATGATTGAATATCTGTTCCCATTTGATTTGAAAGCTAATATTTTATCTACAAGAACTCCTCTATAGTTGGGGTCTTGTTGATAAGATCTCTTTCTTTGAGGATCCTTTTTCCATAAGTGACATATCCTTTTCATGATTATCTATACTCTTGAATGTAGGGGTCAATATCCCTTGTTAATAATATGGTATACATTGTTGTTAAACAAGATATCTCCTTATGTTGTGAAGTAGGTATCCTCTTCTTCTTCCTTATCATGTCTAGTAGACAACCATGATAAGGAGGGGGGCATATATAGGGTTTCCCTTGTACTATAGTTTTTATTTTATATGCTAAATCTTGGAAGGTAACAACATAAGTTGCTAAATCCTAAAGAGGTACACATTTTCCAATTTTTTATGCTAAATCCTTTGAAGGTAACACACATAAGTTTTTAAATCCTGAAGAGACACACACTACTAAATTCTTTGAAGGTAATGCACATAAGTTGCTAAATCCTAAAGAGGTATGCACTTTTCAATTTTCAATATGCTAAATCTTTCAAAGGTAACACAAATAAGTTGATAAATCCCAAGAAGACACACATTTCAAATTCATAGTGATACAAGAAGCTGGATCTATGGCTATTCCAAAAGCTATTAGAAGAAAAATATACAATTGCAAGCACAATTTATGGGTGAACTATCAAGTTTGGCCACCTTTTTGGCTCTCCCTCTCTTTTGATGATTCATGGTAAGGTGAGCATCTTATTGGGTAAGGTAATCACTTCTTCTTTTCTTTCTTTTTCACTTTCATGCTAGTAGGACTGGATCATGAAGCTATATTATTTATAGTGTTTCTCTTGTTTTTCTTATGTAACATTTATGTTTTATGATAGCTTTCCAAATATGATATTAATATGAGAAATATTTCTTACTGAGGTTTTTTGTGCTAGTTTATTTGGGTTTGTTTAGTACTAACCCTTTTATTTTATGTTTTTTTGTTTGTTTTCACACCCTTATGTTGAGTTAGAATCATTAGCTTGGGGGCTTACGTCCTTAGCTAATTGTAATTTTATCTTGTTATGAATCCATTGGGATCTCTTCTTTCTTCTCTTCTCCTTTACCAAGAGTTTTTGTTGAGTTCATGCTCTTACTAAAATGAGGTCTAAATGCATCATCTTAAAATGGAAGTACTTCCATGTTAAGAGTGTTTAGCCCTTTGAGTGAGTGGTATGGGGTCATTTCAAGTACCTTGAAGGAGTTTTTTTCCATAGATCTAGTATTTTTCCCCCTATTCTACTTCTCTCTATCTATTTCTAACCTATTTTTGACAAACTGCTCTATGAAACTAAGAACTTTGACTTTTGGATCAAGGATGACCTAGTGGGTCAAGGTTAACCTTGACCCTAACCTAGGTCAAGAATGACCTCAAACTTGACCTAGGGAAGGGTCAAACTTGTCCCTAACCCTAGGTCCCATTTTCAAATTTTTGGAGTTTTGGGATCTCAGGCTTTAGAAAGTTTCTTTTTCCACTTTTGGGTTGACTATTTCAAGTTTCAGAATGGTAGACTCTTAAATTAAATTAAATCTAGGTCTATTCCTAGGGGTTAAGGTTAAATTGGATTTAATACTCCTATGTCAACCTTCTCTAGGAGTTAGTGCCCTAGATCACTATATAAGGAAGCATTCTTCCCTCATTTTGACATCTACAATCATCCAGGCATATTTACAATCTATGCATGATTGACCTACAATCTATTCACAATCTATGATCACCTACCTACTATTCATAAGGAGATATTATAAAACATTCTATCAAGCATTGAATTAATCCATTGAAGATCAAGGATTGAATAATTCAAGCCTTTGAAGGGATTTGGTTCAAGCATTCAAGATTCATCATTTAAACCCTAGATCTAGCCATCATGGTGGTGTGATCTTCCTTCAAGATAATTTATTCATCTTCAAGATATATTCACTCTTCTATCAAGGTGGATTCTAAGTATACAATCATGGAGGTTTTTATTTACATTTGTTAATGTTATGTTCAAGCTTTCATATCAATTTACTTGTTTACATTTCAAATACAATTGCATATCTATTGAATATCATAACTTCATTGTTAGATTTACTTGTACTACTTGCTAGCATTCTCTATTTCAATTCCATTATTAAGGTTGATTCCAAACCAGAGTTTGAACAAGGAAAGCCCCTCATCCAAAGAACAAAACTATTTTTCTTGTAGATACAAGTGTGGAACAATGAATTGAATAACAAATTTAGATACCCTTTTCATCTAACTTGCGAGATCTGCAAATAGAAATTTTGTTAGAGCAGTACAGGTCAAGGTCAACTTTTCAGGGTACAATTGTGCCCTAGGGAAAGATTATGCCCCACTATTAGGGTCAAGGTCAAACTACCTTCAAAAAAACAAAATATTTCTTAGTTTTCTCTATCTCGACATTTCTAGTCTAGAACAAATTGCATATTTTCTAGAAACTACATACAGACATAAGAAAACAACACTTTCCAAATTCAAGGTTGGTATTTTTCTTTTATCTATTTTAGGATTTAAGCACATACTCTCCCATAATATAAAGATCATATAACCTCCTCTCTCCCTATTTTCCATTAGATGATCCATTTCTGCATTGATCACTCTCTTATGCTTAATCAATTTGGATCATCACATTAGAAATTAGGGTTAAGAAAGGAAATGTTATTTTCTTCCTATTCAAACGGTAAAAAATACAAGATTAGTAAACCCTATATATATAGGTAACATATTCAAGAACAAAATACGAAGTCCCATATATGAGTAACACATGTTTATAGAATCATTCCATAGTGATACAAAGGTTATTGATCTATGGATAGAAAATCAATGGGTTGACTAGTGGGTTACCACCTTGTTAGACCATTCAATATCATCTTTTACAAGGAGATATTCTTGTGATTCATAGTAGTGTGACCACCCTACTAGGATAGGCAATCAATTTTCTGTCCCTTCCCTCTTTTTCTTTCATGTTAGTAGAGATATATCTGGAAGCTATGTTATTATTGATGTTTCTTTTTCATTTCTTATGTTATTATCTTGTAATAGCCTTCCAAATATGATATTAGTGGGTCATAAATTTCTTCATTCAAGATGTCTTTCACTAGTTGATTTGAGTTTTTTTAATTACGAACCCCTTGTTATATCTCCATCTTCTTGGATTTGTTTCTTTATTCTTTTTGTTGGTGTAAATAAATATTTACTATTTACACTTAATTTTACTTAGGTTAATGCATTATTTTTATATTTATTTATTATTCACCTAGGAGTATGCACACTCTTGTGAGTTGTCATGTTGACAACACAAGATTTCACACCTCTTTTATGCACATGGTGTCTACAACATAGAAGTTAGCACACTAATTAAGCACATAGTGTCTAAAACATCTCCACTTGAGATACACCTCATCATTCTTATCCTATCATCTAAAATTATGGATAAGATGTGTGCTTAGTTTTCATGCTTATCTCATATCCTGGCTCTTTCTAGAGACATTCTAGGTGCTTCCTGAGAGGCCTTTATATACAGGCACTCCTAGTGTGTTTTTACATACAATACAAAGAAATGTATGAGGACATACTCTAATATATTGATCATAGTATTTTTGGTCTACAGTTGTGCTTGTGTTTGAGTTCTTTGATCTTGGGTGAATTTTTCCCTAAGGAAAAATCTTACATGGTATCAAAGACATTGTTCATCATAGAGATTCTTTCTACATATAGGAGAAGCATCTCATAGGTGCCCTTGCCATTTTTTCTTCCAAAGGGAAGGAACATCATTCAACAGTCATGGATTAGCTTCTATGTTGGAGCATTTCTCACTTATTGACACACTACTTTTAAGGTGGGGGGACTACCTCATCTCCCTCTTCTCCCTTTTGGGGGAGACTTTTTTCTCTTAAGGGATTTTGTCCTTCTCCCATCTCTCTTTTTTATATACTGGATGTATGTCATAATGGGGGGGGGGGGGAGGGGGGGGGTCTTGATTACTCCATCCATCCATGCATCCCTTTTCATCTCTCTTTTTGGGGGAGGGTTTTTCCCATGAGGTTTTCCCTCTTTCTCTACTTTATGAGAGATTGCATTTTCATTATGTACATGGGTACGTAACATGGCCTAGTAGCTGGGACCCATCTTACATTTCATCCTAGTTTTTGTAAGCTTAAGGGCATTTCCCTAAGTTGCACTTAAGGGGGGGTGTTGGGGTTAATAATTATTTACTATTTACACTTACTTAAGTTTACTTAGGTTAATGCATTATTTTAATATTTATTTATTAGTCACCTAGGAGTATGCGTACTCTTGTGAGTTGTCATGTTAAGAACATAGGAGTTAGCACACTAATTAAGCACATGGTGTCTACAACATCTCCACTTGAGATACACCTCATAATTCTTATCCTATCATCTAGAATGATGGATAAGACATGTGCTTAGTTGTAATGCTTATTTTATCTCCTGGCTCTTTCTAGAGACATTCTAGGTGCTTCTTGAGAGGCCTCTATATACAGGCACTCCTAGTGTGTTTGTACATACAATATAAAGAAATGCATGAGGACATACTTTGATATATTGATCATACTCTTTTTTGTCTATAGTTGTGCTTGTGTTCAAGTTCTTCAATCTTGGGTGAATTTTTCCCTAAGGCAAATTCTTACACTTTTCTTTTGCACACTTGTGCATGGATGTGGAGCTAGGACCCTTGGTCTTGGGGGACTTATTCCCTTTGACTAAGTGATGTTCTATCTCATTGGGATTTTCATATTCTTCTCTCTACTTCACCATAAGTGTGGGTTTATCCATACTCTCATTAAAGTGGGGGCTAAATAGGTTGGAAAGTTTGTTGAAAAGATAAGGTGTTGGGGGGGGGGGGGGGGGGGGGGGTACATCAATACCTTCTAAAACTTTTAACTAAAAAAATTTCCTAGATAAAGTAAAATTATCTAATAGCTATGGTAATAACACATCAAACATCTATCAAAACACATGAAGCAATAATTTGGACTTACAAAATCCCTTGGTTAGAGGGAAAAACTACGGTGAGGATGGCACCCATAAATCCTTCACTAATGCATGATAAAGGGGGCTTGGATAGAGCATAAAAAGTTAACACTTCTAGTGACTTACCTATTGGGAGTAATACATTAAGACCAATTAAAGTCCACCTTGTCAAAGGATTTTGAAACACTCATTAAGTGTGAACTTTGTTAGGAGATTTTACAATAGAATGGCTTATCAAGGTCTACCCACTAAATGGGATTATGAATACAAAAATAGAAATGTATTGATTCTAAAAAATGACCTAGTATAGTGCATCAACCTTTATGCATGTTTTGATCCATTCTTCTCTATAGTGATCAATCACATTCATGTGATTGACTTCACCCAATTTGTCCTCAATCTCTAATCAAAAGCTCCACTTTACAATAAATTCACTATTTCTTCAAACTATCACCCTCTCAACAACTTCTAATATGTTCTTAATCCTATTCATATATAAATATTTAACCTCATTAGGGTTACAGACCTTTTGGAATTCTCATAAATAGATCAACGTCATTATTTATCCTTATCTTCAAAAACATTAAGCATTTATATCACTAGCTTACACTTTGCCAGGGATTCATAAAAGAATGCACCAATCCTAATACATCTTAAACTATTTCCTTGCTTGGTAAGATTAAACTACATTTAATTTTCTACATCTAAAAAATCAAATATTCATCTCATGTCACTTGGTATCACTATATGATCTACTTAGTCAAACATGCCATCCATCAAGTAATATATTTTCTCGATAACATGCTCGATGATATCTATGCTTGGTAAATATACATTCTTTGATATCCATATATGTTTTTGTGTCTATCTTTGTTTAGTAACTATATCATGTTTTGATAATGAGGTTCATTGACATGTTTTCCTTGTATTCATTGACCTTAGTCTTGAACATAATTTTGCACTAATGACAACATTGAAATGAATTTAGGAGTAAAACAATATACCATATTAAATTAGAAGAACCTTAATTTATTGACAATTTAACACCCATTTAATGTGATTCCATAATTTATTTTCATCTCTCCTCCTTTACTCCCCTTTCTTCTCCTTTATCCTAGGAAGAATTAGGGTATGACCTAATAGATCCTCTTTAAAGTTTCTATTTACACAGTGAATCATTTTAGGTAGGATCTAATTGTAGACACCTAAATTTAATCACACAATTAAGTAATCATATTTAGTCATCTTCTAAGGTATTTTCTATTAAATATCTAATATTTAATTAATGTTGAAGTTGATAAAAACTCAACTTACAACTCCCAAGAATCACTCGCATGCAAACACCTATCATCGAAAGAGAGAAGCAAAGCTATGGAGGCTTGAATTCATAGATCCATAGAAGATGAGCCATTCTTTAAATGTGAAAAAAAAAAATTTGCAATTCTAATGAATGAATGAATTCTTACAAAGAGAAATCAATCCTTTTGAAGGAGATCAAAACCGTAAAAGATAACTAACCTAGGTTGCATGATAATAATAAATAAAATAATTAATTATTATATTCCAAAATTTCAGCTTAAGTAAACTAGAGATAATAAGTGACTTAATAATTAAATCAAAATGATTTAATTAATAATAAAATACTACATTACTTTAACAACCCCCCTTAAGAAAAACTTAGGGAGTAACTAAAAACCTATAAACTTACTACCAATTGTAAATTTGGGTCACAACAACAAGGCCTAATGAGGTACCCAAGCACAACCAAATCTCTATAAAATGAAAAAAAAGAGAAAACCACATTGGGAAAACCCTACTCCAAAAAAGAGATGGAAATAATGTCCTAGAATATAGGAATAAAAGAATGATCATGAAGAACACCAATGAAACTTGAAGTTGCAAATACTGTCAAACTGCTAATCTAAAGAACCTCCACTATATAGATCATGAACATGTAGAGAAGACTAAGTCTAAAGAGATGATCAATCAAAGATGGAAGATATTTTCATGGCCTCCAAAAATAGGAATGAAAGAGTGTCCTCATGGTAAATGACCCATCTCACTGAAATGCATAGGTAGTTAGCCATTGCATTTGCCTAGTACATAGGAACAAATACTAAATACATAGCTTGTGCTCCATTGAACCAAGAAAGTATTAGAACCAAAAAAACCCCCCTATAATTCTAAGAAGTAAGACATGTACACTAAAATTGAATGCATAATATTTTGAAGAAGGATGAACCAAGAACATCAAGACTGCAAAAGAAGCACAAACACATATAGAGACACATGTCATCAATACATTAGGAGGCAAATGCCATGGAAGGAACACTCACTTGACAAAGGAAGATGGTGAAAAGGGCCAACATGAAACCTCCCAAGCCACTTTATAATGTAGTGTGAGTACAACAAGACACAAAGATGTGCACGATATTGAAATGTACTGGAGTGACACTTTATCTCAATGTGTTTTCATAAACATGCTACAAAAGATGTCAACAAAGCTCATAAGAGACATAAGGTTGGTACTATAGAATGCACAACCCAAGATGAGTCATCCCAAGCAAAAAATAAAAAGATCCTTAGACTTAAAATAAACAATATATCCACTAAAGTGCAAAAAGGAAAATATTAAATAGAATGTACCTAGAGTATAATCTAGAAAAATAAGTAGCATCTATGGAAAGAACATGGAACAATCATTCGAACAATATAAAATTTTCTCAAGGATTAGATGTTCAATATATGTCTCTTGGAGTGAAAAAATAAACCCATAATTTTGATATAAAAGAATACCATCAAGTAAACACAATTAGTAAATAAAACCTACATAAATGTGGCTAGATCAGAACTAGCTTTCTAATGATATCTTGTTTGTAGAAAAGAAAGTCTGTATGAGAAAGTTATGACCAAAAGGAGCCAAAAGGGCATGGAAGTGCTTATGTAGTGATGATGTCAGCATACCCCTAAACTAAATTTGATGGTCATACAACCACTACATGTAGAAAAAATGACATGTTGATGTACCACTAATGTTGCAGTGTTGACTGGACATTTAGTGATCTGACACTACTATTGTGTCTAATGATATGTCATGTTGACTAGGTGCTGAAGTAGGGATGACATAGGTGATGATACATGTGATGACTCATGTGCTGACATGCACTCACAAGTGTTGATGTAACTGTGCTAACGTTTGCTAACATACGTGTGTTAACATATGGTACTCTTGTCCTTAAAAGTGTTTTTTTTCCTATGGAGGTTCAACATTTTTTACCTAGCCTCTTTGGTTAAGAACCAAAGATTGATGATCAACCTCACCCCTTTAATATGTTGGGGGCCTTGCACTCAACAAGACTTGATCCTTGGTGGGATCTTTATGAACCTTTCAACTTTACCAATAGACCAAGGGCCATTTGACAAAAAAAAGCATTTTTTGAAAAAAAAAATGGAATTTCCAAAGTGATTTTTCAAACCTTATTTTTTTCCTAAAGAATAAATTTCTTTTTTTTTTTCAAAATAGTGATCTTTTTTTTGTATAAGAAAATTAATCACCACCTTGAGAAGTGTGCTCAATCTAGAAGCATTTTTGCTTCAGATTGCATCTGTGTCCAAATTGGACAAATTTGATATGAAAATGAGGGTTTTGGGGTGCTACAAATCCAATGGCGAGGTCTATTTAGGCCCAAAATGTACCAAAAATGTCCCCTCCCCAAAATCCAATAAAAAACATCTAGGAAAAAAATACTAATATGAAAACTAAGGCCAAAACTCTCATGAAGAGAACATGGGCATGAAAATCTGAAGCTTTGATACCATGTTGAAGTTGAGGAAAGCTCAACCCACAACTTCCAAGAGTCATTGCATGCAAAAGCCTATCACAAAAAGAGAGAAGCAAAACTATGGAGGCTCAAACTCAAAGATGCACAAAAGAGGAAACATTCTTGATGCAAAAGAGGAATTGTAATTGTATTGAATGAATGAATTGTTACAAAGAGAGATGAATCCTTATGAAAGAGATAAAAAACCCTAAATGGTAACTAACCTAGGTTGCATGATAATAATTAATTATTATATGCCTAAAGTTTAGCTCAAGTAAACTAGAGATAATAGGTGAGTTAGTAATTAAATCAAAATGATTTAATTAATAAGGAATTACTTTATTGCTCTAGTAATCAATTTATGTTATCCCCTAGTTAATTAATTTAATTAATTAACTATAGTCCAATCAATAAAAAAAGGACAACCAATAGTCTAATTTATTAATTAAATTCCTATTCTTCTATTAAATTAAATAAATTATATAAACTATTTAATTTCATTCAAAATTCCTCCATCTATTTAATTATTTCAATTAATTAAATCCCTCAAAATATGAACTAACCCTCAACCCAATAGTTAGTTAACCCAAATCATGCACCACTAATTAGTCTTTTTAATTAAATAATTTAATTTTTTTAATGAATGCTTCCACCTTCCATTTTTTTCTAAAAATTCATTCACCAGCCACAAAACCCCCTTACCCTATCCACATCAATCCCTTGTCTCAACCATGTCACCCTCTTTATCTATGTCTAGTTACCTCCCCTATATCACTTGCACAATTTAAGGGACAATTTTAGACATCTTAACTCAAGCCCAAGTCCAATGTACATCCACATCTCCCTCTCCTACCAAAGAAAACTAAAGTCTATCTCACCCCTCCTTTAGTTAACTATCCACCCACAAATACTATCTCCTCACACTCATTCTCATTGAAAATTTTTTCAAAATGCTATGGATTCAAGAAATCATAATCCATGTGTACATTTATCCTTGCATCCCATCCCTCCCTCACAATATTTTTAGTTTACATCTTGGTTGTTTATTTCCTCTACCCTATACCACCTTCAATTGAAAACACCCCTATTTAATGATGGTTTAGTACATGTTTAATGTGAGATCATCTTTCATTTTCTTTCCTCCCCTTTATTCTCCTTTCTCCTAGGTGGAATCTAGACAATACTAACCAATCATCTTTGAAGCTCTTATTTTCATGGTATAAATCTTGAGGTAGGATCTAACCACCTAGATCCTCCTTTTCCTTCATCTAATTACTCAAAATCTATTTTTTGCATTATAACGATCATATCTTGAGTTCTACAACTAACTTTTTGGATCAAGGACCTATTTTAGAACCCTAAATGAATTCTAAGGGTCTTGGATTTCGATTGATAAGGAAAAAGTGCATTCCTATGGGACCAATCAAAGATGTAGTGCATCACTACTTGGGCCCTATTTTAGGTTTGCTTCTCAGGTCCTATGTCCAAATTTTTCCAAGTGTTATCTTCTAGATGACCCAACCTACAAAAGAAACTTAATTTTGAGCCATTTATAAACCCATTTATTTGCCCCATTTCTCATCCACCAATTTCATGATTAAGCACTCACTCGCTAACACTCAAGCATTCAAATTTCCAAGTATTTAAGCATCCTTCAAGCAATACCTCCATTGAATATCAAGGACTCCAGAATTCAAGAAATTGAAAGAGTTTATCTTCAACATCTCTCATAATATATTAAAGATACTTTGTTGCATCTTCTACATCCATTCATCTAAATTCTTTATCCAAGTCAATTGGTAAAGAGAGTGCATTACATTCAATTGAGAGATCCAACTTTTATAAGGTGAATTCGTACATTTTGTTAATGTTGGAATTATGATACGAAAGGTAAACTTCTAAGAGGGGGGTAGGGGGTGAATCAATGCTTCAAACTTTGACTCATAAAATATTCACTACACATCCATCTCACTTATTCAATAATTAAATTAAAATATCATGTAAATCATGTATATCTAAAGCATGCAAACAAGTAAGCATTCACACATATATGACACTAGATATGATTACCTAGAAACCCTCCAATGAGAAGGTAAAACTGTGGTGCGAATGACACCCAAAAATCTTCACTACTACAGTAATAAAGTGTACCCAATGAAGGTTACAATGTTTGATCATGAAACATGATCTACCATGTGAAAGGTCTAACCTATTAAAGGCTCACAAAGACTGTTAGGTCTCACCCTATTAAAGGATTGCAACACCCTATTAGAAGTGTGCCTTGTTAAAGGACTTCAACTCACAATTAAGTAAGTACCTTTTTAGAGGATTTCAATACAACCTATTAGGACTACTTTGTTAAGAGATTTAACTGATTCACCTATTAGAATGTCTTAGCATTGATCTTATAATTAGTACTTTGTTGCTTGATGACAGATCACCTCTAAACTGATGTATACTTAATTCTTCTTGATTAGATGTCTCTCTATTGTTCACTAGTTCCTTTCTCTATTCTCCTTTAACTAATTTTGCAATGCAATTTAGATCATACTACCTTGATCACCATGAATGTCCTAGTTTGTGCATGCAAAACTCTCCTTGATCATTCATTTATTCCCTTTCATGCTAATAGAAAATTTAGGGTTTTGTCCTCCTTAAGAAGACCTAGGTGACTTAGGGTTAGGTATGAATCAAGTGTTGTGATCCACCCATATTTCCACTTAAACATTCCCTTTACCTGATTGGGTGCATGTAATGCATAGAGATTCCAACTTAAGATTCATCCTTATCACCAAAATATCATAATTCAATATTTAAGTTGGATAAAAAATGGTTTACGCAGTACTTTGTGCCAATATAAACAACTATGACAAAACTATGTTACTTGGCATTTGAAGTCCTTGGTGCTCAGCACATGCTGACTTCAATACTATCACTCAACATCTACATGACTTGGCATGCACTACTTGCTTGGCTCCTCAATCACTTGGCACATACTATTTGCTTAGCACTTGAGTGACTCAACACACGAGTGACTTGGTACTCACTATTTACTCAGCATGCACTAACTTATATGTTGTACTTGGCATATGTTACTTGTTTAGGTTTAAATAAGTAAACGACTTAAGCGTATAGACACTCACTAGTCAAAACCATTATAAGATCAAAAATCTCCCCCTTTGACATGAGTGTCAAAAACACTTGGCCATTCATTAATACTCTTATTTATATGAGCACAACATAAACTCTTATTCAACTTCTATACAAAATATCAAAATATCAAAATTTTGCAACAACTTAAACCTTAAAAATCTCAGGACTTCCCCTAAGTTGTTTTGATTTGTTCTATACTGAAAATATTACTCCTACCAAGTAGATTTTCCTCAACCGATACTCTTTTTCTTACTCTTACTCTCCTTTTTGACATTGATGTCAATGGGTCATACACTGATAGTGTATTTGTCCCAAAAAGATTTATGGACCTCAAGAATAATCTTAAGAGTGACATCCCAATTGTCACAAGCTACCTACAAAGACTTAATTCAGATGGCCAACTTGGTAGCAAGGTGTACTAGGCCATCTAATGTAGAAAGAATGGGGTCTTTCTTCATAAGTTTTTGCATAGCCTAAATCCTTGTGTAAAATCTCCATGTGAGGAGTCAATGTAGTCTGAATGCTTATTAGTCTAGCCCTTATGTTGGCTTCATTTGTAGATAGTACTTCTAATTGACTTTGGGTTTGCAATAGGGTCCTAAAACATTTCTCACTTTGAGTTGGAGTCATGGGTAATTTTGCACATGATGAATTCATTTGACTTTCCAAGCTCAAGATGTGATTCCTTGTCTCTTGTATGAAAAGTGTAGGATTACACAATTTGGTATATAGAGAAAAAATATTCTCTTCTATCTTCTTCACACTATCTATATTAGTTGCCAATGCAACTTGGGTATGTGCTATGTCACTAGATATCTTTTCATTTACTTTACTTTGAAATTTCTTCTCACACAATTCTAATAATTTTGCATTGGTATCTAGGTCTATATCACTTACTCTTTCCACTATGTTGGTCAATTTTTCAATAATTAGCTTTGTTTCATCTAGAGTAGGCAGACTAAATGCATCTAAGAAGATGTCTTTAATATCAAGCAAATCTTGCTTTTTCCTATGCTCCCTTCTGAGCAATTCTTGATGTTTCTTTCTAGCTAGGGCTTCTTGAAGTATACCCATCTACTTAATTGTTATTACTGCAAGATCAAACTTGGGCAATATAATTTCTTCATCTAGGCTAACATCTCCATAAGTTATTACCTCTTCTGCTTTGGATGAACTAGGACTTGCCACTGAGGATTGCAAGGGTCTTGCAACTATGCTTGGTGTCTAAAGAGTTTGATTGGAATGAGTGCCAAATGTTGGTAGGTTTACCAGTTCTTGAATTTCTGCTAGCTCCTTTGGCTTGGGTGTCAACTCAGTCTCTTTAGGCTTGTCCTTTTCTACCTCATTGCTTTGAATTGCACCTTGAAATTGTGCTAGAGGTGTAAATGAAACTATCTGATCTATTTAACTTTGTGTCTTATTAATAATTGGTGTTTCCACCTTATTCTCTCCAATTATCTCAACATTATCTATTGCAACTTTTGGTATATTTACTAAGACTAGAGTGCTACCTATACACTAGAAATGTGTCCCACTCTAAACCCTTCTATCCAAACGATTCTATGAGTTTGAAATGTTTGGATGCCGGCTTAGAGCTCCCTATCCACGGAGTGCAAGAGAGTATATTTCAAGAATAAGAAGGCTCTCAGATGAGTCTTAGAGATACTCTTCTTGCTAGTAAACCATGCAATGGGAGGTTCCAAAGACAAGATGCAAGAATGCAAATGTCCCAAGGAGTTCCTCAGGGATGCAATACAACTAAAGATTAAACTAGAATGAATATGAAAAGTGCAGCTATTCTAAGAATGGATGAGAGTGTTACAATACCATTATTAAGCTATGTGAGATTAAGCTACATGTAAAAATGAAAGCTAAGCTAAGCTAGAATGCCATGATACCATGGATGAGAGAATGTAGACAAGAAATAGAAGTTCTCCACAAAGCTCCAAAGAAACCTGTTAGAAAACCTGCAGCATAACAATATTCAAAACGAGGATGGATTGAGGGGGAAATCTCTCTCCCTTTTAAAGATGTATGGACGATAGAGATCAAGATGAAGATGGTGGATGATCAACGGTGGAATTTGAAAAGAGGAGTGATCCATGTGCACACACAAGTCAACCAATAGAATATAAGTTGATTTGTCATATAAGACAAAAGTCACAAAGCCTTTTCTTTTAATTGCAAAATAAAAAAAAGACTTTATGTGTGCACTTTAAGTGGGTTAGAAGAATGGGGTCTTTTATTTAATTAAAAAGGGACATGTTCTTTTAATCAAATAATGAACTTAGGATAGCATAGTCAAACTATAGGTTATAATCAAATAAATTGATTATTAGCAATTTGGTCTAGGTAAATGATCAAATTTATCTAGCCAAAATGTTGAAAATGGGGCTAATAGTCTAGATGACCTTTTTTAGGTGATTACATTTGCCCCTCTTTGACTAATGTGTGATCGATCTGGGAACACATTATGTCAAAGAAAATAGAAAGCCAAGTAGGTGGTGATAGATATAGATATCTAATTTTGAAGAACGAAATGCAAAAATAGATAGCAAGTCCTGAATGCACAGCCTGATAGCGGTAGTACTGAACATTAGGAAGATGATGTTAGGATCTGAAAAGAATTCTAACATCTAGCAAAGTGAATAGAGCAAGAGCAAGTGATAAGGTCAAGCAAATGCTCCTAAGAAATAGATAGCTGTAACAATCAGCAATAGAGTATTTGTGCCCTCTCGGGATCAAAATTGAAATGAGTTAAGGGGATGCAAAAACTGTCTAGACATGAGAAAACTAGAATATAGCAATGTCCAAGATGACAGATAGATGATTAGAACCCAATAATGACTATAATTTTTTTTGATAAAATGCCCCAGTTTGACTAGAGTTGACCTTGAAGGATATAGCATAAAAATTAGGTTGAAATGAGTAGAAAGGTGATTTTAGACATGAAACAGTGAATTGAAGTAGATATGAAGTATGGAAATGATGAAGACATGAAGAAATGAAGATGCCCCAGTGATGATTCAGAGATTAGACCTCGAAAGGTTAGCTAACTGCTGAGAAGAAAGTAGAATTTTAAAAGACAATTTTGACCATCAAGATGAACTCGAATTTGGATTTTGATCCCGAAAATGAATCTAGGACGTTGAAATTATTTAAGAGGTCAAAAATTTATATAATGTGATGATAAGATAGAAAAGAGATGAAGTGATAGATTAAGAAGGTGAAAAGACATAAACAAGAAGAAAGTAAAGAAACATATGAAAGGAGTTAGCCAATATGTCCACAAAAAGATGAAGATAGAGCTCTCCCCATATGCAAGAATATAGGATTAAGCTAGAAAAATGAACCTAAAATGCAAGCTAATATGCAAAGTGGTCTAAGTAAATGATTAAATTAATTTAGCCAAAATGTTGAAAAGGGGGCTAATAGTCTAGATGACCATTTTTAGGTGATTACATTTGCCCCTCTTTGACTAATGCGTGATTGATCTGGGAACACATTATGTCAAAGAAAATAGAAAGCCAAAAAGTGTGATAGCATATAAGATAAGCGATGGAAGCTGTTCGCAGACATATCAGCTAACTCCTTTCATATATTTCTTTACTTTCTTCTTGTTCATGTCTTTTCACCTTCTTAATCTTTCACTTCATCTCTTTTCTATCTTATCATCACATTATATAAAGTTTTGACCTCTTAAATAATTTCAATGTCCTAGATTCATTTTCGGGATCGAAATCCAAATTTGATTTCATCTTGATGGTCAAAATTGTCTTTTAAAATTCTACTTTCTTCTGAGCAATTAGCTGACCTTTTGAGGTCTAATCTCTGAATCATCACTGGGGCATCTTCATTTCTTCATGTCTTCATCATTTACATACTTCATATCTACTTCAATTCACTATTTCATGTCTAAAATCACCTTTCTACTCGTTTCGACCTAATTTTTATGCTATATCCTTTAAGGTCAACTCTAGTCAAACTAGGGCATTTTATCAGTTTTTTAAATTTTTTTTTGAATTTTTGAATTTTTTTGGTGATACATCAAAGCACCTATTGCTAGGTTTTCACTAAGATGATCCTTTTTCAGGACATTTTTTTGATTTTTAAGATTTTTTCAGCATCATATATAATTTTTTGAATTTTTTAGAATAATTTACAGATCACTAGTTCTCAAGAAAGATCACATCATTTTCTCCCAATGTCTAGCAAGGTATAGGATATGATGGAGAAACAAGCCGATGGGTAAGAAAAGATGCATAAGAAAGGAATGTGAAGCAAGTGAAAGTGATCCTCAAGGATTGACTCCTCAAGAGTACCCAAGCTAGGGAAAGAGGTGAAATAGTCATATGAAGCATATTTTGGATAAGCAATGGAAGTAATGAGAAAGATAGCATGTAGGATAAGCAGTGAAGCCAATAGGTGATATAGCATGAAGTGTGTAGTCCAAAAGAGTAGCCATGTCAAGAGATCTATGAGAACCATGTTTCATTTATTATGATCTAGAGAAAGGGGTCAACTAGATAGTATAGCAATGGGATAGAGCAATAAGAATAAAGCTCAAGATAGAGGCTATGAGTGAATGGGAGAGCACAATAGAAAATCTCATGGATAAGATAGCCAATATGCAAAGATAGCTCAACATTGTCAAGATCAAAGAGAGAAGAGGGGATAGCTGGATGATGAAAGAATTACGCATGATGCCTGTTTGTCAGGTTTTCATCATGGTACTTATCCAAGGTGCCACAAGAAGTAGTTTTCACCATAGGATAAATTTATTTCTCTTTACTTTTGCTACCAAGGTGCCACAAGAAGTGGTTTTCACCAAGGCACATTTTCATTTTTTTTTTTTTTGAATTTTTAGAAAGAGCTCAAGCTTTTTGAATTTAGATAGTGCTCCTATAGGAAAGATAAGCCATGATAAGCCAAGACCATAGAAAAGTATGCTCAAAGATGTTGATAGGGTGATGAAAGAGAAATGTTAGTAGGAAGAATATATGGAGGATAATAGTTCATGTATAGAAAGTAAGTGTAAGCTTTAGAGGATTTCATGAGGGTAGCTAAAATATTGGACTAGATCAACATTGACACACACCTTGAAGGGTATTGGAATGATGGAGGAATCATGGATGAAATAGATTGAGATTTAGATGTATGAGGTGGTAGAAGAGATTTTGAAAAAAGTGGAGCGGAAGGCTTTGGAATATTTTTAGGAAGATTTTTGGAAGAAGATGGAATGGAAGCCTTTGGAAGCTTGAATGTCAACTTTGAAGTATTTTAAATATTCAAGTCTTCTAAAAGAGACTTGGGAATCCATATAGCTTTAGATTTTCCTTTGGATACTTCAAAACACATTTCTTCAATAATGGGTTTAGGAACCCATATTTTCTTTGATTTAGCTTTTTTAATATTGGACCTTTGCGGTCTCTTTTGTACATTCTCCTTCTTAGCATTCACATGTCGATTAGATGGGACATAGTGATCTTTATTTTTCAATGGATTCTTATGTTTATTCTCACTTCCAAAGGACTTGGGATTTGTGGATGAATAAGGATGATATGACTGGTTTAGATGTATAGATGGGTGAAAAGTCATCAAGGATGAGTGTCTTTGTTGATCTTGAGGTATTATAGGAGAGTTAGGGAATGAGCTATGAGTGAATGTAGGAGATGGAGGAACATAAGGCCCCAATATGGATGGAAGGTTTGAATGATTTAGCTTAGATGGGTAAGGACCAAGGATAGATTTAGAAGATGCAAATGGATAGTGAAAAGGGATATCAACATCTTTAGAGTGAGCAACGTGGTCAAAGCCATCAATAGACTCATGAGTACCTTTTATAGGAACAACATTTTTAATAGAATCACTTGAAGCTTGAGCATAGTTTTGAAGTGGATGTGGAGAACTAGAACATGAGGGGATGCTTTGATCTTGACAAGTAACCTAGGATAGCATATGAAGAGAACTTTTCTCATAATTTTCAGTAAGCTCAAGGGAGATAATGGAAGTGTTATCTTCATCATACTTAGGAGGTGGACAAGATATAGGATATGGAGGGGAAAAATCTTGAAAGAGATGAAAGGGTGCTTGATCTTGATCTTTCTTGACATTTATAGTTTTTTCTTTTTGAGAGTCCTCTTGACATGGAGCCACTTCTAAGGACAAGGGAGAGTGAAGAGTGAATGGAGTAGTGCTTAGATTAGGCATTGTAGTGCATGAAGGTTGAGGATGTTTAGGATTAGTAGCATGGAAAAGGTTTGCAACCAAGTGAAGGTTAGCTTGAGTTTCTTTTAGAGGTAGCCCTTGAGGATAAATGTAGTCAATGTGGAAAGCATTAGGTTCTTTATTTGATGGAGGCAAGTTGGAAAGCTTTGAAGTGTTGGGAGATGCATGAGTGTTGGAAGAAGTGGAGGTATCAAGGAAACCATCACTAGACATAGGTTCATTAATATGATCTTTCTCAAGAAAAGTATCCTCATCACATGAATCATTAGAGGTATCAATAATTCCATTATCAATAAGATCTTGGATTTTATGTTTTAGCTCAATGCAATCTGAAGTACTATGCTCATTATGTTGATGATAAGCACAATAGATATCCAAGAAAGGATTTCCATAGGAGCTAGACTTAGGCAACATGACGAGCTTAGTTTCAAGAAGTGTTTGCAAAATGTCATCATAAGAATGTTCCAAGGGAGTAAAAGTCTTCTCAAAAATATGTCTAGGATCTTCTTGTTGTTTCTCAAGTGAATAGCATGCGTTCATGTCTTCATCATTATCTTCGTCAAAGATAGGTCCATCATAAAAATTTGGCATAGGCTCAAGTGCTTGTTCTCTACAAAGGTCTTTAGATCTAGAAGATGAAGACATTTGATGTCTTGAAGTAGAGCATGTAGACCTAGAAGAAGAGGATGACCTCAAAGAAGGTGACTCACATGCATGTAAAGACCTTAAGGAAGATTCATGTAATGATGCAATATTCTCCTCTAACCTTTTCTCAAGTTTAGACTTCATTTTTGTCATGCGCTTAGAGAAATGAAGGTAAGAAAGATCATTTGTCTCTTCTAGTTTTTTGTATTGTGCATATAGATCTTGAAACTCTTTAGTGACATGGAGGATATCATGATCATATAGATTTGGTTGAAGTTTGGTAGCACAAGATTTAGATCCCATAGTTTTAGATGCAAAGCCAAGCATAAAATAGTCTAGAAGATAACTTGATGTTGAAACTATAGGAGGTAGAGTGTTCACTTGCCAAGATATTAGAGAGAGAGTAAAGTGACTTGTCAAACAATATGTACAAGAAACTTACGACATGAATGACTCAAGTCAATAGCTAGGAAAGATGCCCAAATAGCCAAATAGATAGAGCAAGCAAGGTGACAAGTGAACAACTCTCCAACCCAAGAGTGTAGTCAAGAAATCAAGGCAACCATTTCAGCAAAAGGATAACTAGCAAGCGAACATAGACCATGAAGACAAAAAGACCAAGAGCACTAAGACCAAAGAGCCACTTTAAGCATGTTCAAGAACTAGAGACATAACAAATCAAAGTCAAATGATGAGACTCCCCTTAGCAAGCAACACAAGAAAAAATGTTAAGACTTGATGCTTTGAATTGGTTGACAAAGTTTGACAATAATTGATAGCATAGCAAGTTTGATGTCCAAAAACAATTTCTTTCCAAGCAAGATAGTGACACATGGAGTAGTCTTCAAACAATCAAGCAAGGGACAAAGCAACCTTGCATGATACAAGCATATGTGAGGTCTTAAAATAAAGCCATATAACTATCATCATGTGTATGTTCCAAAGATTTCTACAGGTATACCACATTCAAGAACACATCAAGCAATATCTACTGAAAGGACATGGTTCATTACTCAACAACTTGGCCCACGCTTGATGCTCCTTCGCCTCACACCAAGTGGTTTCCCACAAGAGATATTGGTTTTGTCATGGAAGTTCCATAAGCACAACCAAGGGAACACATATGGTGAGTGTAAATCTTGGGGTGATCCGGGTAGTCCACTAGGATCGATCCTTGCACCAAGAAGTTGAGCGGCTAAAAAGGGTAGTTACTAACTTAGAGTTTTTATATCGTGCTTCCGTTCATAGTGTTCCTCTTGCTCCCAATTATGGGACACCTCACCTTGCAATGAGTAACTGATCTCGCAATCACAAGAGTACCTTAAGCATTCTTGCCTAGTGATCTCCTTATGGTCAAAATCCCATAAGCAATCACACTAGGTGAAGACAAACACTATGTCTACCAAAGTTTTGTGTCCTTGGTAGCCTTGAGTTTATAGTGGGTTTGAAGAGCCAGGTAATCGGCTTGTCCCCACTTGGGTCATTCCTCTCAGGTTG
Source organism: Cupressus sempervirens (assembly GCA_028749045.1). Classification (NCBI taxonomy): domain Eukaryota; kingdom Viridiplantae; phylum Streptophyta; class Pinopsida; order Cupressales; family Cupressaceae; genus Cupressus; species Cupressus sempervirens. Next base: position 486,099,726 of record CM053785.1, read on the forward strand.
TCCGAGAGCAGGCCCTCTAAAGGATTCTAACTACACAAAGTGGATCAACTTTTGGAAGTCAAGATTTTTGATTCACCACAAAGGTGAAGAGAATACTCTCCTATTCCAATCATTTTCTCCCAAACATGCCAAGAACATTCATTTACCCCTTGCTTTTGAAATCAAATGGCAAGTCAAGATTTCTGATTCACCACAAGGGTGAAGAGCATACTCTCCTATTACCAAAAGACTCCAATCACAAGTTTTATGTGCCTATGAAAAATGAACAATTAGTCAATGCCACACATGAAAATAAAAAAGCAAAAAATTTTGGGTTTTTATGCTTTGGGAATCCCTACAAACAATTGTTAGTAGCCCTTGTGCATTTGAAGCTTTGACATGCGTTCTTTTTATGCAATGTTTTAATTTTTTTTCATAAGGATGGCAACCTGTAATCACAACTTGTTAGCACCAAAAGTTAGTTTGAAATAACATAAAAATCTGCAATAAAAAGTGGTGAGTTGCCTCAAATATCCAAGTTATCTTCCAATCAAGTGTATACAAAGAAAGGGCAAACTAATTACAAATGCTCTCATTTTTACTCTTTGATTTTGACCTAGTCAACAAGATTGGACTTGTTTGCTATGATTTCGTATGCAAAAATGAAAATGAAAAAAAGAGACCCCTATTAAAAATTAGAGGGCTTTTCAAAAATTCAAGAAATTCAAAAAAATATCTTCATTTTCTCCCTAGAGACCGATTTTGTCAAAATAGGCTAGATTTATCAAATTGAGTTTTTGATCCCTAATACGACCTCAAAAGTTTTTCACAAAGAAAGTACCCCTCTTAGAATTAAAAAAACTTTCTGAAAATGTAAGTTTTGCTAAAAAATGTGCTAATTTGCGATCATAAATGAATTTTTATGAAAAATTAAAAAAAAATTATAAATCATGAAAATCACATCAAAATGCTCTAAAAATCAGTTTACATTATGTTGGACACATACTAAACCTAAAAAAAAAAATTCAGAACTAAAATCCAAGTGGTTTAAAAGATATGATCAAATCTTTAAACCAACTAGATTTTTGGCCTTCAAACCAATCTACTTATGGGTTGGCCTTAAAACCAAAGTGATAATTCTACAAAAGCACTTGATTAGATCCAATATGCTGCTTTAAAAAATCAAATATAAAAAATGAAAGCAAATAGAGCTAGAAACTTGATTCAAGCCCCACGGTGGGTGCCAAAAATGTACACTAGAAATGTGTCCCACTCTAAACCCTTCTATCCAAACGATTCCATGAGTTCGGAATGTTTGGATGCCGGCTTAGAGCTTCTTATCCACGGAGTGCAAGAGATTATATTTAAAGAATAAGAAGGCTCTCAGATGAGTCTTAGAGATACTCTTCTTGCTAGTAAACCATGCAATGGGAGGTTCCAAAGACAAGATGCAAGAATGCAAATGTCCCAAGGAGTTCCTCAAGGATGCAATACAACTAAAGATTAAACTAGAATGAATATGAAAAGTGCAGCTATTTTAAGCATGGATGAGAGTGTTACAATACCATTATTAAGCTATGTGAGATTAAGCTACATGTAAAAATGAAATCTAAGCTAAGCTAGAATGCCATGATGCCATGGATGAGAGAATGTAGACAAGAAATAGAAGTTCTCCACAAAGCTCCAAAGAAACCTGTTAGAAAACCTGCAGCATAACAATATTCAAAATGAGGATGGATTGAGGGGGAAATATCTCTCCCTTTTAAATATGTATGGATGGTAGAGATCAAGATGAAGATGGTGGATGATCAACGGTGGAATTTGGAAAGAGGAGTGATCCATGTGCACACACAAGTCAACCAATAGAATATAAGTTGAATTGTTATATAAGACAAAAGTCACAAAGCCTTTTCTTTTAATTGCAAAATAAATAAAAAAGACTTTATGTGTGCACTTTAAGTGGGTTAGAAGAATGGGGTCTTTTATTTAATTAAAAGGGGACATGTTCTTTTAATCAAATAATGAACTTAAGATAGCATAGTCAAACTATAGGTTATAATCAAATAAATTGATTATTAGCAATTTGGTCTAGGTAAATGATTAAATTAGTTTAGCCAAAATGTTGAAAAGGGGGCTAATAGTCTAGATGACCATTTTTAGGTGATTACAGTACCTATGTGTGTATTGATAGTGCAATCTGTTGTCTCCTTCCTCTAATATACAACTAAGGGTTGTGAAGTTTGTACACTAGTGACTTGAGGAGTGATACCAATTGTTGGTAGTTCTTGTGTTTTCATCTCCTCCCTTGTAGTTATAGTCATTCATTTCTGAATTTCATCTACACTAACCAATACAAGGTTGTCACATAATTTGGCCTATAATGTAGATTGGTCAAACATCTTTTTTAGATCTTCTTATGTTAAGGGATTGATGTTCCAAGCAGTGAGATTAGAAACATCCTTTACTATAATAGTTTTATTACATACACTTATTACCTATGGAGGGCTGACACTCAACATTTATGTATCTTGTAAACTCTATTCTTGTTGCTACTCTTCCTTAGGTATTGCATGATCATATATATTCATTGATAAGTAGGAGATAATTTCCACAGCTAGTCAAATTGTGATATGAATATCAGGATTTCACTGTGTGATTTTGAGTCAAACTCGATGACCCATATTTCATGAGAAGTGATTCAACATGAATCCATCTCTCATGAGAATAAATGGAACACTTAGCACTCATTGGATCTAGGTGATGCTCACAGGGGTGAAGCACCGGGACTTCCCGGGAGGTCACCCATCCCAGTACTACTCCAGCCTGAGCGCACTTAACTACGGAGTTTCCTCCTTAGTTAAACCCAAAGCTTGCAACCCCATTTGCAAAACCTTCACCAAGTGTTGTGCCTTATGAACCATTCATTAGAAAGCCCCTTAAGCTCATCAATTGATAAGTAGGAGATAATTTCCACAGCTAGTCAAATTGTGATATGAATATCAGGATTTCACTGTGTGATTTTGAGTCAAACTCGATGACCCATATTTCATGAAATATGGGTCATCGAGTTTGACTCAAAATCACACAGTGAAATCCTGATATTCATATCACAATATATATTCATTTCAGTGCCTCCCTCAATTGTGCCTTCTTTATTGTCACCATCTTCATCATCTTTGACCTCAATAGGTTCGTGTTCACCTTCTTTGATTGTGGCTAGTCCATATGTGATTTTTTGTATCTGTGTGGTCTTCTTTACAACATCCTCTATGTTGCTCTATAATATGATGAATTCCCCATACTTAGGAACAAATCTAACAACATATTTCTTTATGGCTTTAGATATTTGTGCCTTGCTAAGTTTTGGCATAACTTGAGTGAGGGATGTCTCCCTAATTTGTCTCTCTCTATATATAAATAATAGTGCCATTTTTGGTCAACTCTTTCATATAGACTTTTAGGTATGGAGTTGGAAATCTCTAGAGGAGCCTTCTTGGAAGTAGCCATCATGGCATATATTGTTTCCTCCACTTGATTCTTCTCAACTTTTCCAAGATTTTCAAAATTAATGTGAGTGAAACCTGATAAGTCAGTATTGTTTCCAACATTCTCACAAAAGTTATCTAGATCTAAAGATGGATTATGATTCACCACTTTGAATTGGTTGTTGTCATCAAATTCAGTTCTTTCCTCATTAGATTTAGCCTGAGCAACATATTTTCTTTTGGGTCTTTTTTGTGTTGCACCTTCTTTCTCTATAGGCTTGGCTTTCTTTTTAGCCTTTTGTGCAATGACATGTGTACTAACTCTTGTGGTAGGTGTTGTTGGTTTGGGCTAGCTTGGTTTAGCAACCCTTTGACGTCTTTTCACTACTTGTACCTTGGCCTTTCTCTTCTTCTGATTAGTAGGAATAGGTGCTTCCTTAGCTTCTTCCTCAACACCTTCTACAATATTTATTTCTTGCTCTTGCTGATCCTCACCCTGACCTTGTGTCATTGCTAGAGGTACTTGAATTTGAGTGTCTTCTTCCTCTTCAGCCTCTTTATCTTCTTTTTCCTCCTTGGCACCTTCACCAAAATTCTCCTTTAGTTTCTTCACTAATTTATCCTTCTTTTTGATGACAGAGGAAGTCTTCAAGTCCATAGGAATCTTTGATTTGGCCAACTCATAGTTACCAAAAGATTTGGCATCTTTTTCCACTTCTTCTACAAGTAATGCTATAATTTTTGAAAAGGCCTCATCAACATTAATCTCATAACCTAATGGCCTTATCCATCTTACTCTAGGAATTACTACTTGAACAAATATGTAATCAGCATCAACTAGGAAATAAACATCATCGTAATATTTTTCCACTAATGACACTAGAATCCTTAATCTCTTCTTCATGGATTGTTTGAAATCCTAAAAAAACTAGTAATTACTAACTCAAAATTTTCACCTAACTACTCAGTGAAATCTCCTATTTGCATTGTAATAGACCTATTTATCTTCTATGCAATATTACCACATGTAGGAAATGTGTTTTGTACATAAAAGAAGATATATACCAAAATAGATCTGAATTTACATTGAGCACTCTTTCTTTTCCTTATTGCTTCTAGGTTTTCAATTAATTCTTGTAGCTGTAGCTCGGCAAGATCATATGTATGATCCTTCTTCACAATCTTGTAACCCATATCTACTGCAATGTAGGGTACACTGTTCAATCTGCTTGATTGATAAAACTTTTGTACAATTACCCTTACCACAAATGCTATTAGAGGATATGTGATTGTATCTATGGTCATTCCCCTCTTGTTCTTCACATCCCCTATGTTCTTTTACGTAACTTCTTTGGACTCACTTCTCATAGCCTTTGGCCAACCTAGAGTTGGATACCCTATTACCCTATAAATTATCCTCTTTGTGTTTTTTATTGGCCCATTATGTAACCACATTGAGGTGTCATGAATTCTACTCAAACTAATCCTTATCCACTCAGTTGTGAAAATGTTAGGAAAATCTAGGGCATGAGTTAACCCTTTCTTTTCTACAATCTTAAATTCTTCCCTCAATACACCATTTTCATATAATCTTCCATACTCCTCTATGATTTCCATGTCACCAATACTCCCTATCTTACAATTATAACACTTTTTGACTTCTTGAATCATTAAAACATGTGGTGGTATCATAGATAACACACTGGAGGGATCTTGTTTGTATGCTATGTCTGGAATAGCCTAGAAAATAGGTGGTTTTATCTAATTGCTAACTAACTTAACATGTAAAACTTCTTTTCCCTCTACACCTTTCACCTTCAAAGAACTAGATGCCATTATATGAATCTAGGGTTTATAAAATTTGAAACAATATAGCTCAGTACATGATAAATACCTTATGAATCCTAATGAAATGATGTCAAATAGCTGCTAAAATCTACTATGAATTCTTTAGATGAATTTTATAGACCACCTTTAGCTCTTCTTGCTTTCTATTGAATTTGAATGATGTTAAATGAGTAGAAATCAATCAAATATCACTTTAAAATACTACAATTAATGCTAAGTGCTTACACATCTGTAAGCTCGGCATCAACTAATTTTTAGCTCACTCAACATCCACATGTCTTTCCATTCACTTCACAACTATTATGAGCTTGGCATCAACTAGCCAATCTATTAGCTCAACATCCACTAGCATTTCACTCGACAACCATAGGCAACTTTCCATGCTCGGTAGTAACATGAAAAACTTAAGGATTCTTCTTTGAATCCTAATATCACTTTGCATCTTTGTTCATACTTATGTAATATTTTTGGAACTAAATCCTTGGAATTGATTTATGATGCATCCCTTTTAAATATTAGTCCCACATACCTCTTAATTTCTTAGTTTGATGAGGTGTGATCACCTGACCCATTGGGTGAAGTGATCCCTTCTCCACTTGATGTGTTGCAATCCTTCTATCTCTTCCATGTCGTGTTCATTTCATTTCTAAAAATTTCAATATCTACCTCGCCTTTGCCTTTATTGAACTCACAATTTGGTGCTTTTGACCTTGTTGGACAATATTGACTGATGTGACCAATCTTCAAATGACTAAAACATGTGGTTTGACTCAACCAGCTTTTGTAGTCACTTATAAAGTGTGTTCTAATATAGTTCTCAAGAATATTTCCATATTCTTGATAGTAGTGACAACTATACCTTGTATTATAATCCTAATTATAAAAGTTGCTATTGTTTTTTACCTTTGTTTGCTTGTTTGATGACCACATTGGTTTGGATCTGCACTCAAAAGCTCTATATCCATACTTCTAATAGTTATAGCAATATCCTTCAAATCTTTGAGCATGCATGGTCTTAGTTCTACATTCATGTGCTTGATGAACATGTCCATATTCTTGATAGTAGTGACAACTATACCTTGTATTATAATCCCAATTATAAAAGCTCCTATTGTTCTTTACTTTTGTTTGCTTGTTTGATGACCACATTGGTTTGGATTTGCACTCAAAAGCTCTATGTCCATACTTCTGATAGTTATAGCAATATCCTTCAAATATTTGAGTGTGCATGGTCTTAGCTCTACATTCATGTGCTTGATGACCTTGTTTGTTGTGCTTAAGATAGCCACCCATGCTCTTCTGCTTAATGTTCTGATTTACATTCTTGCTCCTACACACATTAGCAGTATGTCCTTTCTTTCCATAATTATGACAAGTAGGTTTGATATTCTTACTTTTGTTACTCCTTTCTTCAAACCTTTTGGATGATTCTCCTTCTTCAGTACTTGTATATCCTAGTCCAAATGCATCATTGTTAGATCTAGAAGATCTCATCAATTGCTTAAAGTATTTGATGGCTTCACTAGGTTTATTAAAACTTTTAAAAAAATCCCTTTCCCTTTTTAGGTCATTTCTCAACTATTCATTCTACAACTTCAGTTTTGTTATGTCAATGTCCTTGGCATTCAATTTGTTAGGAATAAACCAAAAATAGAAATAACAATTACATGCAAATATAACCAATATTAAAAAATAATAGATCATACAGAAAAGAACACAAGACACCAAGATTTAATGTGGTTCACCCAATCCTTGGGTAATGTTACCAAATAGCAAGTCTGATATTATTATGATCCAGTGATTACAACCCGATTACAATCTATAATCCCTTACAACTCAATACTGCTACAAGAACCAATTTTCACATCACCTTATGAAATAATCCCTAACCCTAAGCCCTTTTATAAAAGTATTTTATTGCTTTAGGGATATAAATAATAATTATATTTTGGCCCAAAATCTTGATAAAATAGTGCCCCAAATTTTACTTTATTTTTCAGGGTGATGCATCGAGCCCCAAAGAATTTATGAAGTATGTATAGTACTTTCCTAATCAGTCACCATAAACTAACAATCTCCCACTTGGGGACTAATTAGGCTCCATAGTAAACAACAATCTCTCACTTGGAGACTGATCCTATAGCTATGCCACTACTCCATGAGACTCCCATTGGATCAAACCACCCTGGACTCTGTTGTTCTTTTATTCATGTTTGGTCTAAAGACCAACTGAAGGTGAAGTGGAGTTTAGCTTCTCCCTTGTTACTACCTTTGTAAACATATCCACTAGATTTTCATTTGTATGTATCTTGTTCAGCTTTAACTGTCCATCCTCCAAAATTGATCAAATGAAATGGTACCACAATTGTATGTGTTTGGTCTTGGAATATAGAGTTGAATTCTTTGCAAGATGAATGACACTCTGACTATCTGTAAACAAATAATTATCCTTCTGAGGATGTATTAAATCTTCCAAGAAGAATTGAAACCATATCATCTCCTTAGCTACCTCTGTAGTAGCAACATACTATAACTCTGTAGTGGATAATGCATTAACCTTTAGTAACCTATAAACCTAGCTCACGACTGCCCCACCAATAGTAAAGACATGACCTGTAGTACTCTACTTGGTATCAATATCCCCTGCAAAATTTGAGTCAACATAGCCCTATAAATTAGTAGTAGAGACCACAAAGTGTAAACACTTATTAGATGTTCCTCTTAGATATCTGAGAATTCATTTGACTACATTCCAATTCTCAATTCCTAGATGATTCATATACATGCTAACAACTCCCACTACATGTGCAATATTTTCCCTGGTACATACCATAGCATACATCAATCTTGCTACTACTGAAGCATAGGGTACCTTGGACATCTTATCCTCCTCTTCTTGTGTTTTGGGACACATCTCCTTAGTCAACTTCAAATAACCATGTAAAGGTGTGCTGGCAGCTTTAACATTCTCCATAGAGAAATGTTGCAACACCTTCTCAACATAATCAACTTGAGATAGTTTCAATGTTTTGTTATGTTTATTTCTACAAATCTTCATACCAAGGATTTGTTTTACTGCCTGCAAATCCTTCATAGCAAATGCATGTGCTAACTAGCATTTTAGCCCCTTAATATTATCCATGTTACCCAACTACAAGCATATCATCAACATATAAACATAAAATAATGTAGCTATCATCATCCAACCTCTTAAAATAAACACAATGATATGAATGACACCTATTGTATCCATGCTCATGCATAAAACTATCAAATTTCAGATAACATTGCCAAGGTGCTTGCTTCAATTCATATAAACTTTTCTTCAATTTGCACACTAAGTTATCCTTACCTTTGACCTCAAATTCCTATGGCTGATCCATATATATCTCTTCATCCAGATCACCATGAAGGAAGGTTGTTTTAACATCAAGCTACTCTAAATGCAAATCTTTAGTAGCAATAAGACTTAAAATAGTACAGATAGAAGTCATCTTAACAACAAGAGAAAATATCTCCTAAAAATCAATGCCCTTTTTCTTTGCAAATCCTTTCACAACTAACTTGGCTTTAAATCTTTTCTTACCTCCATCTTCTTCTTTTAATTTGTAAATCCACTTATTTTGTAAAGATCTTTTACCTACAGAAAACTTGCATAAATCCCATGTCTTATTCTTTAGCAAAGAGTCCATTTCATCTTTCATTATAGACTCCCACTAAATCTTAGTATCCACCTGTACAACTTCATCATAACATTTAGGTTCACCAGCATCAATAAGTAAAATAGAATACAAAGAGGGAGAAAATTTTTCTGGAGGTCTAATTTTCCTTGTTGACCATTCAACATTCACTAGTGTGTATGGTATTTTTTGTTGCTATTGTTGTACATCATGAGGAATGGCTAGAACATCATCTTTTGGAGTATCATCTAGTACTATATAATCATCTTCTTTCTTCTCATGTTGCTGCAATGGATCTTTATATAACACTTTCTCATTGAATATGACATCTCTGCTTCTTACAATTTTATGATTTTCAAAATCCCAAAGCCTATAACCAAAATCATTAATGCCATATCCAAAAAATACACATTTCTTTAACTTAGCTTCCAGCTTGGTTCTATTTTTAGAATCTATGTGAGCAAAAGCTTCACAACCAAAGGTTTTGAAAAAATAATAACTCACCTTCTTACCAGTCCATGCTTCCTTTGGAATATCAAAACCCAAAGGAGTAGAGGGACCTCTATTAATCAAATATACAATAGTATTAATAGCATCTACCAACATGTGTAAGGGCAACCCAACATGCAACCTCATGCTCCTCGCATGCTCCATTATAGTCTTGTTCATGCGTTTAACCACTCCATTTTCTTGCAGAGTCCTTAGAATAGTTTTTTGTTTGAAAATATCATTAGTGGAGCAATAATATTCAAATTCATGACTGGAATACTCACCACCATTATTAAATCTGAGACATTTTAATTTCTTACCAGTCTCATTTTCAGCCAAGCATTTCCATTTCTTAAAAGTTTGAAATACATCAGATTTTTGTCTAAGGAAATAAACTCATAATTTTCTAGTTGTATCATCAATAAATGTAACATAACAATGAGAGCCTCCAAGGGAAGATACCTAAGCTAGTCCCTATACATCAGTATGCACAAGCTCTAATTTCTCTCTTTTATTTTCCTTCCTAGTCTTCACAAAACTCATTTTCTTTTGTTTTTGATACACACAACTTTCATAGAAATCCATATTAACACATTTTAGACCTGGTAAAATATTCTTTGAATGAAGTACTTTCATACCTTTCTCACTCATGTGTCCAAGTTTGTTGTGCCACAACACCGTATCAGAATTTACAACAGCTATTTGTTCTCCCTGCTCAACCACAACAACTATTTATGTACATTCATTTTTCTCTAAAATAATTAAAGTAGAAGGAACAATATGACCTATACAAAGATATAAGGTTCCTACTTTCACACCTTTTGCTACTACAAGAGAACCTTTTGAAACTTTCCAATTTTTATCATTAAAAGTAACTACACAACCCTCATCACTGAGTTTCTCTAGTGAAATTAAATTCCTGCTCAGTCTTGGAACATGTCTTACCTCATGTAGTATCCAATGATTCCCATTCTGTAACATAATCTTATTTTTTCCCTTTCCAACAATTTGATAGGGTTAATTATCCCCCAAATAAAAAAGTCCAAAATTCCCTTGGATATAATCAATGAAATAACCTCTATGAGGTGTAGCATGAAATGAACCACCAAAATCTAAAACCCATGAATCATCAACACTTTCTAAAGATAGAAGCACAACAACCTAATCAAATTTGTTACTTACCACATTTTCATCCTTGTCTCCATCTAGTTTATCTCCTTCATTTTTCTTTCATTTTCAACAATCTTTCTTTTTGTGCCCTAGTTTTCCATAGTACTAATAGTCATTTGGTCCTCTCGATTGAGACCTCCTCTTGTTTGACTTTTCTCTTGATTTCCCAAAACTTTTAAAATTATTTCCTCTCTCAGTCATTCTGCCCCTACTTTGTGCATTCAAAGCACTTCCTGATATAGATCCACTTGAGGTTTTCCTATGAGTTTCCTCACTCAAAAAAACACTGATTGCATCATCATATTTTAGGTTACTAGATCTAAGAATAGAACTACTCACAACCATTACCAAGCCATTTCAGCTTTCAGGCAAAGAACACAAAATCAAGACAACCCTAATTTCTTCATCAAAATTGATACCCATAGAAGATAATTGACTACTAATAGTAATAAACTCATTTAAATGATCTACAACATATCCACCTTCTTCCATTTTCATATTAAATAAATGCTTCATGAGAAATACCTTGTTTGAAGTAGAGGGCTTTTCATATAGTATCACTAGGATTTTTATCAACTCTTCTATTGTCTTTGCTTTTGTAACATGCCACCAATGGTGCTAGGAATAATCAAATTCTTTCAAGTGCCTTTCTATCCAAAAGATCCCATTCATCATTTGACATAGATCCCAGATTCTTGGTTTTTCCTTCTAACAAATTCCATAAATCCTTTTGATACAAATAGTCTTCCATTTTTATTTTTCATAACTGGAAGTTATACCCATTAAACCTATCAACCCTCAGCTTACACTCATTTTCCATCACTCCTACTCAACTGTGAGACTCCCACTCAACTGTGAGACTTTCCTACAGGGGATAACTAAAAAACAATCTCACTCTAATACCACTTGTTAGGAATAAACCACAAATAAAAATAACAATTACATGAAAATATAACCAATATTAGAAAATAATGGATCACACAAAAAAGAACACAAGACACCAAGATTTAATGTGGTTCACCAAATCCCTGGGCTACATCCGCCAAACAACAAGTCTGATATTATTATGATTTAGTGATTACAACTTGATTACAATTCGTAATCCCTTATAGCTCAATACCACTGCAAGAACCAATTTACGCATCACCTTATGAAATAATCCCTAACCCTAAGCCCTTTTATACAAGTATTTTTACCACTTTAGGGTTATAATTAATAATTACATGTCGGCTCACAAAGAATTTATGAAGTATGTACAGTACTTTCCTGATTAGTCACCACAAACTAACATAATTCGTGGTTGGCATTCATAATTTGACCCAAAGTTTCCAATTGCATGTTAGCGATCCTAGTTACCATTGATGATTTCTCTTTTAGTCTACTAGTAAAAAACTCTTTTTTCATCTTCAATCATGGCTTTGTCTTCCATAACTTTCTTTTTCCATTCAATCACCTCACATAGTAATATGGCTTATGATTTGATGTAGGAGCATCTAGTAGTGTAAGGGCAATCATGTATCACCCAAAAATATGCTTAGTGTTAGTTTCTATTTAAAGTGTTTTCATTTTTGGATACCCATTTGGGTCAAATAAATGTTCCAACTCTCATAGTTCCATTATTGATTTTCTGGGTTAGAGTTTTTGAGCACCTTTAGATAAGTGTCAATGTAGAAAATGGGTTATTTTGTAATTGAGCTATAATTATGATGAGTTAGAGGGTTTAAGTTGGAGAGGTGATTATATTTATAATTTAAAACACTCTAAAAAATGAATTAAGTCAAAATGCTTTACGGTTTGAAAGTTCTTACAATTTTTAGTTGCTTGAAGAAATCCTAAGAGTGCTTCTAATTCAAATTTGAGGTATTAAATGACCTTGTATGGGCCCAAAAAATGGAGGCAATAAAAGCTTGTCCATAGGGCTATAGAGTGCTTCAAGAGCTTTCCAAAAATGTAAACAGTTTGTTAGTCATAGTCCCAAATCAAAAGTTATGCCTCTTGGAAGTTGGACTACCATTTTTGGATTCTTCTAATTTTATATTGGCTTCTAACATGATTTCTAGAATCTTCTGTTTTGGTGGTGGATGTCAAATGGCATATTCTAGAAGGTATTCCTAACCCTAAACCTAATTGGGGTTTATTTAAGAACATTTATGGCATTGTAAAGGTAGTTCTTGGTGGAGTTTGAGAGAAGGTACTGTGAGGAGGATTTTTCTCTAGGATCTGACCATTGTAAGCCCACAGGGCATGTATTTGGGTCTATTTACATGTACTAAATGTAGTAGCATATTTTATTGATAATAATATTCCCCTTTTCCCCTGTTGCATTCATTTAGGTCATGGTTTGTGTCTTCATCAAGTGGTATCAGAGTGCCAACTATGACATAGTTAACACTAGGATTGTGTGGTTGTGGGTTTGAGACAAGAAGATGCCTCTATGAAGGGAGTTTGGTGGAAGGAACAAAGTTATTACTCCTAAGGTTAGAGCCCTCTAGAGACAAGTCCAAGCATTACAAAAGGAGATCCATAGAGGGATGAATGTTGCTATAGGTGATCAAAGTGAGGAAGAAAATGAAGAAGAAGGAAATATTGGGCTAGAAGGGGAAGAAGATAGAGAAGTCCTAAACCAAGTAGAGGAGAGGGTTTTGTAGGGCCATTTCTAAGCTTGGAAAAAAGACCTAAAATTGACATGGGTATGTTTGCGGGAAGTCTAAACTTGGATGAGTTGATCAACTAGATCAATGAACTAGAGGAATATTTTGAGTATGAGGATATCGAGGACCTAGATAGGGTTAACTAGTTTTCAAAGGCCAAAATGAAAGGCCATGCCAAAATTTGGTGGCAAGAGGTTCAACTGGAAAGAAATAGAAGAGCAAAGGAGAAAATCACAAGATGGGATCATATGGTGGACAAACTAAAGAAGCAATTCATTCCTGTTACTTATGAGCTTGATTTGTTTAAGAAAATGCAAGGGCTAAAGCAAGTAGGAAAATCTATCTAGGAATATATAGAGGAATTTTGAAAAGTTCTTATTAGGGTAGGGCATGTAGAAAAAAATAAGGACAAGGTTGCAAATTACCTTAGTGGGCTAAGATCCTAACATTTAGGCATTAAGTCTAGTTAGAATGACTGGCATTGAAGAGGCATACTAGTTTTCCCTGCAAGTTGAGGAGAAGTTAAACATAAAGTTTGATGGAAGGCAAAGAGGGTGCAGTTAAGGAAGAAGGGGTAGTGACAGGTCTTTGGAGGTCAAAATGAGAACCAAAGGAAAAATGTTGATGCGAGTACTAGCCAAAACCAAAGGAAAGAGGGTTTCAACCGCTCTTGTGATCAACACTTTGGAGATTAGAGAGGAAGATGTAGAGGGATGTGGAAAAGGTTTTGGAAGAGGAGGCTTATGTGTTACCTATTTTCATTGCAATGAAGAAGGTCATTGTGCCTTTGAATGCCCTCAACACTAAGGAATGACAGATAGGAGAGCTGATGGAAAATAAAGGGTTGCTCATGTGGATGAGGATGCACAGTCATCACATTTAGAGGATGTAGAAAGAGGAGAGGTTCTAGTAAATGAAATGGTCTTACTATGCAATGAGACTAAACTTGGAAAAAGGAGGAGTTTGTTTTGTACCAGGTGCAAGGTGAGGGTAAATGTTGTGATGTGATTTTTGATAGTGGAAGCACTGAAAACTTGGGGTCAGAAGAGATGGATTCAAAGCTAAAGCTCAAGAGGGAGAAACACCCCCAACCTCATCAAATTGCTTGGTTGAAGGATGATCATAAGGTTTTGGTTAGTGAAAAATGTCTAGTGAAGTTCAAGATTGGGAGTTACCATGATGAGGTTCTCTGTGACATCATTCCAATGGATGTCTTCCATTTATTGTTGGGAAGGCTATGGTAGTTTGATAGGCATGTTGTACATGATGGTCATGCAAATACATACTCTTTGAAAAAGGATGGAGTTTGCCACAAACTAAAGCCCTTGATAAAGGAAGGTGAAAAAGTATGCAGCAATGCTAGGGTATGTCTTGTTGATGGAAGAAATTTTTTGGATGGCATGAAAAATCAACGTATATGTTATGCTTTAATTCCTAGAAAACATAAGGAAGGAAGTAGTAAAATTCCACTTGAAGCTTCAGGCCTATTAAGTGAGTATGGAGATGTCATCTCTAATAATGTTCCAAAAGGGTTTCCACTAGTAAGGCAAATCAGTCATCAAATAGATTTAATCCTTGGAGCTAGTTTTCCTAACAAGGATGCTCATAGGATGACTCCTAATGAAATTGAGGAGCTAAATAAACAAGTTAAAGAGCTATTGAGGAAAGGTTTGATTTGAGAGAGCTTGAGTCCATGTGTAGTACCTATAGTGCTGACACCAAAGAAGGATGGAGAGTGGAGAATGTGTACAGACTCTTGGGCTATAAATGGAATAACCATCAAGTATTAGTTCGCTTTGCCAAGAATGGATGATTTTATGGACTATTTGAGTAGAGCTCAATACTTCAAAAAGATAGATCTCAAGAGTGGCTATCACCAGATATGGATACAAGAGGGAGATGAGTGGAAGACTAAATTCAAGACCAAAGAGGGTCTATATGAGTGGTTATTCATGCCCTTTGGACTGACCAACATGCCAAGCACCTTCATGCAGCTTATGAACGAGGTACTAAAGAAATTCTTGGAAAAATTTGTTATTGTCTATTTGGATGATATT
Source organism: Cupressus sempervirens (assembly GCA_028749045.1). Lineage (NCBI taxonomy): Eukaryota > Viridiplantae > Streptophyta > Pinopsida > Cupressales > Cupressaceae > Cupressus > Cupressus sempervirens. Next base: position 486,115,085 of record CM053785.1, read on the forward strand.
TTAATTTTTAGCAAGTCTTTAGATGAAAATTTATTGCACATTCGTAGTGTCCTTGAAAGGTTGAGGGAAGAGAAATTGTTGATTAATTTGAAGAAGTGTAGCTTCATAAAAAAAGAGTTAATCTATTTGGGGTTTGTTGTATCAGTTGATGGTCTCAAAATGGATCTAGAGAAGGTAAAGGCCATCTTGGAATGGCCTACTCTAAGGTCTGCTACTGAGGTGAGGTCATTCCATGGTCTGGTTAGTTTTTATAGGAGGTTAATTAGAAATTTTAGTGGCATATGTACACCCTTGACTGAAACAATGAGGGGTGATAGAAGAGAGTTCAAGAGGACTATAGGAGCTGCAAGAAGTTTTGAATTATTGAAGAAGAAGGTTAGAGAGAAACCTATGTTGGCACTTCCTAATTTCAATAAAGTGTTCTAGGTGGATTATGATGCTAGTGGCAGTGCTATTGGGGCTGTATTGATCCAAGAAGGTAAGCCTATTGCCTATTTTAGTGAAAAATTGAATGATGCAAAGAAGAAGTATTTTGTTTATGATTAGGAGTTCTATGCAATAGTTCAAGCCTTAAAGAAATGGAGGCATTATTTATTGCCAAAATAATATGTCTTGTATATTGATCATTAGGCATTGCAGTACCTAAATAGCCAAGGTAAATTGAATCATAGACATTTGAAATGGGTAGAGTTCATGCAAAGCTATACATTTGTGTTGAAACATAGAAGTGGAAGGTCTAATAGGGTAGTAGATGCATTGAGTAGGAGACAATACTTGCTGACAGTAATGTAGGTTGAACTAGTTGGGTTTGATGAACTCAAGAATCCATACCTTGAGGATCCTAATTTTGTTGAAGCATGGAATGCTTGTAAATAACTTGTTACTCTAAATAGGACTGGGTGGCTAGATTATTTAATTCAGGATGGTATGTTGTTCAAGGGCAGTCAATTATGTATTCCAAGGAGTTCTATGAGGGAGAACTTGATCAAGGAGAAACATAGTGGAGGAATGGTAGGAAACTTTGGTCAGGATAAGACTATTGTCATTATTAGAGAACATTATTTTTGGCCTCAAATGTCACAGGATGTGAAGAAGTTTGTGCAGAGTTGTCAGGTATGCAAGCAGTCAAAGGATTTAGTCACAATACTAGACTTTATCAGCCATTTCCTTTTCCATCGAAGCCTTGGGAGGACATAAGTATGAATTTTGTTTTTGGATTGCTAAGGACACAAAGGGGTAATGACTCAGTATTTGTGGTGGTTAATAGGTTCTCCAAGATGGTTCATTTCATTCCTTGCCACAAGACTCATGATGTAGTACATATTACAGATTTCTTTTTCAGAGAAGTGGTGAGACTACATGGTCTCCCAAAGAGTATTGTTTCTAACAGAGATACTAAATTTGTGGGGTATTTCTGGAGGACTTTGTGGAAGAAGTTGAGGATGGAATTGAAGTTTAGTTCTACACATCATCCACAGATTGATTGACAAATAGAAGTGGTGAATAAAAGTTCAAGAAATTTTTTAAGGTGTTTAGTGGGAGATAAGCCAAGGGAGTACTGGTAGACCACCATTCCAAATTGTGTATGGGAATAGTCTAAGGACTACACTAGAGCTGAGAAAAATGGAGCAAGGGGAGAGGACAAGTGATGAGGCAGAAGAATTTTCTAAACATGTCAAGAATCTACATGAGGAGGTACATGCACATATTACCAAGATGAACCAATAGTATAAGGCTAGGGCAGATCAAAAGAGGAGACATAAGGAGTTCCAAGTAAGGGATCTAGTTATGGTATACTTGAGGAAGGAATGATTTCTAGTGGGTACCTACAACAAGCTAAAGATGAAAAAATTTGGTCCCTGCAAAATTTTGAAGAAACATGACTCAGAAAATGCATATGAGGTTGAGTTACCAAATAAGATTCACATTTCTCCTATCTTCAATATTGCAAACTTAACAAAATATCATGATGATGGTGCAGATGAGGGGTTGATGCTGGAACCATATCCAATTCCTACTTTGATGAGGGAAGAGATTGAAGACATTCTAGATAGTTGTGTGGGCTGGAGTACGAAAAAAAAGTAGTATGAAGAATACCTAGTGAAGTGGAAAGGACAACCAATAGTAGACTCAACTTGGATATCCACAATGAAGGTTGCCCATTTGGGTTTTCCTCTACTAGCTATAAAGTGACAGGGTCACTTTTCAATCTACCTTGGGTGTCTGATGTAGGAGCAACCAATGGTGTAAGGGCAATCTTGCATCACCTAAAAATATGCTTAGTGTTAGTTTTTTAAAAAATTGTTTCCATTTCTAAATACCCATTTGGGTCAAATAAATGTTCCAACTCTCATAGTTTTGCTATTGATTTTTTGGGTTAGAGTTTTTGAGCACCTTGGGATATGTGTCAATGTAGAAAATGAGTTATTTTGTATTTGAGCCATAATTATGATGAGTTAGAGGGTGTAAGTTGCAAAAATGATTATATTTATAATTTAAAACACTCTAGAAAAAGAATCAGGTCAAAAGGCTTTATAGTTTTGAAAGTTATTGTAGTTTTAAGTTGCTTGGAGACCTCCTAAGAGTGCTTCCAAGTCATATTTGAGGCATTAAATGACCTTGTACATGCCTAAAAAATGGGGGTGATCAAAGCTTGTCCATAGGGCTATAGAGTGCTTCAAGAGCTTTTCAAAAATATAAACATTTTGTCAATCAGAGTCTTTGATCAAAAGTTATGCCTCCCAGAAGTTGGACTACCATTTTTAGATTCTTCTAATTTTACACTAGCTTCTAAGGTGATTTTTAGAACCTTCTGTTTTGGTGGTGGATGCCAAATGGCATATTCTAGAATGTATTCCTGACCCTAAACCTAATTGGGATTTATTTAATAACATTTTTTGCATTGTATAGGCAGTTCTTGATGGAGTTTGAGAGAAGGTACTATGAGGAGGATTTTTCTCCAGGATCTAACCATTGTAAGCCCATAGGGCATGTATTTGGGTCTGTTTACATGTACTAAATGTAGTAGCATATTTTACTAATAATAATATTCCCCTTTTCCCTTGTTGCATTCATTCAGGTTGTGGTTTGTGTCTTCATCATGATTATTGTTCTAACTTAAGATTTCTGATCTCTTTAGCTAGGGTTATGTTCTTTTCCATTAGATCTTCAACTGCTGCATCAAATTCATTGGAGTCTCCATTTTAAAATATCTTAGTAGTTTCTATTTCTTTGTATTGTGTGTCATTCTCTTCAATAACAATTTCCTTCCTTCTCTTTAAAGATTTCCTTAGATCTTCTCTTGCTTCATTTAACTAATGTAGAATAAGATGTTTTTCAATCTCCTAGTTCTCAATAATCTTTCCCAACTTGTAGACTTACATTTCCAATATCTTTCCTCAAAGCTAAAAAGCTTTACTTTCAGAGAACAAAGCTTTGATACTAATTGTTGGAATTACAATAGGGAAGGTAAACTTTTGAGAGGGGGGTGGGGGGTGGGGTGGGGGTGAATCAAAACTTCAAACTTTGACCCATAAAATATTTACCACACATCCATCTCACATATTCAATAAGTAAATTGAAATACCATGTAAAGCATGTATATCTAAAGCATGCAAACAAGTAAGCATTCACACATATATGACACTAGATATGATTACCCAGAAACCCTCCAATGAGAAGGTAAAACTGGGGTGGGAATGACACCCATAAATCTTCACTACTACAATAATAAATTGTATCCAATGAAGGTTACAATGTTTGATCATGAAACATGATCTACCCTATAAGAAGTCTGCCCTGTTAAAGGGTTACAAAGACTATTAGGTCTTACCCTATTAAAGGATTTCAACACGCTATTAGAAGTGTTCCTTGTTAAAGGACTTCAACTCACAATTAAGTAAACACCTTGTTAGAGGATTTCAGTACAACCTATTAGGACTACTCTATTAAAAGATTTAATTGATTCACCTATTAGAATGTCTTAGCATTGATCTTGTGATTAGCACTTTGTTGCTTGATGAAACATCACCTCTAAACTGATGTATACTTGATCCTTCTTGATCAAATGTCTCTCTGCTATTCATTATTTCCTTGCTCTATTCTCCTTTAACTGATTCTACAATGTAACTCAGATCATAATACCTTGTTTACCATGAATGTCCTAGTTTGCACATGTGAAACTCTCCTTGATCATTCATTCATTACCTTTTACACTGATAGAAAATTTAGGGATTTTTCCTCCATAAGAAGACCTATGTGACTTAGGGTTAGGTATGAATCAACAGCTATGATTCACCCATATTGCCACTTAAACCTTCCCTTTACTTGGTTGGGTGCATGTAATGCATAGGGATTCCAACTTAAGATTCATCCTTATCACCAAAATATCATAATTCAATCTTTAAGTTAGCTAAAAAATGGTTTACATAGTAGTTTTTGCCAATACAACCAACTATGACAAAATTGTGTTACTCAGAATCTGAAGTCTGTGGTGCTCGACACATACTGATTTCAATATTATCACTTGACATCTGAATGACTCGGCATGCATTGCTTGCTCAATTCCTGAATCACTCGGCATATACTGTCTACTTGACACTTGAGCAATTTGGCACTCACTGTTTACTTAGCATGCACTAACTTATATGTTGTGCTCGACATGTGTTACTTGTTCGACATGAACTAAGTAAATGACTTAAGAGTATAGACACTCACTAGTCAAAACCATTCTAAGCTCAACACTTTATATTTCTATAATTTAATTATTTTAATTAAGGTTTAGTTCCTAAACTAGAGTTTAACTGAGGAAATCTCCCTATATAAAGAAATTATTTTTCTTATAGGTTGTGGGTTTATGAAGATAGAACAAGTTGCAAATCTAGATACCCTTTTTGTCAAACTTCAGAGATTTGAAAGTTGTTTCAAATTTGGACATTGTTTAGCAGGGAAGCAATTTGGCCATGCTTCTCTATTTTGACCTTGCCATTTTGGCCACACTTCTCCAAATTTGACCTTGAAAGATACCCAAACAATTTTTGGGTTTTGTAGATCTCATAGTTTTTGGCCTAAAGCATAGGAATCAACAATTTCAAAGATTGTTTGACAACCTATTTACTAGTTTGTATCTAGAAAGTTATATTATCTTTCCCTTTTCCATTTAAATGCACTTGCTATCTTATCATATCTTTACATTTCAACTCCATCTTGCATATATACTTTCTTAAACCCTCTTAAGGTGGAGGTGAGAGAGAAGCATATCAAAGTAATTCATCCTTTTGCATTGGTACTTACTTTGTATTGATCAAACCTATCTTAAGAGGTGAATCTTGGTTTTCCCCTTTATTAGGTGTTAGGGTGTATTTATTCCATTTAACCCTTGTACATACCAATGACCTATAAATTGAACCTTATATCCTTCACAAATCATCCACCTTTTGAGTAAAGTTATTATGTTGCTTTGAGGGCTAAAAACTACCAAAGCACCATTGTTATACTCAAAAAGGCATTCATACATCCATCACTAAATATGTTTTTTTAAGCTTTGAAATAACTATTGAGTGCACATCTAATCTTTGGACCAAATCCACATGATAAAAAAGCTATTCAATTTTGAGGTTTATGCTTTGATTTGTTTGTTGTAGTTCTTTTATGGCCTTCTCATATTTGTTGTTATTTTTTGGGTTTTTGAATTTCAGCTTCACTCTTATATTCTTTGCATTCTAATTTAATAACATACACTAACCACCTAGGTTCTCCCTTTCTTTCATCTAATTACTCAAAACTATTTTTTGTACTGTAATGACTATATCTCAAAAAGTGCACCCAATTTTTTAGATTTGGGACTTGTTTTGGAACCTTGAGGGAATCTCAAGGTTTTTGGGCCTTTATTGGTAGGGATTTAGTATGGCCCTTCCAAATCAAGGGTGTAATACATCCCTTCTAGACCAATCAGGAATGCAATGCATCCTAACTTGGGCCATATTTTGGGTCTGATTCTTGAGCTTCGTGTTTGAGTTGATCCAAGGTGTCAACTTCTAAGTAAATCAATCTAAGGGAGAAAGTTAATTTTGAGCCTTTTATATACCCATCCATTTGTTCCATTTTTCATATCTCATCTCATACCAAGATACCATTATACACTCAAGTTCTCAAGGTCTCAAGACATTCAAGCAATCTCTTTAATGAAGATCAAGGATTCAAGCATTCAAGCTATTGAAGGAGTTAATGAAAGATATATAATTTTTCAACATTAAATATCACCCTTCATACATTCAAGATAATTTGTTTCATATTATACATTAATTGTAGTGTCCCCACTATTAGGGTTGATTTGAAATACTAATACCTTCAAAATAAATGTTAGGTCTAAATACTAACAATTATACATATATTATTCTTGCCATAGTTCTAGCCATTATCTCATTCTCATCTAGCCATTTATACAAGGTTACTCATCTCTCCAACTGGCACAATACCCATTTATATGAGGACCTCACTCCTTGCACTGGCACTATAATATTCCATCAATCCCCATCTTAGCCATTTATATAAAGATGACTCCTAACTCTATACTTTAATGAAGCCATTTATATAGGCAAACAATGTCCTTATATTGGCACTATGGGTTATTAATCATTTTGTAAGAAATATATGTACTAAATAATTAATTAATTTATATTCATAAATATAAATAAATTCATAAACATAATTAAATAGATATAATTTGTAAACATACCTTTCTTACCTTCTTCTTTTCTTGGTCTATGTGGCTCTATCCTAAGTCAGCCTTTCAATGAATTATTCCTTCTAGATTATCTCAACTCTATATTTAATTTCCAAAACTCTTCATTTTCTAATTATAAGAAAAGAGAAAAAATATACTTTTTAATTTCTTCTTTTCCAAGTGTCACAACCTTTCATAATACAAATCCTTTGAAAAGTCACAATACTTCATAGTTATAACCCTTTCAAAAAGTCAGAACACTTCATAACTAAAATCCTTTAGAAAAGTCCCAATGCTTTATAATCAAAATATTTTTGAAGAGTAACAACTGTTCATAATTATGACCCTTTCAAAAGTTTCACATCATTTCAATATCATTGATACCTTTTTAGAAAGTCACTTGTTTTTTCATATTACTTTCCTCTTTCAATTTCCCTTTTTGAACTCATCTCCTCTTCTCTTCTTTTTTTCCCTCTCTAAAATAAACTCTCCTCCCTTTTATATCTTAATTTTAAGAAGTCGTGCCTATTTGTTAAACATCTATTGACTTTTTATTCGACTTAGTTAATTTATATTATTCTATGTTATATTATTTATTTACTTACTTATTTGTGTTTATTTTATTTATTATTAAATTTTATTTTGAGAGTTAACATACTTTCTACAATATTGTCTCTTGTATTTAATTTTATTTCTTTCTTTACTCATTAATTTTTTTTAATTATTTAAAATATCATACTAAATATTATTTTATTAATAATATATATTAAGTAATTATTGTTTCCTTGTTTTATATTTTAGTATTAGTTTTAATATAACTTTATTATTTATTTAATAACATTGTATTATTTAATTATTATTAAAATTCTATCTTAAAATGGGGATATGACATTCATCCTCTCAAGATCTTCATGCATCCTTCCACTTATTCCTAATGAGAATTTCAAGCATATTCATTCATGAAGGTTTTGGCTTTACTTTTATTTCCTTTCCTAGGGTTTTTGAAGTTGATTCAAGGCTATTTCATCTGCATACTTGACTAAATTATAAATTCAAGAGGATATTCATAGATTTACTTTAATTCATGTTATATCCAAGTCTACTATTTGCTAGCATTCTTTACTTTCTATCTCAATTCAAGGTTAATTTTTAAACTGAGGTTTGATTGAGGCCATACACAACCTCACATGCCCCCACCCCCCAAAAATAAACAAAAAAAATCTCTATATTTCATAGGTTTTATAACTCATAAAGGTGAATAGGTTGCAAATTTAGACACACTTTTTATCATTTTTTAGAATTGAAAAATTAGATTAAGTTCATATATAGTTGATAAGGGATGCACTATACCCCTACTTAAGTAGAAAGTCACTCCTACGAGTTCACCAAATGATTTTTGGGTTTTGTCAACCTTGTCATTTTTAGTCCAGGTTGTGAGATTCAACCCTTTTCAAGATTAGTCAGTATCTTGTGAGGTATATCATCTTCCTCTTTTTCATCTTCTTGTTTTTATATTTCAGCCTTATATTGCATATCTACTTTATTAAACCCTCTTAAGGTGGAGGTGGGAGGGAAGTAAATCCAAATAATTCACCTTATTTGCATTAGGTTTTTCATTGATACTTTCTTTTGTGTTAATTAAATGTAAATTAAAATGAGGATCTTGGTTTCCTCCCAATAATTAGTTTTTAGGGTTATTGATTCCATTGAAATAATATATAAGCCATCATCCAAAAGAAACACAAGTTTTACATGGAAAAATGTTTTAAAGAAAAAATGACATGGAAGATTAATTTTTAAATATATGAACACCTATTAGAGTGGCACTAGTTAAGGTGATTTTTACTAAGAAAGGCCCACTTCTTGAAGAAATAAAGCTCACTATTAGATGGTTCACTTCTATGATGAAGAAGGATTACATAAAATAGACAAAACACTAATTCACAAGCATAATATAATTAAATGATATGTAGATACCTTTGTCTCACTACTTTTGGTAACTAACACATGGATGCCCATAGTGATCTACACCACACTTCACAATATTTTAAACATGCAAGGAGATAACAACATTTTCATACATCCTCATCCCATAAGCACACACTTGCAACACAGAACTTGTTAACACACATGCCACATCCATGCTCTTTATTTATACTTTCATTGTATTTTTTGAGTCTCCCATTTTTTGCTAGGTAAGTAACCAATTTCTTTTTGAATTAGTTAGGTATTAAACATTCATATGATGGAAATGATTAAGAAGTGTACCACAACATGCCTTATCTGGGACCAAAGAAAGATCGTACATTTTGCATCCCTTGTTTCATTTGTTGAGATAGTTAATCTAAATGTAAACACCCAAGGTCAATGTACTAATCCTAGAGTAAGAAAATCATTGAACTTTAAAATTGCATCTTTGAAACTCAAAATATTATGCTGGCTAAAAATGAATAATGCTAAGGACACTAAATATTTAGTTCTTAACTAAACCATAAGAAATCATTACATGGAGAAACGCAAATCATGCATTTCACATAGAAAACATTGTAAGTCATAATAATTCTCAGTGGAATACCAAATCAACTATAATGTGATATTAATAATGAGAACTTGAATACAATGGATTGAAACACTATCCAAAAATATGCCAAAAAATATCAATATATTTGTAACATGAATTCGCAGAGTAGTATTATTAGCACTATTGCATAGGAAGTAGTCACCAACAAAAATTACAACATGTTAAAAATCAATGAAAGTCATACTGACCCATTGTTCATCAAAACTTAACCACCAACTCGTTCTACTCAATTATATAATAATCCCCACCTTTTTCATTGATGGAAAAACATTAAAATTTACAAAAAAAAAAAAATTCAAATTAAACTCTCCCTTAAATCGCACTCATCTCTCCCTTTAACATCAATAGCAAAGGCTAGAAACAACATTCATTAATTTTCAAGGGATTGCTGATACTACCAAAGATCTGACTAAGGCTACAGAGGAGCTCCAATGATAAGGTTTTCTTGTTTTTATTTTGCTGGTCATGATAACCAGTTTAGGTTTCTAGTTCTAGTTATGTACCTTTGTGTTGGTATTTTTAATGTGTTTTTAATTTCCAACTTGTTTTTTGTTAGAATGCTTGTAGGTTTTAGGTCCTTGTAAAACCTAGTTTTTTGGTGTTGTTACTATAGGTTTCTATTCCTTATAAAACCATGTGGACTCTTTATCATTTATCTTTTATTTTTTTTGAATGGGGTTTTAGGTCCCCTCAAAGCCTATTTTTACCTTAATCCAAAAACACTCACTCATTTTCCTTAGCTCCCCTAAGATATACATGTCAATTCCCAACTATACTTTTCTCCCCCTTATAGGCATCCACCATCATAAGTCCAAATCCAAGAATATACATGTAGTTCACCAGACTAATGCACATCCATATACATGAATCTCTGATAAGGAGGGTCTAATACCCTCAAATTATCTAGGGGATACTCAAAAGTATCCCTAGAAAGTGACTAAGTAAAAATGTTAGCAATCTTATATTTTGAAGTTACACACTCAAGCCTTAATTAATTATCGAACCATTTTCCCTTAAAAAGTGGTACTAGATTGAACTATTTTTTCTCCTTGAATATAGTACTACATTCTTTGAAATACTTATTGTACTACTATTGTCACATAATATAGAAATGGGATCATCATCATGTATTGTTCAACATCTTTCAAACTATATACCATCTATAGTATATATGTGTAACATGAGGTAGCAACAATAGATTTAACTTTAGTAGTAGATAATGATATTGA